>LUCM01005849.1:137373-214451 GCA_008360955.1 Fasciolopsis buskii
GTATGACGAACACTCGTCTACCATACCGTGCCTTATTTTGTGTTCCTCCTAAGGAATGGAAGAAGCCATGTGGAGGCCAACAGATGAGGTGGCAACGTGGGATGAGAAAATGTACAGCGGACACAGGTAAAGTAGGTGTCTCACGCCTTCGTGGTTGGGGTCCGAAAGACTTGTCGACTTGCTGGCTGGAGACATTGAAGGATATGGCAATGGACCGTGAACAGTGGCGATCGTGTTGTCATTTTCTATCGAATCAGAATGATTGAAAACACGTGCATTTTTGTACAGTTAGACTGTGTTCCGTGTGTTGGCTGCAGCAGCATCTTATCTTTTCCCGCCTGTGTAGGTCCACTCCCTGTTCCCCTTGGATATTCACTCTTTTTATATGAACGTGTAACTCTGGGGAAAGGCAGCGGTCAGTAAGGCTTGCTTTGCTGTTTAACACTGAACGATGATGACGATGATGATAACACGCTCGCGGAATCACTAATTGCTCAGAGGCTATTCCAGTCTACACGGTATGGTCGAATGTGTGATTGGTAAGCTTTTTAGCGAAATAGACCCAAAGGACTACTTGTGGTTCAAAGCCGAGCAAATTATTTGCACACCTTAGTTGTCAGTTTTGAACAGCTTTATCTCTCCATGAGGCTCTTGTGCAGACTTTCTTTTGGGTAGAGATTCGGTCATTCATACTACTACTACTACTACTACTACTACTACTACTACTACTACTACTACTACTACTACTACTACGACTACGACTACATATATCATACAAATTCCGGTTGACCTGCTTTTCAAATGTTTTACGTCACAATACGCTGCAGATATGATCAGACACGAAATACGATTGTCATTCTTGTCAATTGTTTTACAGATATCAATAAATTATTTTCGTCCGATATACCAACAATGTCTATCTACCCATTTGTTACACTCTACCGTGTTGGATACCATTTGAAGACCCTCGTCACTGTAGTTTGTACGGTTAAAATTCTGTGCGTAACTCACCAAATCCCAAATCAAAATACGAAATGCAAATATTACTGCGTCGTTTATATGCAACTTTCGCTTTCCGCTTTCGATTTCGATTCGGTCATCTATATGCACATGCGTGAAAGTAATCGGGTGGGCAGTGGCCAAACGAATAAGGTCCTGTGTTTTGGACGTAAAGGTCGCGGGTTCGAATTCTCCCACCGCCGGTCAACTTCCCCACTTGGCAGCCCTCTGCTAGCCGCAGCTCACTTTCTATAAATTGATGTACGTTGTTGTTTTTTTATTAATTACGAAAGTAAGAAATAAATAAATGAACTATTCCAGGTGGGGCCTAGCGTGGGATTTGAAGGTGATTAGCCTGCAATCATAAGTGCGGAATGCCCTTAAGATCATTGTAGCGGTTCTTTTAGCTATGACGTTTTGGTGGTGGGCTTGCTCATGGAAGTTGAACGAGCAGGAGCACTGTAGTCCTAAATCTTTAACCGTGTGTGATGTAGACATTGGCATGCCATTTATGGAGAGGGGGCCTGGAGGAGTATGGCACTTATGTTATTAAGGAACTCCTGTCAGCAGAGAACTTCATAAGCTACTTGAAACACCAGTTATCAAGAGACTGTATGTCTTCATTAATAACCGGTAGGATAGAGTTAAATGAACCAGTTTCAAAAGAGTAGGCTATTTTAATATTATCGGCAAACATGAATGGTGTGCCGTGAAGAATGACTTTTGAGATATCATTAGTGTATGGCAGGAACAGAAGAGGACCAAGGAAGCTACCGTGAATAACTCACTGGTAATAGTGCATGGCTGGGAAAAACAACTGTTAATATTGGCGACTTGAAGAGATCAAAATGGTAGGATGATAACCATGATTTTTTATTCCATACGTCCTAATTTTGGCCAGAAGTCGGGAGTGCTAACGCGGACAAATGATTATGAGCATCGATCGGTGAGTGTCAGCCTTCTGGGTAACTAGGTTCAGAAAGTCAAACTGACAAGTGAGGCAGGACCGGCCCCTCAGACAGCCCTGTTGGGAGGGTTGGTAATATTGTGAGAAGAAACGAAGTTTACCAATTGTCCTTTAACAACGTTCTAAATAAGCATGGATAGAATTGAAGTGTGATTAATAGGGCGATTGTTCCCATGTTCTTGCAAAGAGCCATTTTCGTGGGATCTGACGATAGTGTAGGTTTTCCATTGTGACGAGAAAGTAGCGCGAGATATGAAGAACGAAGACAGATTTAAAAAAGGCAGAAGAAGGTCTGGACCAACTGTGTGAATTTGGGCTGGTGGGATGCCATCAGGTTCCGGCCTGTAGGATGGTTTGGCACTTTCATCACTGTCACGCTGTCTGCAAACGTCGAATGAAATGGAGGATAACTTAATCGAAGACAGCATGGCATGGATTTCAGACTGTAGCAGGTTGTCGGTAATGAGAGTAAAAAGAATTAGGTATCGAATGCTTCCACGATGTCTACATGGAATTCTATGCTTAAGGTGTCGAAGATGATAAAATTCGGGCCGCAAACGAGCTTTGAAAATGTGGGAAGTCTGCTGAACTAGGTTAGGCGGTCGAATAGCTGAAACTTGTATTTTGAACCTTAGTTTAGCTGAAGCAAGACGTTCTTGCTGCAAGCCGTTAGCTTATGATAAAAGCGGAAGTTTCCTGTTTTATTAAAGAAGTTCAGGTCTCTCGACTGTTTCATCTGGAGATGATAAAGTTTACTAAGCTTCTTGGGTCTATGTAGGGTGTTTCGGGTGGGTAGACGATAAATTGCAAAATGGCGTTTGGCGTAAAGGCTGTTTTCCACATTCTGTGGGTGAAGTGATAAAAAGAAGCTGGACTAATCAAAGGTTTGCAGAGTGCCAGAATTTTCGTCCTATCGAGTGGACATATGGGAACCAGAGACAGTATGGTCGGTACACAGGTAGAGAGGGTTTGCACGAAGAGGGGCGTTATACGTGACTATCTTATGATCACTCCCAGGGAAGGGTTTTAGTAGCGATACCTTAACATTTGGAATGCTATGCGTAAAAACTAGGTCGACAATATGAGGCCTCGTGAGTGTGGTTAAATGCTGAGTCCATCCCTCAACGTACGTTTTGAGGAAAAATTCAACTTGGGTTGGTGGGGCCGATGAAGAAGACCAACAGATCTTAGGAGCATTGAGGTCATCTGCATTTATTTTAGGAATGGAGAGAGAGCAGAATTGTAAGGAAGGCTTGGGTCAGACGAGATGTATTGGAATTATTCAAGTTTCGGGTTCGGTATGCGCATCCTGTATGAATTGAGAGCTCGCGTAGTTGAATGTAAAGCCAAAGGGTGTCAAAAATGAAATCAAGCAGTGGATGTTAGAGGATGGAATCTGTGTGGGGCTGCTTTGAATAGGTTAGTATACCACCTCCTCTTCGGTTTAATTTAGTGGTTCGGTAGGAACTGTGACCCGTCAACGAAAACGAGGAACTATGGCGGTGGTCAGTTAACCAGGCTTCTGTTATAAACATAATATCGTGAGAGTTGTTGGCTTTCAGCAGCCTAAGCTCCCTTGTTTTTGGTTAGAGAGAGGGCGCTCAGGAGGAGAAGAGAAAATTGACCGTAACGTTTACGCTCATGTGACAGCCAAGAGGTGAGTTTTGTAGGGGCCAAATATTCAACGGGTTCATCAAGGTTTCGGATATTGCGTGGATGCGGTGAGGCAGTAAATTTAGTCGGGTTAAATATATTGGCCGGCGAGAGGGTGTCTATGTTAAGGGATTTATGGACTGAAACGCAAGGTGTAGAAGAAGATTGGAGGCTAAGAAATGGGGTTTCAGAAGATTCTAGCATGGAGGACCTGGTATCGGCAAGAGTGGGACAGTGTAAGGTGGTCGATTGGTGACAGTATCAAGGCGGAACTGGCATTCTAAGGGGATGGTGGGGGCTTTGTAATATGCCGGAGAAAAAACCGGTTACCTGGTACCTGCATGTGTTTGATGGGGTAGAATTTACTTTTGGAGCTTGCAGGAGTGAGGAGAGCGGTGTTTGGTAAGTGTAGCAATTGAGGTCTGTGCTTGATAAGAGGGTTTGAGAAAAGAGGCTCATGATGGGTTGTGGATCGAAGGGTGAAATTCAGGTTTTTAGAGTTTGCAAGTAGCTCGGTTGAAGACAGAGCTGAATCGTGCAAAGTTATTTGGAAAAAGGTAGATAAGGTTAAGGCTTGTGAGCAAAAGAGTGGGAAAAGGGCATTGGGGTGATGAGAATACATCGAAATAATGTTGCTAAGTACGCGGGTTGAGGCAAGGACGATAAGTAGAAGGCTCTGAATGTGGAGGAACGTCGGTATCGCATTAGAAGTTAGGAACTGAATGAAACGGTTGCTGAAAAATAGCTTGACCCTTTTTTGCACTGCAGATTTGTTTTGGGATTCGTTTTTGCCGACCAGCCAGCCAGGACATTCGTAACGCAATTGAAGCAACTTTCGGTTTATTTCAGTTTTCATCATTTCATGCGAAATGGCTGAAAACGGGATGGCCGAACCGTCTTTACATCGAATATGAGTCGATTCCCCATCTGTCATCACTTTCACCAAAGTTAACAGGTTTCACCACTCTTTGAGAGACTGTTTATTCATACGAATGAGACATTCTTAATAGACTATATGCGCACAATCTCTTGGGTGTAACAAAGTTCATGATGTCACTGTGTCGCAAACCCAACGGGGAACGACTCCTGGTCATAAATACCTTTTGGAGCGGATAGAGAGACAAATGATGGTATTGGGATATTGCAAAATTGTCTAATATGTGAATTTTCTCGCGCTGCAGAAGCGTGAAAGTTATTAAATACTGGAAAATTAATGATTTTAGAGATTTTTACCCCTTTCTTGGCCTTGTCCTTCTGAAAGACATATAAAGAAGGACCATTTAGACAACTTTATGCGCTTTTCGGTATTCGCTTACATTCTGTGGACCAAAAAATTGCGCCGAATATGCCTATTCTAATTTGAACAAAAACCGTTGATGGCTATTTGTGAAACTTTACAGCAAACAAGAAGCTGCCTTCAGTGTTCACAGCGGCTGCATGTTTGCGGTGACGTACGGATTTTAGACCAATTTTCGGTTTTTCCTATTAAAAACTATATGCAGACCCTTCAATGGTCAATATGGTCGTCGAGCATGTCTTTCGCAGAATAGCGGAACGCAGTGCCGACGCCAGACTGTATGACGCCACCAGGTGATGCGAGGTGGCCCAACGGGAAAAATGCTGTAGTTGATGGCTCGGTGGACTCCAGTCAAGAATCTAACACTTGTACGATGGTTCGCCACAATCTGTTTATTGAGACGATAAAATGAAAGAACGAAATCCAGCGCAAGGAATTTTTCTTACCATACCGTTATCAGTGTCTTAGTTTCTTTAACGTACAGTTAGCCAATTTAGAGGTAATTCTGCGTAACGTTAAATAATGGTTTCACTTAACTTTAGATGTTCTCGCTGATCGAACTTCTAGAGGATAATATTTTATGCACCGTCCCTCTCTGTCGGTTGATTGCATTCGATCAAGCAATTGACAGAAGAAGGCCAAACTTCATCTAAAAACAGCGTCGTTTACAAAGTACGACTACACAGGGTTTTCGGTTAGTTCACTGATTACTTAACAGATCGTTTCCCAAAAACTAAGAAGGAGCCACAAACCCCCGAGGCTTTCTTTCGGAGAAGTCTGAACTACCACCATCCGATGCGAGAGACGTAACCAGTTGTCTCGCCAAACGGAGGCCGTTAGTTTTTCCGATTCTGATACATTTCTAGTTAAGGAAATCCAAACGGTTCTAAGATTGTGTCATTGTTTCGTGGGTGGTACCTGTAAAACGGAAGCCCACGGATACTGACTTATCTTTGTTACCACCGGAGTTGGATGATATGTCTGCCAGCCCAGATGAGTCTGTTGATGAGATAACCAATTTCTGGATCCAGGCTATTTAAAGGAAGCTACCATGCGTCTCGGTCATGAACAGTATCTCTGGAATAAACTCTTGACCGCTGTTACTTGGTGCCTCAACGCCGAAATCGACTAGCTATTGAATTACCACGCCGCAAGTGGTGTACATATTTGTTTCATAATTTTCAGAACACATGGACGGCAACCCATGAACGAGAAGAAAAAGATTATTTCTTTCTCCAAGCAAGTCATTGGTAGGTGAAGCAAATTTTGTGTCAAATCGTGCTTCAACTGACAAATGACTGAGTGATTCTATGTGAACTTGCTCTGCTTGATTTCGTTCATCAAATGAATGAGTACTTATCACGCGCTCCTGCAGCACCGGAACTGACTCACTGTAGCATGCCCGTGTAGACCAAAAAGAAATTTTGAAAGCTAGAGAAGCAGTTCTAGTGTGAGCCGTTTTTCGTAAAAATGGTAAGGTCCACTGAACTCTCTTTGAGCATCATAGATTGCAGCTGGGGATCCTGGAAACCATGGGTGGAAGTTCACTTGCAATGTGTGGAGATAATTTTAAAATTTTTAACAAGTGTTCCCTTCCTACATTACTCCACAGGGAAACATCAATTTCTTAATAAAAAAAATGTGAGCCGCTGTGATTGGCAGATGACGTTGCTTAACCTGTACCGTGGATTTTGTAAAACATCACAGCCTTTTTGGTATGATTGTGGAGGATATTTGCAAAAAAAATCGCTGAGGATTGAAAAGCTGAACCCATTTGGTGCGGCTTATTCTGTATCTACAGCATCTAAAATTAGTGATAGAAACGAACAGCTTGAGGTATTTAACACTTCTGTGTCGTGTGATTAGTTCCAGATATCGACATGTTTTTGAATAGTTGCAACTAGCTAACATCCATCTACGTAAATTTAACTCTTCTTTTACCGATGGCGTTCTTGTAAAAACTACCACAATTCTAGACTATCAACATAAAGTTATTCATTTGTTCAGTGGGCGTCCTTCTGACGTTACTTGGCAATAAAATACTGGATTTCCTTTTTCATCTACTTACGCGGTGCCTGAAACAAGAAGGATATTGAGGTTTTAGATGGCGGATAGGAGGAAATCTCCAATGCGTGTGTTTACGTATACAAATGCACTGATGTATAAATAAATGTACGTATGCATATATGTATGCGTGTACACGCATATGCAAGTATTTATTGATATTTTACTATCACCTACTTCTATTTGCAAATTCCTTTGCATTTGCAAGTGTTAAGCTGTAAACCTTATATGTAAAACGCCTTAGCAAATAAACTATTTTAGGTGCCCAATAATGAATCAAATACGACAACTTTTTAGGTGTTCAGAGGGAGCGACCGAGAAAATAAGAGTACTAACAGCAAGTAATTGAAAATTAGAAAGGTGTATTCGCTTAGATACTGTTTAATAGGCGTGACGATAAATTTGTTGATAAATGTTGCGTCGATTTCACTTAGTTTTCGTTTACGTAACTTTTTTCAGACAATTGCCAAGGTAGGTCGAGAAATTCTGCCTGTCAACAGTAAGACAACAGCGGATGGTTATTCTGAAGGACAGTAAGCAGTTCATCCGAGGACACGATTTCAATTTGAACATTTATCGTATATCTTCCTCTAACGGGTATAAAAACCGAGAAGAGGCTTTTTGTTTCCTCAACAATGGTTAAAAAGATAACGGCTACAATTCGTGCGCGGTGCAACATTAAGAGTTATGTAAGCCAATACTGGACCGGGACCAAAAATAGTGTGATAACAATTCATCTAGTTTCCTCGACATGGAAAGACGGTGTACATGTGTAGACGGTTTTTGATGAGGAACATCACCTAATTTTGACACATTTATTGGCCTTTTAGACTGCCCGATTGAAGTAATAATGGATGAAAGTTTTTTCTCTTTTAGAAATGACTTCCACATGACGAAAACCAAAAGCGGATGTTCAGAAGGAACTCAATACCAGATGGAAAACTGCAGGGAGGAAATTGCACATTTTTTAAAAATCAATCACAATATACCGTAATAATACTTCGAGTTCGTAATTTTTGCGATAGAACCGGAAATTAGTACACCTGCTGGGTTGCCGTGTTATCCGTTTGGTGTTAGCAGTTAGCGCGTTATTGGCACCATTTCGGGTTGCATACGAGCAAGTCATGTAACCTATTTTGAGGGAGAAAAAAGGCTGCCACCGATCGGTTTTGGCCTACAGTAGGTTTTCCATTGTTGCAGGGGGACTGTCGACAAGATAGTCAAAGGACCGGCAAAGGGGATCAAAGGTCTGGCGAAAGACTCGTTCTGCTTGGGCTGGCCCGGAAACTTGACCAACGTCTTATTACATCATTTTAATCCTTGTTTATCCTTAAGCACAAGGGACACTCGGGAATTTTCTGAGTGTCCACTTTTCGTGCACTCGCAGATTTGGCAACCACAGCCTCATGGTCCATTATATTTGTTCCGACTTTTGTATCAGAACTAGAAAGCCCCGAAATAAACTAAAAGAACAGGAATTTCACTTATGGTATACTTTGCGGGCATAATATATGATCAATCCCCATCCTCTTGATTTCGGACACTTGTCCTGTACCTACCTCCTTGCTTTGTTATTTTTTAGCTCTCTTGGGCGCTCTTCAACATCGTGTTGTAATTTCATTCATTAATGTTGGCTTTTTCTGCTTCGACTGGAAGTTCGCTTGTTTTAATTGGTTCAGATTCGTTTTGCGCATCTACCGTGGGTGGTTTTTCGATGGCTGCCCCGTGTAGTGCGAATCCTAGTGACTAACTTCGCTTATTTTGGCCGAACTTGTTTTACTAATCCTTTGTCTCGTGTAACCTTAAACAGCATTTACACGACGATTTATTTGCGTACGACACGACCACGTGGGTTCTCACGGTCGACTAGCTGGAAAAAACTGCCATAAATAAAGAGGAGAACTTTGCCTGGTGTAATTCCTTCAGCAGCAGCCCCAATAGCACTGCCAGCAGCGGTAATTGCTTTCAACTTTTCTGAAGGAAAATATTGAGTCAGAATCGGAAAATATGTCTCTGTTATCCAGAATTTTTTTGAGGATGTCGTTTTGAGAGAAACCGTGGGACACCGTGGTGATTCTGACAATGAAGACACGAGAGGCCAGGAAGGCTACGTATTTCAAGGCAGAGCTACCCATGGTTTATTTTCTGTAACAGCTTATTCAGACCGGGTATAATCTCGTGAAGATTGTGACGAATATTCTGCAACGATGTATGATGCACTGCCATCCTTGGATGGTTGACACTCATGGGAGTCAGTGTTCTGCTGCGGGATCTTAGAGCACGAACTTCCTAAGGACTCTAGAACACTACTTTGAACGCCGAGACGAACTCCAATAAGGAAGGTTCTTGGTAAAGATTAAGTACATTTTGGAAGTAAATGGGGCATCCAGAAGGTCTTGGAGAGCCCAACAGCGTGCAACGGCAAAGGCTTCCATTTGCAAAATATATGTTGCTTTGCGGGGTTAACTCAACAGTTGCGGTCGATTTTGTGTCGTACAGATGGTCATTACCCAACGGTTTTCTTCGTCGGATTATATTATGTTAATTTTAGGCCGGCAGATGTGAAATCGTATCTGGATGATCCTATGTTAGAGCTACAGGCTAACTCTCCCAAGGAATGTGCCCGCCTGAGAACGGCCGATTTCTGAAATTCATCCCGCACAGTGTACTGACAGGTGCACCGGACAAGTCTTTCATTGAGGAACGAAGCTGTTTTCACTGCACACAACGCGGATGCAGTGTAAATCGCCGTCTGATATTCTCATCAAATAAAAGAGCGGCAATAAATGATAACAAATTTCCATCGCGAAAGCAAAATTAGCACCATAATGGTTCGTTGCCGTTCAAGGTATTTCAGATAGGCACGATAAATGCATTTCCGTTGGATTGTATGCAAGCAACTTTTCTAGGGTTAATGAAGCGCCTAATAGATAAATGGATGGATTGAAAAAGAGATTACCCATAGGACCAACCCTTCCGCGATTCGATGGCGACAGAATGTCGGCCATGAGTCAGTTCACCTGGTATGAGTTCCCACGAAAATGCTGGTCGCTATCTGAAGCTGATTTACGGAAAGCTGATGAGCTTTGCCACTTCGTTTTACCCCAATGCTCAAAGGCATAATTTCAGACAATGTGCCAAAGTTTTTGAAACTCACAAAATTTCACATGCATCATGGGGGAAGAATAATATGCTCACTATCTCCATTATAAAAAGAAAAATGCGTGGAATGTGGCTGGCCGATATTTTCCCTGTACAGAGAAACGGAAGAGGCATTCAGTTTTCATAATTGGATTTACCTGTCGGATGGCTTGGTAGTCCTCGCTCGTTTGGACGATATCTCTTCGTTTCCTTTCAAACCATGTGTGCAAGTCTTTTGTCGAGCTGTGACTTCAAGGAACGTGGTCGCGCAGTAGCTATTTCACTGGGTAAAAGAAAGCATGCCGAAGGCTGGCTTATACCACAGGCCGAAGGTAATTGATGACACTGTCTCATACAGCACACGCCGTTCTCCTTCACGCCTCCCGCCATAGGTTTTTGAAAGCATTGCCATTACGGAAGAGTTCCCAGAAAATCCTATCATGCTAAATGACAGTCCATTCTTGGTGGAATGTATGAATGGCAGTTGGCTATTAATGTAATTTAGTAAGCTTCAAACTTTTTATTTGCCCATTTCCTTCGTCGGACATTTTCATTCTTCAGTGTTCTTAATCGGACACCGTTGCGTTCATTGCTTCGTTGGACTGTGTGCCGTGCAAAAGTATGTTGTTAATGCAGGGGCTTCGTGATGCTTTCTATCTGCTGATTCACAGTGATTGATGATTGCAGTTCCTGATGATTTTTTTCATTTTTCCATAGCCCTTATTTTGTTGCCTCACATTTTCATTGTAACAGATTTTCGTTGTTGCTGAATTTGGCATTGGCAACGCCGTGCCGGGATCGCATCGCTCCTGGACAAAATATGCAACCAAAACCGAGCGGGTTCGTTTGCTATCAATGAAACTGGAGATAGTGGAAACAGATATGCCATCTTCGCCCAACTGCGTCACTTACACAAATGGTAAGATCTTGAGTTGCATTTCATAGTTTGCCTCCGATTATGATTAGGCTGCAAATATCAAAAAGTGCTTCAGGGAGTGTCGAGGTTACCATCGGCAAAAACTACCGATCTCGTGGATCTCTAAGAAGAAATAGACATTAATCCAAATCCTTCACGTCATGTTCTGCGTTAGCAAAGCTCCTTCTAGAATGATGGATACTCTTGACCAGGAAAGTCTACCTCGTAAAAAACCTTCCGGTGAATGCATATTTTTGGCACATCAGCACAGCCGCCTCTCCTGGTGAATATATCATGGGCGGCCCAGGGGGACAATAATGAAGCGAACCTATACTATAGCCACCGCATTCTCAGTCCGACTGAGAATATGTAAGTTGTCCAGTGGATTTGTTTTGCCCAGTGTAAATCAGCCATCCGATGCATTTACTTCCAAACCCATTTTTGTTTCAATACCAGAAAACAAGTAAATTTATTGACTTTATTTGAAGGTTAGAGCAGAAAGTAACGCACTCGAAATGGAATAAGGAACACATCAACCTGCTCACATGTAGCCATTGCAAGAGAGACGGACGAAACGAATATATAATGTAAAAATTGATCGGTGTGTTTCATTGCGCCAGTGAACATTAATTTAAGCAATTGTGGAGCGCATAAAGACAGACACTAATAAACTTTGAAATAAAGTTACAAAAGTTGCCATGCCGCCGCCGGCAAACTCAGTACACTGGAACGGTGCAGGTATTGGCCTCAACTTTTCCCATTTTTGCTGTACAACAGTACCAACTGCTATTATCAAAACTTAAAGAAAGGAACATCTATGAAAATTGGTAAGTGGTTTGCATGCCATTACTGCTTGTATTGGTCATAGTTTCTATGTAACGTTGGAGGCAACTGAGCAGGCCATTATACAAGAAGCAACTTAAAACAATCTCGGGAGACTTTCTGTTGCATTCTACCCGGATGAGTGTCAATGAGAAAATATCATTTTGCATCAGCAAACTTTGCCGAGTGACAGTTGGCAATTCACTAGTCCTCTTATATTCTCTCTCAGAGGCTGTCAGCAAGCACAACTTCTCATTTGATTGTAAAGCTTGCCTTGGGAAAGACTACCAACGGTAGTCGAAACGTTGGCGCATCACGTCGACCAACAACGCTGTGTTATTAACATTGTATCATTCACAATTAAAAACTAATACATGACACCTCGATTTTTCGATACACTCCTTACATCATTTGGTCTTGATATTTACAACTTCTGTTGCATGACGCAGCTCATTACACTGAAGATACAAAGATAGACTAAATGATCCACACCTAAATTAAACATGCCTGACAAACCTCTTTGTGTGTTTACTGCCGATAGTACATTATAATGACCAACACAAACCAGAATTATAGAGTTACTAGGGGCAATATGATGTAAAATCTTTTGCGACGAAGCATTAATTTGCGCAGTCCTATGGATAAACCTTTATCGGCATATATGTATGCATATACATTATTTACCACCTTATTCAAAAACGATCTGCGCATTTCTTTATATGCTTTGCATTTTACAACGCAAATTTTAGTTTATTAATATGCCCAAGTAGAACGGTGCCCACCGTTAAGGTCCAGTAACGTCTGGGCAAGAAACTGGCGCATAAATAAGCATTTGATATGCATGAAAATAACATTGTGTCTCCTAAAACTAGGTCTTGACAACCTGTTTGCAATTTTGTAAGATGTTTGCTGTGATTTAATTATCCAGTTTGGGGTCCATTCGTTTAAGTGGTCGGTTTCTCACTGCGCGCCGCAATCTTGGTCACCCTTTGTTCTCGCCGGTGAGTTGTGTCCCGGTTTGCGACATCAGGTGTTGCTTCGCAATTCCTACGTAGTTCGAATAGTTATCATTGGCAAATTTTGGCGTGAAGGCATTTGGCAACGATTTTCGGTATTTTTCCGGTCTTCCCTTTAGTTAATAGTGCTGTTATAATGAAAGATCCATTGTTTATATGTCCAAGCGGGCTAACCTGAGGTAATCGTCAATGGGGTCACAAGTAGTGCTTTGCAGTGACGGTTCGGTTTTATCTGACAATTTAATTCGTAGTGGGTTCCTATTCGCCGTTTAAAACCGCCAAGAAACTATAGGATATGACAGCTTCGTGTTTCCATCAATCGGCCTTTCACAATGAATTTCATAAGTGATCGCATAATGTTTTTCATGGTATCGCGTACAGCACATTTGGCCGTGTATAACAGACTCATTTTTCATGAAATAATTCACCATGTGATATCATCGCTCAAGTGACCATAAAGAAACTATGGAAGCACTCACCGTACAGCTGTTTCATCCCTGTTAGGAATGATAAGCAGTGCATATGCACCACCCCCGAACTGGGACGCGATCCCGAACGAGGACGAACGATTCTGAGCCGAACGCCTTAGCCATTACGCTACCGGGCAGGATCTGAACGGTTTGTTGAACTTCACCACATGATGTTGCACCTATCCGTCACTGATTTGCACGGTTACTGTCCGATAGCTCACAGCGATCGACCCCAAAGCCTTCGTCGTACTTAGGCTACCTGCAGAGAAGTCATCCATCAGTAAGGGTCGATCGCAATGAGCTATCGGACAGTAACCGTGCAAATCAGTGACGGATAGGTGCAACATCATGTGGTGAAGTTCAACAAACCGTTCAGATCCTGCCCGGTAGCGTAATGGCTAAGGCGTTCGGCTCAGAATCGTTCGTCCTCGTTCGGGATCGCGTCCCAGTTCGGGGGTGGTGCATATGCACTGCTTATCATTCCTAACAGGGATGAAACAGCTGTACGGTGAGTGCTTCCATAGTTTCTTTATGGTCACTTGAGCGATGATATCACATGGTGAATTATTTCATGAAAACATTCAATCTCCTACTAATAAAATGTACAAAGACTCATTTTTATCTATAGTTGCGTAAGTGGACGTACTTTTCAGTCAAGCGTGAAATCACGAGATGGCAGAGATATCGCGCAAGAAAAGAAGCTCTTAGTGCCTTATAGTGTGCTGTTTTTGGGGAAGCTACGCTGTGGTAGCATCGCGTTTGATGTCCAAAGTTAGACCAGCCAAGTGAGTTCACTGCATTTCGTTGTAAAATTTAATTCAGGAGTGCCAGTCGCTAACATTCCTTCAAGCTCCCGTGATGCTGACGTGATGGCCAACGTGAGTGTCTCAAGTTCACCACCACCCACCCCGAATATTCCACCATTCCAGACATATCAATATCAGGACAAGGAAATTTAAGTAGGTATAAAATTTCATTCTGAGACGCGTGTAGTACCTGCGGTTCAAGGCGAGACGCGGCTAGTAACTGACGCTGTGCCGTTTCAGGGTTTGTAACTCTATTGCATCTAATCGTGTGCCCTGTTAAAGAAAACGCAACGGTAAGTCGTCCGTCGTTTTCATTGAAATTCCAGGTCAATGCACTGAAGCGTTGTGGGGTCAGGGACGTTGGTACCACGGTGCGCGGAATGCTGACCACGATCACTGGTGAAGAGCTGAATTCGCAGTATAACTGGCCCGGAACTGGTGGGAAGTAGCTTTTTTCCACCCATCGATTTGCAGAACCCATTATTGGCGGATTGATTCCATAACTTTCATTTACTGCCTAACAGCTGCCGTGGAATCTCTGACGACATTTCAAGAATATTGCGTTCTGGATATTGAGAGAATCAGTAAACATTGGTTCACGAATGCTCGAGACCGAGGTTACGGGAGGGGAGCAGGTACGCTTATTGCCACATACTAGGTTCTTATTCAATTCAAATACTGTGCATGTCACTGTTCAGGTTATGCGATTGCTTTCCCAGTAATCATTTCGACTCAAGGTCAGTTTTACTGCTTACATAACCAGGCCAAAGCTAGGGCATGAGACCCATTAAATGTTTTTCTAGAATGAGCGATTATATTCAGTGAGGCAGCCTATGAAATCCGTATGCACTATTTGTTTGAACTGATGGTGGTTTTCCTCATTCCGTTCCAGGTCTCGGAGGGAAACTGTTTGAATATACGTACTGCACTCCAAACCAGATGTTACTTTTTATATCTGTCGTATGAATTATTTCTGTACTCCTTCTTCTTGTGTTCTCTGATTTTTTGATGCAGTCCGGCCCTGATTGAATCGTTGCAAATCGCTGCCAGGGAATATACCGTGATTTTGATTTTTTTCGCTGTAAAAGGCTCGCGGGATAGGCGCTCCTTACTAAAGAATGTTAAACACTTTACTGTAGGCGATGTTATTGCGTGCGTCTAAGCGTCTAGAGCGTTAAAAACCTTTGTTCGGTTATGGGGCGAAAGGGAGGCAGACAATTGCGCGATTTTTCGTCTGCCCAGCATTTGCCCAGCCGGTACCGGATGCGCACCGATTGCGTTTTCGGATTTTTCCCGCATGGAACGTCCGGATTCATCGGATATCACCGGACTTTTACCGGATTTTTCTAGACTGTTACCGGACAGGGTCCGGATCCGGCAGGCTATCTGGGTAGGCACGCGTACAAAATTACTCAATTACCTGTGGAATATTGCTCAAGGGTACGTATATCTGTTTCTGGTAAGTATACTCATAAATACGAGTGTGCATTACCGTGTTGTATGCTGTAATGAGCATTGCCGCTGTTTAGGTGCATTTTGGCTATGTTAATACTTGCATCACTTTTGATTCCAATACCTAACAGTAAGTTGGGACTCTTTGTATCGGAGTCTATGAAGGTTACACTTTCCTGCTAACAAAGTGAAGTAAACGTTATTCAATTTATATTGCGGACTTGGTATAGTTCTTCAATATGTTCGGCCTTAGTCGTCAACCGTGCGCAGCTAATCGTTAAGAATCCACGTTAAAATAAGAACGTCTCGGTGGCAAAGAGCTAATGAAGAAGAAGATAGTAATGTGTCACATTGGAACCGTTTGTAGAGAAAGCATAGCTTGATTCTCATGCGGCGCAACCAGTGGCGTGCTAGGTAAATTGAAATACACTTTTGCTTATGCGTCATCATACTAGAGGGACCAAAGGTATTCACGGTGAGTGTATGTTGGACTCATTCCAAGGCTATTTTGTTGGCCATACATGAATTAGCAAAATATTTGGAAAGTATTCTAATCACTGTCCGAAAGTTTTTTAATTAGCAACTTGGAAGGAAAAGTCTTCGGAAAAATTGGAAGTGCAGGAATACATCACATCAAGTTCCCTTATTGCGGGGTTAAGTGGAATAGGGGAATCATTGATTCCAAAGGAGTTGGCAAGAACTTGATATCGAAATTACTCGGAACATCCTTTGCCAGCGGGAAATATCATCTTCCAAATACGGTACCAATTTTAAAGTTTCGCCAGGTCCTGTTTTATATTAGAACTAGCGTTGTTCATGTTCTGAGGGCTGTAGAGGTTCTACCACGGCGCGGGAAATCCTCAGCGCTTACTTTCGTCGTCTCCAGATCGATGTTTTGGAGTGTTCACATATCTTAACACAAACTGGCGCTATTCTTTGAACCATTTCTTGCCGTAATATTTATGAAGAATTCTCTAGGCAGTGGGACTTTAAACAGAAATTGATATCGTGTATTCTTAACAGGGACACAACGGAAAAACAGAAACACCGAAATGAAATGGCGGAGAAAAATAGGTTAGGCAATGGTGTCCAGGAAACCGCCTCAAATAGGAATCTAACAAGCATGTTTTGTAATAAAGTCTTCAATTAATGTTGATCCCTCATCTAAGTAAGTTCCGTGAACCAGCTAATGTCATTTGCAAGGAATACCATCCAGGTGATCCACAATGATGTACATTAGATAACAAGCAAGTTTTACTACTGCGACAGCATAATTAAGCACTCAATGATAAAAATAATTCGTAAGCATAAACTTAGCCCAAATATTCTACGTATGTTCCAATAAATGCTTTGGTTTTAATCACATCAGCTCCCAAGATATCCCACTCTTTTGATTGGGAGAGGGCTAATTGTACTTCCCTGGATCAGTCAACTGGTAACTGGGACATGTTGCAAAATCATTCTTTTGGTGGGGACCATCTGCTGTCTCTTTGGCAGATAAAAACAACCATTTCAGGAAGAAGCATTTTATCCGTAGGTATATAACTTAGCCAGAAATTCTAGGTCTAGAAAACGACCAAAAGCTTTAGCCATGTGCTGAAAGATAATAATGAGGCTATTCCTGTAGCCTGCAGCTTTAGTGTCTGAGGTAAAGAAATCAGGTTGACAGGTAATGCGTAATCCGAGTATGCATCCCTATATAATCCGACAGTCGTTTCTTAACCAGCCGCTCAAATGTCCTGCAGATTATTGGGGTACAACTGATAGAACGAAAATTTATCGGCTCATGGAGAGGGCTAAATGCTTCAGCAACAGTCGGTGAATTAATTTTATGAATAATTATTCACAAAATATCCATCAGTTAGGTTTAAGTAAGGGATACTAGTGTGTGAAGGAGAGCTGCATTTGCTAGCTATGCATGGAACCGAAACAACCCCATTAGGATTTTTAAAAGCATAAGATTCTTGAGTTTTGTGGATGATCTTCATAATGGCATGAACTATTTTAGATAGATGATGCAGCTGATTAATCAGGCCAAAGGTATTAGTTTCGCTATATAAAGACAGAAGTGTTGCAAAGTCATTTATTAGGACGGTTAGAGCACGATCCCTCGGGGAAATTAAGGGGGTCAGATAGGAAGTGATGCTGTTACGATTTAGATAAACATTGAAGTATGGTTTATTTGCCGCAGACTGAGGATGAACTCGCTTTATTCTGTTGAGCGCGGCAGCGGAATAAATGTGGGCCAGTAACATTAAGAGGATAACAACGGGAAATGACCAGCAGGGCTAATATGGGCCTCGGGACAAAATTGCAAGATACAAAACTGTAGTTGCCACCCGAAAAATGGCTAAACCGGTTAGTATCCATATTGTATAATCCTTTGTTAAAACCACAGCCGAATATGTTGTCTGGCCTAGTGGGCAAAGCAAACTCTGTCCATTATCTCGTGCAGACACAAGAGATAAATTTTTGCGAATAGTTTGGAGCCTTATTGGGATTCCCACTAATATAGGGGGCGTTGACGTCCCCGGTCATTGACCTACAGCCAATAGCTGAATAACCCAATAAGGGAAACGAAATCAGAGGCATAATAGCTGGGGGTGTGCATAGGAAGCCCAAGAAAACGGGACCTCGTCAGCAGCATGATTGTCCTCATGGAATCGCTGAAAGATTTAAGTTGTATTTATTCTTTCTGTTTATTATGCATCCTCCACCTCGAGCAAGCCTGATTTCGCTATTCACATCGTAGAATACTAGAGTACAGGGAGCTGGAGCAAGTTTTTGTTGACAGGTGTGAAATATTATATCCGGGCGAGATTATCGGTTATTCAGGGGATGATTGTATTTACTTCCAATCGTAAGCCGAAAAGCTGAAGAGATGGCTCGGGCAAATTAACAGAGAGTGGACGAGGAGTGGTTAGGAAATTGTTCATTTTCGGTAAAGTAGAGGAGAACGTTAGATAGTGGCAGCTGCTGGCTAGTGAAACCAGCAGAGACACTATATATAGACGGGCGATGACTAACCTGAACAGATCAGATGTAACGGATGCTCTTGGGATAGATAGGCCCATCCGATACTCCCGGCGGCCTGGAAGGCGCCTGGGCACGGAACAAATTTAGCAGCATTTACTGCTGTGCGTGGGACTAGAGAAAGAAGGTTTTGCAGTGGAGAGCTTCCAGATTGATGATGAAGTGCACTAAGTATAGGGGGTGGGTCAAAGCTCTTAGCTGGGTAAGAAAAGGCTTAATGATGTCGGCGGTACTTAAGATGGTCGTTGTTGCAGACTGGCGGATGAGAAAAGAGGGTCTAAGAAAGATGTTGACTGCTGATGGAAATAACTTAGCTATGAGCGGTGTCTGGTCCTCACAAGGGCCATATTGATAAGGAATTGGACGCATGAAAACTGAACTGATTTGTGTTAAAAGTAATATCTTCCACAACTGAAGGGGACGTTGAAATACTCACGTGAGCTAGTGTGTGACCTGTGGTGAAAATCTCGCATTCGGCAAGGTTCTGCAGTTAATACAATGGGGTTAAGGGAGTACCAGTATGTGGGAGTAAAGCAAGAGACAGATAAACAGTCGGTATATTGCGAGTAGGTTGGGTGTGCAAGTAGGCCTATGGTGACTTACTCGCTGTTGGCAGGTTTTACTGACGGAATGGTGCGTGGTTTTGGGCAGAGTGGAAAGACCGAAACGTGGTTTTGCCTTGCGCCTGCCTCTCGCAAATCGAAAAATATACATTATTATTATTACTATTATTATTACAACTGGAGTGACTGGACAAGGTTTGCTTCTGCTTAGGAAGTTGGTAGGGGGATGATCCGAAATTGGATGCGGTATAGGGTCTATGCACCGACCATTATCAGGAGAAACCTAAGTCTTTCTTTTTAGGGCATTGAGTTACTGGATATGGCTGATGCATTGCAGTGGGTGGAAAGACCCATAGTAGCCACAGCGGGAGCTAGAATCGATCTGGACCCAAAGTACGGATTGGCTAATAGAGTTTAACGTCTTCTTCCGGGTCACTTTCGGCAGATAAACGTACTGGTCTAAAGGGAGTGCTGGATTTCGCGTTATAATGCCTGGTACTGTTTACAGACGTGGAAGTGCCTCCAAATTAATTGGTGTAAGCTAGGGAAAGGAGATTCAGCACCAAAATGGTCACTTCTTGGCTACCTACGAGATTGCAAACTTCGAGTGGAAAATATGGGCTCTAATGGACTGGGGCCAGTGGTTGTTGCAAATGGTGGAGTACCGGCGGTCACTGAGGGACCACTAGGAATTATACTATGTGAGGTGGAGGCTTTGAGCGACGGCATGATTTCATTGGGTTTGCCAGGAGGTTGAATAAGTGAGGGCGAGCGGAAAGTATCCAGGTCCACCATGGAGATCTATGCCCGACTTGAGAGGGTTATGTTTTGAGGAAGCCAAGGCAGACCCATCGTGAGTGACAACGATCGGAATGAAAGGATTCATACAGTAAAATAAATGCAGGTCGTGTTTTGTAAAAAGATAGACTTCCCACTAGAACAAAGTTCTCTCGCTTAATAATTGATGTCTTTGTGTGCTGTATCAATGACAATGGCTTATGAATGGAACAAGAACTTCCTATCCCGTGAACATGGGAATGTGTCCTTAGCTTGATGCGAAGGCGGCGAACACGAGCCGCATTGGCAGAATTAAAATTGATACCTAAGGCAGCGGAAAAAAACGCAATCAGGGAAGATAATTATGACTTATTTTGGCGTTGGCCACGCGCATATATACTTCTTTTGCAGCAGAATCAGGTACCTACCTAACTACATCGGGACTGCTCTGGTGCGCTTGTTTCACCGAGTCAGCAAGCCAAGTAAAGGGATGGCTTTAGCGTTGCTTCTTGAGTTACTTGAACCTTCGGATCAAATTCCGATGCTGTTCGCAATACATCCTTCAATTTTTTGCAGTTCAAATCAAGTAGGTCAGCAAAATACATTGAGCAGGAACACAAAGTCGAGGGAGCCCAAATATTTGTAACTCTGGGATGCTTTCAATATGGTTTCAGCTAGCAACGAAACAGACAAAGCCAAAGAAGATAGTAAAATTACTGTTGGCTTTTGCTCTATCAGTTGAGACATACTTGTAGGCTAGAAAATGTAGTTTGGTTATGAAAACAAAACGGACAGGAAGGACTTTTTGATTCACCCAGTCTCTATATCTAGAGCAAGAAAAATGGATTAAAATAATGTAACTAAATAATGGACATGCACTTGGTATCAATTGAGGAAAACCTGATTCGTTGTCTTGATGTGACTCAGACATGCTTTGAGTGTATTAAATTTGCTAGACATCTCAGAGACGTTTAACCGTTAGCGATGCAAACCAAAGCGTGGCGCATTACACCATTGCAACAACAAATACGGCAATTCAATAGATCTGGCGACACGGAAGTCGATGCTGAGCCAACATTTATGGACCGGAAAATGGATAACCGGTGAGAAAGCCTCCGAAGGCGATAACCAAAATGACACCAGAAGACATTTCCGGCTTCGTTCTTGTGCTCAACTCCAATGGTGTCGGCAAAAAAGTGTGAAGTTAGTGGCACACCGTCCGTGCTGAAAGCCGAACGGCTCTCAATCGGCGTCCGCACATTTGTGCGTTACCTGCAATGGGGCAAGAAAATTTCACCAAAAGCGTAAGCAGCGACCGGCATTCTTTTCATCATCTTTCTGGTTATTGTACATATAGGGATATCATCGACGCTGGAGTATAAGTCAGTGACTGTGGCTACTGCCCCTTGACTCCTACTCCATTCAGACGCTTTAACAATTCGACCGCCAAGGATTAACTGGTGAATTCAAATCCGTCAGTGACATTGTTTAGTGGTTTGTGTTGAGTAATGTCCTGTCAACATGATGTCACTAACTTTAAAACCGCTGCAGAAAAGCAAGTTTTATAGATGAAATCAATGCTGAATCATCTATTTCAGCGGAAAGTTTCAGCCAAGTTCATTGTTTCAAACGTGGGACTCTTTGGCTTCGAAACGAATGCGACTGGTTACCAACACGATTGTGAAGTCTTGGAAGTGCTGGTAAGAACGAAATCTGCGCGAAATTAGGCTTAGCTAATTTTTAATAAAATCTCCTGCAGCAATATTGGTGCGCCATCCCAAACTTCTTGTTGAATGCAAAAATGTAGGACCCTGCATGTTCAGCCAGCCCATGGGATCATGGTGTTAAGTGAACCGAGTTTTCCGGCACTTCCAGAATGCCTTTGGTAGAAATGTTTTCCGTCTCCTGCAAAGCGCACGGTTTACAAGTTTCTGAAAGCATGCAATGAGACCACCGAAATGTGCCATCGAAGTAATCATTAACAGCTGAGCCAAAAGTTGTAAGGAACATACAAGTAGTAAACAAGGATGAATGGAGAATGCAAGCATGATAAGACTGCGTATGTTCCATCAAACGCCATCGGTTGTTCGGAAAATCGTGTAAAATAGCATCAGATCACAAGCCGAAAATTGTGAGTTTTCGGTTTGCTTAAGGGTATCAGCGCGCAACGGTGTGGGGGATATGAAAATCGAGTCCTGGGACAGGTCACGGTTGAACCTCCATCCGGGTTAGAAGATCGGCTGAAATGCGCAGGAGAGAGTCTAAAGCTGAACTTTGGGGCTGATCTACCAGCATTCAGGATTGGTGCGGTGGACTGAGATAGTTCAAGTGGTCAAGAACAACCAGAAAGGACAAGTCACGGAGAATCGCCAATTAGATGCAATAAGGAAAGAAACATTAATGGCCGAACACATATTACAGTAGGAAAATGCTGAGGAACATGGCGGGTCACGGCGAAATATGAGGGTGGAATGTAAATGGGGACGCTGACGATGTAGAGAAGAATAACATTCGGATTTTCTGAATACACACAGAAAAGAAATGGGTTTTGGGACACAAATGTTCTAGGTATTTTATATTCTTAGATAATTAGATGGGGGACCACGGCCTATCTCAGAGTATGAGCATATCCTTTGGGGTGTTCAAATAGACGGTTGGAGAGCCGAAACTAAAAAAGACAGAATAATGACAGCAGTTATTATTGACGCACACTGTATTCCACTTACTGGATGTGCACTTAGCAACTGAGCCTTGAAATCCATAGGTGTTTGTAGGAAGGTTAAGCGCAAGAAAGGCCCAGTAATTTCCCACCAGATGTTTCAGGACAACGGAATGATGCGTGGCTTGGTGCCCACTAGGCAATTAAAGAATCAATTTACACTGTGATTGACTGTATGACATTCACTGGGGGCTGAATACGTGCACCGGGTAGACGATAGCCGAACAAAGATTTAGACAGTAATGGATGGATGTTATGAAGCGGTTTGCAGCATTACCTGGTTGTCCAAATTGTACTTTGGAGACGCCACTGGTACCCAAGATCTAAAGTTTCGGGCTGCAAAAGAATTGCAGGCCCTAAATGCAGAGAAAAAGCGAAACGGGCGGTCTGGAACGTTTCACTAGGCGGTTACGTTTGGAATCCAGGAGATGAAAAGAGATGGCTGAACATATGAGAATGGGTGGGGGATTTGGCGACGATCTCTGGTGGCTTCTGTTTCGCTATGAAAAGAATCACTTGACGTAATTTGTCGCATTTGGAATAAAACTGAGTGAAAATCGATCTTTTAGCTACTAAAGTTTACCTGTGCCCGTTGAGTGGGGTTCTGGGGCAGTCTAAGTTTGGCTAATGGCTTGTACCATTGAAGAATCGAAACGAGTGTTTTGACATGATAGAGTTGGAGTTTATAGCCGTGGACAAAGCTTCGTCAGTTGTAATCGCGTGAGTCCGATTCGTTGGTAAAGCGAAGTCAGCTCGCGTACAGTGGCCAGTTTATACACCCCAGAAGACTAGAAGTTATCATCTAGCATTACGAGCACCATAAACGGTGATGTTACTTTTCTTGCAGGGGACTTTCCACATGCGGAATGAGTAAAGCAAAAAACCGCGTAGCATGAGGGCAAATAATTGTGAGTTTTACTTTTTACGATGCCTATGATCAGCTTTGTTTGGGCCATCTCGAGGACACTGTCTCAGGTAGGCCGTGTTGTCCACAAAAGGCATGTGAACATCGAAGACAGTCGAGACAGCACAGCTTTCCTCAACAAGCCATTCGTCGTTTTCGGCGCTCCACATAACGCGCTAAGCAATACAGTCCGATAAGTGAGTCCGACGAATGTCCGCTCACTTTCGGGGGGATGGTTGAAGTTCCAGGAAGGTTTAAAATCAGAACAGTAGTACAAAAATGATTCACTCGAGTTTGACTATATTTTCCCGAAAGGATTATCTCAGCCAGACGTTTTGTTACCTGAGTTTACCTTACTTTTGTCAAATTTCTTTGACATGGAGTGTAGTCGTCACTGTTGGATGAGTAATCATCAAAGAACGCTACATATCACGGTCTCATATAAAGCTGAGCTGGGTCTTTTAACCACACCGCAAGCAAATGGCATGAATCTGAAATACCAACAGTATTGTGACGACTGGGGTAGTTGCCATGCCACCGGGGGTCACCGTGCAATGCTGACCAACCAGCAACATCCCCTTCCTTCAGTAATAATGCTGGATGCTTTGCACTAAGATTTTGTGGAGTGGCGACAATGAGGTCTTTGGGTTTTGGGCTGTGTTGCACCCCAACAATGGCGAAGAATTTTAAAAGTGTCCCCGCGAAACGCCCATTCTCGGTTAAGCAAATAGAATTCTTGTTAAAAACACAATTTGGCGGCCCTAAAAGGCGGAATTCTGCGATCCGTTCCGAAACCTGCTTCGCTGTTCGGCATCGAATAACGGGCAACCTAGATGTCTCCATGCATTTCAGGCGAGTACCCCGTGAGCGTCTTTTGCAATTCAAGTACCTGGGAGGCATTTCGGCCACATAAAGATGCCATAAGGGCTTATCACCGATAGCTGCTCACGGTTTTCTCCGCGGGGCTGAGATGTTGGCTCGATCGAAATGTGTGTTGAATCCCATTTTGAATGGGCCCCCAATTCTGGTAGGGTCATGCATCGGAAATCTTGGTGCCATCCTTGAAGAACTCCTCTGAAAAATGCTAGTCACTGATGACTTCGGGATGCGGAGATCGCCACGAAAGATTTCTGCCTTTGACATCGCGCCGGGGCATGTGAATTTACTAAGGAGAGGTCCGCCATGTTACTCAGTTCCTTACGACCTTAATGCCCCAGGCCACGCTTTAGGGCGCTGAACAACGCCCAACTTGTGAATCCAAAAAGAGAACGAATTGATTTCGCCGCTGTTAAAGTGGAAGTCTTGGTGAATCCAAAATTTAGTGGAAACATCTTGCCCAATCCGATGCTTGGCCAAATGTGCCATATTTTGAATGATGTGACCCCTAAGGGTAAACGCAGTCTAAGTGGTGTATCAGCAAAGTGCATTCAAGTTTCCAGTTGCAAATTTAGTTGGGCAAGCTACCCAGAAGATCCCGAAAAAGTAGGATCCGCATAAAAAGATCACAATCAGTGTGGTGCAGCTTTGATGTCGCTTGCTTCAGAAACCAGCCTGTGAATAGTTTGGGAGTAGGCGAACAGGAAACCTTAGCATGCCTAAGAAGCTTGCTGGCACCGTCGTGACCAAAAGCTTTTTTGCTCAAATATTTGCTACTGCCTTTTGGTACCAGTCTTTCCATGCTATCTTCAATTCCCATTTTACCCATTTTACGAAACAATAAAGTGCAAGTTAATTAACACTAATAATGCACCCTTCTAGCATTCTTTTCTAACTTGAATCTGATGTTCATCAGCTACCGTGAGCCGTTATTTTTCTCTACGATTCGGTGGCAATCTGAGCCATTGCTTCTGTCTGTTTTCCACTACACTTATGAATGAAAACCAATATAATTCCAGTCGTCTCTCGATTTTCCTCGGCTGCTTGCCATGGTTTCTTCCTATTCCTTCCACTGCCGCCCCCAGCTAGGGTTTTCAGAGTCGGGGCTACTCACAGCATGTCGCATTGGAAAATCACGGCAACTCAAAAAAATTAAATCTCTGTGGCGTCGCACTCAGAGTGACCGCAAATGTTTTGCATGAAAGTAGGATAATTATTAAGTTCATAACATCGTGGGGCAGAATTTCGTTAACTTCTGAATGGGAAACAGAAAGCGATTTCTTTCAAGTACAAAGCGTGGGATTTAAACTGGAAACGTTATCACATAAGATTATTGAGTTAATGTCCTTTCACCACAAAAGTAGCACTTCGAAACGTGATTCGAAGACATGAACTGGTTGATCGTGATATCACAAGAATTTACTGGACTTGTAAGCATCGCAACCCAAGGAAGAGTCTCACGAAATCCGCTTACCAAGTAGCTTGGACGATTGGGCGATGGGAAATTTGTGTCACCCTGTTAACATCACTAAACAAAGGCATTCAAATTCGAATTGAATTTAAGTAGTTCAATAAGCAGAAACAACTTGGTACGAAGTGGTTAACCATATCGAAATTGCCTTCAGCATGCATGTTTTGCAATGAAAAGTCAACGGTGTTTTGAGCCGGTAGCATCGCTTCCGCCAGCGAGTTCTAATCTTGTCTTGCTCATGCCTCTCGCAAATCGAGAAATATGCGTTATTGCTGATACTCAACAGTTCAGATAATAGGCGGTTATGCGGCTTAGTTATCTATTTAGCTCTATATAACGATGTCGTCAAAAATTACAGTTCACCATGCAGCTTCAGTGTCTGAAAAGTGATTTAAAGAAAGTTGATAGAGGCAGATAATTGAATTTGATTTTGTCCCGAGAGAACGTCATTCAAGTGGAGAATAATAACGTGCCCCAATAATGTCAATGAAATGCTGCCCACCGGAAACCCACTGCGAATGTTGCAAATAAGAAACAAGAGGTCAGACACAACTGGAAAAAGCGGAGGGGCGGAAACCGTTACCAAACCTATCATGCTGTAAGAATGAAATCTGGAAACTGGGTTAAAAAACCATTGAAATAAGCTGAAGAATTGAGTGGAGGGTGGATCAAATAAACAATAAGGGTCTCCGTTTTCGGATTATTTCTCTTTTACCTGAAGACTAATAAGCCTCTGCCGATCTCACTTGCTAAAATGGTGGCCGTTTCATTATCATTAGTCATTTGGGTATTTCCGATGAAACTGGGAAGTGTGAGATAACAGATTTGAAATCCTAGCTTGAACACGACGAAATAATGTTATAAGACGAATACACCACTTCAGATCCCATAAATTGGAAATCAGGGAATCACCGAAGCAATTACACAAATTTCCCGCGCAATGGAAAAAAACGAAAAGACGTGAAAATGGCTCCCTTGTACACGGGTAAAAGTTAACATCTATAAGTGTCGTCAAATAGAGCCATGTTGCTTGCACCAAAAACAAAACCTGGTAGTTTGCTGGTTAGCAACAACCAAAGTACTGGTGGATGCAAACCACCAGGATTTTGTTAAAGGTCAGCATCAAAAATGGAATTAAAACCCCAAAAACCTGAAGGATAAACTGACCCAACCTCCGTGGACGGTTCTGCAAGTGGCGTTCAAAAAGCAGAGACTGCGATCATAGAAGGTACACTGGAGAGAACAGTAACTGAGTAGGATCGAACACAATGGAGTCAAAGGGCGCGCTATTTGGCTAATACTCCATTTTGTGCATTTTGGTGGTCCCTTTCCGTTGCTCAAAGGGAAACAGTTCATAGTGCTCTTTTCACACAGGGTTCAGATCAAATTCCTAAAACTTTGTCAAGGATGATTTAGAGGAGAGAAGGAAAAACGGGATGCGAAAAGCCAAGGAAGTAGATTAGTTGACTATGCTATAGGGTGGCTTGGGAGCAAGTATGCTTGAGAGATGTCCAGTTGGGACAAACCCCCAATCACACATTACACATGCTCCCCCCCAGTGGAGCTACCTTGTCTCACATAGCGGGGTCACTGTTTCTTCTCAGACGAGGAATAAATCCATGAAGTGTATATAACAACTGGATAATGCATTTGGACTGAGCTGCCAATCGCAGACTACATCTAAAGTGGTCCTCACACCATGCCTCATTTAGCTTGTATGGGGTTTCGCCGGTGATCACCTGGTTACAAGAGCAGCAAAGCATACCAAAGATAAGCCGATGATGTAATTCACAATAAGCCAAGCCCTTTGTCTAGTAATGTCGTGACCCCAGGAGCAGCTTTTTCGCGGCGAGCGCATACGAAATTTCCGGCGTGTCAAATTTTGCCAAAAGCCTAAGCCACTCGTTCTTCATTTAGTCGATGGCAAGATCCGCAGATAGGAATCCACATTTCGTGAGGCAAACGTAAGCAGAATAACTCCCTATCTTTTTCAGGAGCGTCGGAAGATATTTCAAAATTGCAGAAAGAACTGTTGAAGTGATGAGCATGTTAGATTTTTGAGTGATATTTCGATTCTTGATCCTCTTCGAGTGGGGCTCGACATTCATTTATTCAAAGCTAAGCGCTCTACCACGAATCTTGGCGAATCCACGATCAGCGAGGCAAGAGACTTGTTACTGGAATCTCAAACATTCAGGGTGCCAATCGTTGCCCATTGGCATGGTAAGGCTAACAAAAATGCAATGGACACAGCTGCCGCACAACGAGTCGAACAGAACAAAGAAATCATGCCCACGGTATTTCCCGCCGTCATTCTCGCATTGTAACCGTTCAGGGAAAGACCGAAATCACTAGACATGGTACGTGTGCATTTTTGCTTTTACCACCTTCTCTTTTAGCTGGAATGCTCTGCCACAACGCGTACAGAAAGAGACTAGCATTTTACTCCTAATCAAGCAGCTTCTAATTCTTTTCTGTTTCGTTCATCGCACGCCTTTTTCCTATGCACATTCAGTTCGTAGCTTAGCTTGCTAGTCATGCAGCTCGTTGCTTAAAGAAGCCGATTTTCCTGCCTGACAATCCGTCTCTTTGGGAGGCGCTCTTACTATTGTCCGTCGATTCTTCGTAAGAACTGGTAAATGGGTTTTCAAAATGTTTCGCACCATCAACAGCCACCGCTTTTGCCTTCGATGGGCCTGACGTGAATCCGTTCGTTAAATTTTTGTTGTAACTTGGGATTATTTGACTACCTTCAACCGATGGCATGTCTCGGTAGTGCCTAAGAAAAATATCGATATCATAGCATTCCACCAACTGTGTTTTCTTTTGTTTCACACGCAAACGCTCGAAATTGAAACATGACCAAAGTACCTTACATTTGCACTGGACTTCTCATAAACTTCATTTGGTTAGTTTGGATCAAGACGGATCTCTTTTTGATGTAAATGCTAGCTGCAGGACACCCTATACAATTTCAGGGGTGAATATCACAAAACAGCAATTAAGATAAAGGTCGAATTTAGCAGGCCTGCGAAGGAGCTAGTATTCAGGGGCCTTAAAAGTGTTTTAAGAAATAGGAACACACCTGTGGAAACGTAGCGCAAAGGAAGGCAGGCCCTCGAACTGCGAGTTAAACGCAGCCACGTGGGGTGCCCAAGTGGATATACTCGAAGATTTAAGTCAGTAACATCACGGAACCATAGAGTTTGAAGAATACCGAGGGTCCGCGAGGATAAGCGGAATGTTGTCTATGAGTTCAGCTTGTTTTTCATTGGGACATAGCGAGATGGAGAACTACAGATGGCTGTCACGCAAAGGAAATTACCGAGTGGTGGTAAGCCAACCAAAGTTAACTTTGCAAACTGACGATGGGAAATATTTACAGAAACCTGGACAAAACTGCAGCATGCAAGGTAAAAAAGGGCTCCAACAGTATAAAATTTTTTTCAACGTACCGAGCATATCAGGCGAATTCACAGTTAGGCTGAAAAATAAATAGAAGTGGGAGTTTGTTATATCGATTTCCACTGGACGTTTGATTCGGTCCCACGCAGATTATGGGTTTTGAGAAAACCTACATTGGGGACCAGCAAGAATCACTAAAAAGCGCAGTGCATGACCTCACACAAAATGTGTCGATCTGCTTTTGGGTGCCACAAGAGAATTCAGTTTTCCGCAGAACCTCTGGCATCTGCCACAGGAGTCGATCCTAAGGCATCTATATTCCTCCCTCCACCTTATTTACTTGACCAATGAGTTCTCATGGGCGTGGTGTAAAATCTGGAATGCGTGAAATTTTCTATCTCCTTCTTTTAGATCCTATTTCGGTACCGGGGTATTCGCTCCCAACTTGCTCGTACTGATACTGATTTCGGTTGTCATCTATTTCCGACTAGATGTACTTTCCTTTCCTCTCTTATTCCCCAGTCCCTTTAGTTAAGATAACGATACGACCATTTTTTGCAGTCATTTTTCGCCAGATATAAGGCTGCTTGTCGAGTCACATTCCGCTGCCGCTTTATCTTCCGCTTCGTTCAATAGCGTACGCTCCGTCTGGTTACATCGATTTATTTTTACGCAGACTGTTATGCTACTTCCGATTACCTTTTTTCTTGCAAGTTGACTGAAGCTCAAATCAAAGGTATAGTTGCTGTAGCGCAGAATTTGCAAAGCGCTTGTTTTTCTTTGAGTTTAGTGACAAACTGCGCTATTTCCTGTTTGAGGGTTTTAAAGCTCTACCCAGGGAGCATGAGCTCGAATCTTGCCTTGAAAAGCTGCGAGACTTTATTCAAAACAAGACCCTTGGGTTTGGTCGCTACGCGTGACATATGCTTGCTAGGGGTCTAATTACTGCGGGCACAAGGACAAGAGCCGGACTGTGCGCTGGTATACCACGTGGATTATTGAAAAGCCAGTATAGTATGTCCCTAATTAAAAACAGCAGTCATAAAGCGGTAGGGTGAACCTGGATTAAATTTGGCCAAACAGCAAAACCTGGCCATTCATGGTCCGCATGAAGACCATTTCATATTAATGCCAGTTGCTTGGGTCGATGAGAGGCCGCTGTTTTTCAAGACTTGCAAGGCCACATTCAGACACTTTCCGTCGGTAAAGAGGCCCCCTGTGAAAAGCATGCAACCGTCAATTACTATCATCGCTGGCCATCAGAAAGACAGAAAAAGAAATGGAAGCTTGCATGCGCTGAAGCTTTTCTCATCAGAATTGTAAGGGCCGTTAATGATGGGCACAGCCAGCGTGAGTGCGGATGATTTCACTCAGAAGGACAATAATCGTGGTAGAGAATAATGGTAGGGTAACCTTACTAAACAAAACTGTAATGGAAGCCTGGATTAGGTTTACGTGTGAGCAAGCGTGGGAACGAGAGGCCAGACCGCGTAGAACGCTGCAAGATCTCAGGTGGAATGATGTGCTTTCGGATATGGAATACAGCGCTACTAGTCCCAGTTTTGTGGGCCTTCGAACTCCAATGTGTAGCACTGCACATGACTTGCTTTAAAATCAGGCTAACTATGGCATTTATCTGTGACGTGTCTGGATGAACAGGCAATTATGCCTGCTGTCTCTCATAAAATGAGAAAGTGACAGAAACCCCACACACCATGAATGTCTCTTGATTTGAACACAAAAAACATTTCGCCTACTTATTTCTTAAGCGTTACTGGAATTTCGGGTCGTACCATTAAAGATCACTTGAGTTACCGCGGTTCGAATTTCCGCGTGCCGTCTAAAATTGTTCTTATTAAAAGAGGGAATAACCCCGGGTACTTCACTGTGTGCAGCGAACTCTGAAATAATCCAAGGCGCGCAGTTTCAAGCGCCGCATTTTATAAAAAGATTCCTCCATCCATTTTTGCTAACATGTTTCACGTTTTGTCTACATTTTCTCGACACCGTTTGCGTGGTTATTAATGTTTCGCTCGTTTTGTCGTAATTTTCTCTTGTTTCTTGTAGTATTTCACAAAATTGACATCATATGCGGGCTGCATTTGACATGTGATATAAGACAAAAAATAGAAACACCCAAATTAATCGGAAATTGGGAAAGATGTTTCCTCTGTGTTTTGCCAAAACAGCCAAAACGAATAGGCATTCCGCCAGTTCAAGTAGGCTTTCGTGTCTGTTTTTCAGAAAATCGCGGCGAACGAGGTGATGTGGATGCAAAATTATGTAACTGAATCTCCAACCTTGTAGAAGTGAAAAAAGCACCGAAGTTTGATCGGCCTCTATCGTACGGTGTTGCAGCATACTCTCAAACGAATGGGCCTGTAGAGATAGCGAATGGTCGCAAGCGTAATTCTGCAGCCACAACGTTCTCTACGTCTTTTAGCCCAGGACAATCAAAGAAAGAAAAAAGACCAGAGCAAGTTCACGAGGTGCTCGGGGTCCAAAAGTAAGACTCCAGCAGACACTCCAGGGGAGTAGGCCAAACTAGAATTCGCCTACTTGGATAACCATGCCCTGGGGCCTTAACTTCGCCTCCAGCCGATGAACCGCTTCTTGGGGCGTAATTCGCTCATCGTAAACAAGAAAGTGCCTTTTAATTGGGAATCAGTAGCTAAGCTCAAACTTGACCGAGTGAATTGTATCATTCATATGGCAGGAAATCTGCTCCCTGCTTGAATCAAAAGGGTGCACAAAATTGGCATCTAAGAGTTTCCTCTCTCACGCGGAAAGCACCCAGTGAAGTCCATTCTAGATGAATTTGCAGAAAAGGCAATCAGAGTTAGGGTACGCGCCAGTGCCATGGCGATATCTCATATGACATGAGGGTGGTACCACACAGAGCTTGGTGATTTAAGGGCTGACAAACCTGGGCCAAGTCAGGTACGGAGTGCTGTGAAACAGGGCAGAAATGCAAAGTTATCCATAAGCGCAGCCTTCGAACTTTCGGCGCACCTGTGGCTCTTGCCGAGGATAGTCATAATCGATGACCCCCTGAATAATAGAAGCTACCAGTGCTGCTCATGGAAGAAGAGGAAGTAGAACCAACTAAGCGACTTATGACAGCTTCTCACTTAACAATCAACGATGAGGAGAAACAGATCTCTATAATTAGACCAGCGCACCCCCTGTACCGGCCTTCGGGGTAACATTGCAGTAACACTTCGAGTTTTGTGTTCGAGAACCATGTCACAGTGTGTAAAAATAGCAGCTTGGGGGAAACTTTGCCAGTATTCTATGCCAGTCTTTGCAGTAGCAGAAATAAGTCGCCTTAGTTTATTGCCGCCGTTATTGAACTGAAGGCCTCTACATTCGCTGTTGCCGAAATGTGGCAAATAAAATTAGACTGCCAAGAACGACAATTCAGAGATTTTTCATCCACTGATTAGCCATCCGTTCCGACAAGTAACCAACCACTTTGAATCCCAGTCAGCCTGTTCACTTGGAAGATCCACATACGACCAGTTACGCTACTGATTCCGTCTGAGGTGCCAACATCGTTTACGTGCATGCGGTCCCAGGTGCCAATCAGAAGGAGGATTCGTTGCCCTTAAGGAGGCCAAAAGTGTCTCGATTTCAGGGGACTTCACTCTGCCACGTATGGACTGGGCCGTTGAGAGGTGCGTCATCAGTAGCACAGAACAAGGCTTCCTCGAAGGGTGGCTCTTGATTACATTGCACCGGCAAATTGTGGAGATGCCAGATACAGCTCCGTTATCAACAGACCTTGGGATCACAATCCAGAAAAATGGGGTTACGGAATTTCATTATCTACCTCCGTTAGGCGAGACTGACCACAAATCAGTGAAAACCACAATCTGTTTGTGTCAACCCCAGGTTGTCCTGGAATGAAAGGAAAATTTCAATAATGTGGGCCTCGCTGAACCCCAATGCGAAACACCGTGGTTAAAATGGGACGCAACGGAAGTGACTGAGTTGGAAGAAAGGCGGAGAATTACCATAAAATCCCCGCAAACTATAAGGAATGAACTTGGGTCCATGAAATATTGGAATCGCAAAAATAGCACCTCAGTAGAGATTGGCCACTACGGAAGCCGTTAGGCGGCGAAATCAATAGGTAGAACCAGCTAAAATGGGTCAGATCTCCATAATTTTGGAAAAATCCGCGGTGAAAAGCTCATGTGTGAGCTTTAACTGGTACGGTGTGCTAAGTGGCAATCGAAAAATTATGACTCCTGAGCTCAGTCAAAAAGCTAACTGACGGTTAGCGCTGGTCTGTTAAAAGCTGTAGGACAGACCATCACGAACGACCACAGCAAATTAAATGCGCTGGCTGAACATTCTAGTAGTATTTGCAGGTTTGTCCCCTCAGCCTTGGCGATAGATTCATCATCGCAAGTCATTGGAGGCTTGTTAATAACGGAGGAGGATATGAGTAGGCAACTGAAGGGGTTAAACGGAAACAAGTATGCTGGGCTAGATGATACTCAGCCGGCCCCAATGAAACCCCTAGCTGATATCACCGCTAGCCCGGTATGCAAGCTACTCCATGGCAGCAGGGACAAGGGCGAAATAGTAAAAGATTTGGGGTGGTGAGGCGGTTGAAGCTGTGCATATGTGAGGCCCGTCGTGGGAGACTTCCTGTTAGTCATACTCACTAACATTCTTAGAAAGTTATGGAGCTTATCCTGGCCCATATTTTTCAATACTTAGAAGGACACTTAATGTTCTCGCCAGCACAGCGTGCCTTCGAAAACACAGGTTTTGCCTCACAAAACCATTTGGTTTCCGAGGGCAGGCATATTAGAGGGTGGGGGCTTTTCTTATCATAAAGACATTTCACGCCGGGTTCGTGAACAGGTGCTCAACCAAGCTTGATGTGACGGGCGGCGTTCCGCAAAAGTCGGTGTTGGGACCATTCGTGTTTCTGCTTTCAAAGATTTATCCTCCACCCAAAAATTACCCGGCTGACGATGTCAAGGTTGTGGGGTCTAGAGGGTGGGACACCTCAGCAGACATATAGTTGTCCTAAATTGGGCCGATGGGCGAGACTTGCCCTAAAAGAAACGCTAGTCATTTGTCACCCAGAAGCGCTGAAAAACCCACGGCGTCCTTTGTCCAGGGACTGTTTACTCTGGATTCCGTTGGTCAGATGAAGGGCCTGGGGTTGAGCAACTTGTCAGAATTCAAATGGACGGACCATTGTGCTGCGGCTTCCAAGAGGGCGAGAAATGAACTACTTAAACTGAAGTCAACCCTACCATTCCGCAAGTCGGAGGAGTTCGCACCCACGTACAAGATCAAAGTGAGACCCCATCTGCAAGCAGGTTTGCTCTCCCTTCTTCGAGAAAGGCACGCAAACCTTGAACAGGTGCAGCGACTAACATCAGAATGGCTGAGGGCAGGCAGGAAATTCATAAGGCCAACGACTGTGCGCTTTAGATCTCTTCTCGTCTGACAGAAAAAGATACGGAAGGCAGTCGAAGGAAACGTTTAAGATTGTAAGCGGCTTGTCAGATCTTTGCCTAGGATAGTATCTCAGGACTAAGTCGGCTGCGTACGTGGTTGTAATAGGAATCTTGCAAAAGCACGATTTAGACGATTAGTTAGACAGAACTTTGGTAACAGGGTCTTAAATATATGGAACCAACTGCTTTGGCACTTTGTAATCTTGCTCAGCGTGATTCCGTTTACCAGGCGTTGGATCTAAGTCTGGATGCGGTGGGTTTCGAGGCAAGGTTTTAGGGAGAAAGGTTTGGCAGACCTCCGGTTGTTCTTTCTACATGTATGATTTGAACTCCCAACTTTTGGGATGGGCAATACAACTTGCCGTCAAGAGGAGATGATGATATCTGTTTCTTTCGGTGAGAACCACCGAAATGTACATGAAAGAGGTGGATGCCCTACCGCAGTGGATATCATCGAAAGAACTCAGAGCGCCGGCCAAAACTTGTCCGTGCTAACTGAACTGAAGTGACTCACTTGTAGTAACCAGTACCCATTTTGCATGCAAATCACTGGACTTATTCTGGACGCACATTTGGTTACCGGATCACTATTGTCTTATGGAAATTGAGATGAATTGACCTCGCATATAGACCGCAGTTTGAACTGAAGGTCATGTTGGCGTTCGGGGTGTCTTAAATGAATGGCCATCTGCAGAGTGAAGTAAGATACTCTTGTCTGCTGCTTTAGTGATTTGCGATTTTTTATCGCATTACAGAATTAATTTGAATCAATCTTGATAATCATCAGGGCCAATCCGTACCGTGATTTGTCATATCCACAATCCTTTTGCGAGATTAACTCTGCTGGTCATGGCTCATTTATGTGAAAGGCGTGCTTTCGCCGTAGTCGTTTTCAACGGCATTTTCATTTCTTTGGAGAGACTGAATTTTAACGGTCCTCCTCCTTAGTCGGTTTGAATATCCCTCTGGGAAGCCTTTCGGTGAGCCTATTTAGGACGAACAGATGTCGCCCATAGGTTTGGTCAAAAAATGTTCCGATGACCTCTGATTTTGTTTTGCTATTTGCTTACTAAGAACGATGCGTCCATGTTTTATCACAGATTTCACGGCCCATTTTCTAATCACCATCGTGATATCCCACAGATCCTGGGGGAACTGACTAAATCAACCTTACGTAAGAAACAAAACTGCAAAAAATTAAGTTTGGATGACAAACGGTGCTTGTTGACTACTTGTTGAGCACAGTCTGCAACAAAAGATGTACAACAATACTGGCTAAAGCTGCACATTGGCTGTCCGGTATTACATAGTTGAACGGAAATCGCAGCGCACGCGGAAATCGAAACAGGGTTACAATTTTATCCGTGGGGATCAAAACTGGGTTGAATCGTGTAATAAAAAATGGGATTCATTTAGAGTTCGAATGAAATTTACATAGACCACTTATCATGACATGTCCAGCTGCTTGTTCCAGGATTTTTATTTATTTATCACCATCTGTAAATAGGGTGTGTCAAAAAAACTGACATTAGTTTACTACATAACGGCTGTGTAATAATCAAGAAAACGCGTTGCTACCGGTTACTCAGGAGTTGGAGTAGGAGGCCTTAGTTTCCAGATTCTGAGTATACACTGGTTCGTTGTGTTGACTCATTCATTCATTCAATTATTGCATTTCTTGAGTTTTTTGGGAAAATGCCGGTGCAGTACGGCGTTTATGGCGCATTCAACTCCGTTATAATCGATGACCATAATTCGCCAATAATTAGCTGTTACAGTTTAATCCCACCCATTCACACCCCAAATAAAGTAAGTGGACAAGCTCTAGCATTGTCACCAGCTAATTCGCTGCTGAGATTGCAAAGTACTGTAGGTGTCGCGAATCGATAAATGCGTGGATATCAGAAAAACCAAATTGCCATAGGTTCCTATGGCCAGCATGTGCACCGCCAAATTGTGACGGGCAATCGCGTTCCATTTTTTGTTTCTGCTATCTGCGAATCCTGCATTTCCTTCAGTGTGCTTGTGGCACCTCATTTTGTTATTTCTTACCGTCCTGAAGAATAGCAGTCAGCCAATTCTTGTTATCCATAATGGCGCGTGTTTTCATTTCTAACATGGTATTGATCATAGTGGGACCGTAGTTGCCGCTAACTACGGATGATTTTAAAGGCAATCGCAAGTCTGCTGTCAGTCGGAGTGTAATAGATTAAAAGGGCTTACATAGTTTACCGTACCTACGAGTAGGGGTGAGCACTGTAGTATAGTCGGGAGTTGTGGATAAACGACTCTCGAAAATTGAACTAAAAGAGTAGCGGAGGTATGAGGAGACGTACTTTGCGTTGCTGAAGTTGGTTTTATAGTCTGTTGGAATATCTACAATGCCGTTACTTCTCTTACTTTCACGCACCCACGAATGAATAAGCGAGAACTTGTCTTAGGTTTCAAAATGACGAATGTGCTTCAGTAGGTGAATCAAGCAGTGGCCGCTCAATACGGCTTCTTCTACCTGGTAAAAATCGATATATTGCAGGACGATACTCCAGGCGTTTTCCTGTGCTAAATTCAGGTAGTAATTGTGCCACAGTGTTGGTTACCAAATAAGCAAGCGTAAAAAGTTCAACAATGTTTGTTGCCTAGCCCGCCATGCACTAGAACAAGACCGGAATGCAGTAAAATCTTGAAATTAGGATGCTTTCCACGTCTCAAAGTCAGTTCTATAAACCGACATATTCCTTAAATGTAACATGCAGTGTGATGTAACACTAGAGCTCTTCTGCCCACTATATGTAGGAAACGATCTCCCATGTCTTTATTTCCTGGTAAGTTTTCCTGCAACCAAACTAACAGCAGCCTCTTCAAAGCATCCTAACACATTCAGTGCTTGTAATCAGTAAAAAACAACTTTCATGTAGGCGGTAATTCCAAAGGGGAAATACCATTACGATACTGTTCTTACTTTGTGCTTTCGAAATTTCCGTTCGTACGGTGGTCTTTATTGTTCCGAAAAGTCAGTCTGAGTTAATCAGATTTATTCAATTTGGTGCGATTGATGTATACTTTTGCTGGTGCGGCAATGGTCATACTCTGCTCGTTGATACGCCCGTGTTTCTTCTTAGCATATGATGAAACAGTGCTTTAAACTTAATCGACTGTACTATAAAACATTTCGTAAACTTGAGCAAGGCGGAAATTGCCCACCGAACGTTTATTAAAACTTTGTCCAGGGAAACTTAAAAGCGACACAGATTTACGATATTGTAAACGTAGTAGTTCTGAGAATCTAAAGCCCTAGTGATTTTTTTGCAAACATTCCTCCTGAGTGGCATCATGGGGGTCGCTAGGGTTACGGGCGACTGTCCCTCCGTCCTTTCTGAGACTCCTTTTGCCGTAGATCTTGTTGTCTCTAATGGCAGGAATAACTAAAACTCTGAAGGTGGTTTTTTAAATATCGGATCATTTTGGTTGAACCGACACCGATGGCTGAATAGCCAAACCTGTTTCCAGATGCCTCGTTGTGTTGGTGCAAAAATTCTGCTCCCGGATCCTGGCGCTGAACATAGCGAAGAAATGGCGTTGTCTTCAACCAAAGTGATCGGTTGTTTTGGTGGAGTTCGGACATCTTATCTTAGGTGATACACGAATTACTCAGCACTTCTCACCGCCACTTATGTTTTCGGACTGTACTGAGTATCCAAGATGTCGTACCTCATGATCCATAGGACGTGTGAAATGAGCACTCGGTCACCAATCCTCAGTTTGCTACAGGCTCCTCGTATTTTCCTGCTGCCTTGCAGGTTAGACGGTTTGCCTAATGTTCAGTTCAGTTACTACAACCGCTGACCTTGCCGTAGCGTGCTCTGGTTCTATTCGCTACTTCATAGTGTTGTGTAGTGATGGAAGAAAAACCAGAGGATCTAGATCTAGATCTAGATCTAGAAGAGTAAATATTCCGAATTTAAGGACGCCACGAAATGGAGCGTTTAGCCATTGCCATGGGCTCTTTAGGGGCTCCCCAATCCAAATCCTTTTCTTTATCTTCTAGCTTTTTCATGGATGAGGTGACGGAAAATGCTTTACGAGGTCTTTAGAATGTAGAAGTCGAACTGGGAAGTGGAGGGAAGCTGTGTGGCATAGATTACGCGGACGACGTTATGTGCTTGTTCGAATCCACGGACCGTGAATAACGCGCACTAGATAAACTCTCGAGATCGGTTGCTTGGTTTGGCCTGTACTTTACACCTTCAAAGTGCAAAGTGCTGTTACAGGACTGGACGACAGTAGTACCGAACCTGATATTGGATGGAGAGGAACTGACGATTTTGGACCGTTTTACCTACCTTGGTAGCTGCTTGTCGAACGATAGTAGCCCGGCAGTTGAGGTAGGCACACGTATATCGAAGGCTTGGGCAGCTTACGCTGGACTGAAGCACTCGTGGTGTGGGCCTGATATTTCACTGAAGTTGAAAGGTTGTGTGTACTGTGCCGCAGTGCGCTCAGTTTTGTTGTATGGTTGCGAGACATGAAGTATGCGTGCGGGAGATGTTTGTTGGTTGGGGGTTTTCGACTACCGATGTCTACATATTGTGGTTAGGATTGGATGGAGTGACGGGGTGAGTGATGTGGGTGTCAGGAATCTACTACTAGGTGTTGGCTCTTAGAATATCTTATACGCTGGTTGGGTTGTGTGATGCGTATTGCGAACACTCGTCTACTATATCGTGCCCTATTTTGCGTTCCTTCCAAGGAGTGGAAGAAGCCATGTTGAGATCGACAGGTGAGTGGCAACGTGGGATGAGAAAATGTACAGCGAACTTAGGTAAGGTAGGTGTTTCATCTCTTCGTGGTTCGGATCCGAAGGAGTCGTCAACTGGCTGGCTGGAGATACTGAAGGATATGACAATTCTGTGTAAAAGATAGCAGTCGGTGAGGCTTGCCTTGCTGTTTAACGCTGAACGACGATGATGATGATGCTCTTGCTCCGTACGCAGATCAAGTAATCATAAAATTTTACTTCTTCTGATCACTGGCAGTCCGTCGTACTTGCTGCCGTGGCTGTTTGGCCTTATTCTTGCTGAAAGTATCTTGTGTAAATTTCCAGCTGATTCTCCTGTATTCGTTTCTGCATGCATGAATAACAGCTTAGATTGAGGAACCATTGTATCTTTTGGGGGCGTATTTGTGCACTAAAACCAAGAAGTTGATGTTAAATGTTTTATTGTCGCACACTAAAAATGTTTTGGACAGAACGCCTGCAGCTTGCTATTAGTTAAATGACAAAGTTCCAGATGAACTGAAGCAGAGATCCACGAACGGAGTCTTTCGATCACTAGCTTTTCTGTAACTATCGAGGGCTTTCTGTCCTTACTCCCAGTTGATTAAGTGTACGAATTGGACTCACGTCAACCTAACTGCAACCGTTTGCTAACGTCGTACTTCACATTTCTGCCCATAACATCATTTTTGTTGACCAAATGCTCTGGGTGGAGCCTCCTTAATGGACCTCCGACTTTGGTTTGGCAGGTGGTACATTGCTCAAAGTGTATCCACCGATTACGATCACAATTCATGACGTGAAGGATGGGTTTGACGTGTGGCTAACCTACCCAAACATCTTCCTCTTATTGTTTGCCTTTTTGTCCTGGTTTGTACGACACTTAATCTATATTCAGGTATGTGGAAAATATACACACACTGAGGGTCAAGATCCACAGAGAAATGTTTCGTGGTTGGACGAATTACCCCTGGAACCTCCTCAGATTCCTGGTCCACTGAGCTTGAGATTTGTGAAGAAGCGTACCTAGCCTAGAACCATGTCTTGAATGCTTCCAGTCGAGATTGACACGCAGTTATATTGGCGAAATTACCTACGCTTGGGTTCTCTAACTGTTCTGACATCGACATAAAGTCTCTTCCTCTATCAAAGTCGTTAGGATTCCTCGTCATCCGTTTCTTGTGGACTTAGGAGCTCTTCAAGATTCCGTACTTGCACATGCTTTCATCTATCCGACTGTTTCGAGCTGTAAATATCGGATGACTTTCAGTATCTAAGCTTCGGTGTCTCTGTAGTATTGCTAGAATACGGTGGGAGAATTTTGTTGGCAATGTTAAGCTTAGGCCCAGCGTACTGGTCCACAGCGCTAAATCGTCAGAAGAAGCACTGAATTTGCATAGATTGTGGTGTCGAAGACATTTCCGTAAATGGACCGCCCCAGCATATGGTGTTCTCCGAGGTAGGCAGTGGTTAAAATTGAAATCTGGCGAGTCAGCCCATCACCTGGTCAAAGTACACGCAGACCCTAATCAGTGGACTTTACCAAGTAAGTCCGGTGAGACTGATAAACTGTAGTCCAGATCCCTCAACACCATGGGTAAAACCGTAGATGGGGCTTATTGCCGCAGTTAGTGACGAGAATGCATTAAAACATTTCTGCTTCTCGCATCAAAATAGAAACAGATGACTACCAATAAAAGTGATAAAGTGGAATTTTCAAAAATTGCCCAGCCAAATGCAGTTTTTTAACGACGAGTGATATTTTTACAAACAAAACCATGTTAGGCTTTCGCAGGATGTAGCTTCGATTTGTCTACTATAACGAGTTGTTTGTGGTGATTGTTTGAGAACGGAATCGAAGGGAATTTTTGAAACAACGAAATACTAACTACCAACTTTCCGATCGCCGGTGCGCATCCTGGCATCCTTCCGATTCCAGTCAACGACGGACCCAAATTCACCACAATGGCGGCGTTGTCTACAAAACTGCCAGTAGTACGGGGGCATTCTCGACGACCCCGACCAGGCTCTAGTATACACCAAGCTGTCCGTGTGTAGCGTCGGCTAGGTTGCGACCAACTATGTGACGCGACTCGCCTATCATTCCGTCGAAGCGCAGTGGCTAAATAGCTGGAATTATACTCATCTCACAACATCAATGAGCACTGGTCGCTTATCAATGATGCCTTGCATTCTGCTGACTTAGTGAGTTGTGGCCTGACCCTTCGTGTTGTGACACCTTGGATACTCGTTGAGATTCTGCGCCTTCTTGACACACACTAGTCCATCCGCGCTGGTAACTAGTGTAACGAAACACGGATCGTGACGAGACGTGAAACTCAACAGAAGTTGGCATAGCGATTGAGAGGTCTGGTGGTCCCGGCGAACTTTGAAGAGAGAATGTGCTGTCGCTAAAAGGAATTCCTACAAGTTGCTTCACCTCATCCGAGTTACCCGTAAAAAAGCATTGGCTGTGGGCGAAACGATTTGCGAAGCTGATGGTTAGGCTATCCACGATCACCAAGGATGTCTTTTACGCTGCAACGAGGACTATAAAATACAATATGGCTAGCCTTCTGCGTCAGCCCCTCCTGTAACTATATTTCGGCAGGCGTTCCGTGGACTAGTGCAGCAGATCCGCCAACTGAATCAGAGACATCCACAAGAAAATTCAGGCCTGAAGATGTCATAAATCACCCGGGCTGTCCCTAGCTCCATATAAACAGCGCCGTGTTATTAACATTATATCATTCAGAATAAAAACCAATACAAGGCGCATCGATTTTTCGATAAAATTCTTACGTCATGGAGAAGTGCAATTGATTAGTGAGTTTCAACTTTGTTCTCAAAGGTCTGGCATTTTGAGAAATTCCCTTCTTCGTGAGAGGAGCCTATTGTTGTCCCCATCTTTAAAAAGGGCTTGCGTAGTAAATGCACCAACCATGGGGGTATAAGCCTAATCCCGATGGCATCAAAGCTGCTTTCGTCCGACATTCCTCACAGTCAGTCTTCGGAAAGTTTTGCCGTCTTAAATCAGGTCGGGTTAGGGCTTACCGCTATATTCCCGTTTCTTTTTAGCTCCGCCATAGAGCATGTTCTGCGGAACACTTTATCTGGCTTATTGGAAGGCGGTGTTGAACTACTTTTAGGGAACAGTTTTTGACCCAAAATATGCCGGTGATATCGTCTTTAAGAGCCACGATGCACAGTCAACTCAGATTGCTTTGGATCGTTTGGCGATTAAGGTATTCCGATACGGTATGTGCTTTGGACCTTCGAAGTGCAAGGTATTCCTTTAACACTGGCAAGGAGCCTGCTTCTCCACTCACCCCTTGCGACAATCGGTTGGAGATAGTCAATAGTTTTAAGTGCCTTGAGAGTCTGATTACAAATGACGAAGGTGCTGGGGAGGAGGTCACATCACGAATTGCGAAAGTCAAAGCAACTTTCACGAACCTCCAGCACCTGTGGTGCCGCCATGACATCCGGCTTTCCTTCAAAGGAAGGGTGTACAGTGCCACAGTTCGTAGAGTTCTTCTCTACGGTTGCGAGACCTGGCCTATCCGCATTGAGGATGTCCGGCGACTTTTGTATTCGAATACCGATTCTTCCGAAGCATGGCTCTAGTCTGGTGGGAACATTGGGTGAGCAACGACGAGATGCATCATCGCGTGTTGGGTGTAGACAATCATCATCACGCTGAAGTAATCGCTCTACTTTATCTTTCGTGGTTTGGACACCCACTGCGTATGCCTACCCATTGTCCATCTTTTCGTGTCCTTTTGCACGTGCAGGATAAGGCTGGAAGAAGAGACGGGGCGGTCCGTCTATTAACGGGTGTGGACTTACGAGGAAGTTTGCTTCGGTTGTGGTCACGTTTGGTTCTTCCCACTTTCTTTGGTGCCCAAAAGATGTGGATTGTTTTTGGCTGGAGACGCTGAGAGATGTGGCTCGGAACCGAAGTCAGTGGCACAGATGCTTTATGGTTTACTTGTAGTGCTCGTGCTGTAAAACAAAAAATCTAAAACAACTGCAAAATCGCAATGTTTACAGTGAAAACCCCCGGAAAGCTGCCCTTTATCTCGCTTGTTTTCAAGCCCATTATATATATATATACCTAATTAGTAGACAAAGGTTAAATGTTTAAACCCCAGGTCCGCTGGTTACTTTGGTAGTAGAAAACAGCCTGCTATCCCCCAGGTCATTACCGCACCTGATCTGTTCGGGCGTTTTGCGCTTCTAATGTATTCCAATTTCCAGGAGCATGATTATCTGTTTATTTGGCTCCGGCGCATATGGAAATAGTCGTATCAGCTGCACCCCCGTTACAAATGTAGTAAGGTACAAGTGTTATTTTGCCGATAACATCGTCATTAGCGGAGTTTTCCATTTCTGGCGCTTTAAATGATGCTTGAAGATTGGCGCATATAGGGGGGGGAGTGGGACTACATGATGTTCTCCCCAAAACTTACTTACTGTTGGGATAACTGTAACGCCAGGGACTAATGTGTTTATCGTGATACTGAGTGTTCGATAGTACAAAGTAACTGATATCAACGTCCAAGCAAGTCACTTGTCGGTAATAGCCGAATACCTGACTGTTATAGTTCAGACAGTCCACCCGGTGCGGTGCGGTCAAAAAATAAACCTCCACTGTCATCGAATGTTGACGGTCCAGGCAAAACTATCCCACAGTGAGTTCAAATGGCGTTTCGGTGCAACGTACGCACTTTCAACATCTAAACGACTGCAATCATGGAGATTAATCGAGTTATTCAGTTTGAGCTTACGGTTGTCACTCAAAGCAGGCTTGTATGAAAATTTATTTTTTTACCGTTGTCCTATTTATTTAACAGAATCGCTGGTGTGAGAACCGTCCGTTTAAAAACTACAGCGCTTAGTCATAGCCACCCTTCAGACCAAAGACTCATGATCCATAGCTGGATTCTGCTAAGTGCATGGAATGTATAGATGAAGGAATCTCGCTCTCTCATTCATGCATATGCTGCATGTTGGCTTTCCTTCCTAGGTTTCACCAGTTACCGGTGAAAAATTCTGTTCTGTGATCATTATCTTTAATGAGGATACAAATGATTCTAAAACAAACATTCTCATTGCTACACTTCAAGATTCAGTAGAGGTTGAATTTCATTAGTCCTTTTCAGACTTTTGAAACATCACACGAAAAATGTATAAAGTGATCGTGATTGAGTTACAGTAGAGTACCGTGTAAGATATGGGGTAACAAAGTAAGGGCAGGATTGTTCCTCGCCAATGTGACCTTTGGTAACTTTTTGTATCATGCTTAATGCATCAGTGCAGTGGAATGGACATGTTCCACAACCATTAGAATCCACTACACTGGAGTGGGGGAGACCGACAACCTTGGTACTGGAACTTCGAGTGGCATGGAGCCGTATAAGGTCGTGCTATGTCAGGTGTGGTAACGAGTCGGGCGACAGTGAGTTGCCGTCTACCATTGGATTTGACTCCGTTTCCTCAGTGTGATAAAAGCTTACATCACTAAGAAGCTGCCGGCAAGTTCGTGCAGTCTTTTAAACGGATGTCCCTGTTTTCAGTAGTTCCCATAAGAGATGTTCTTTTTATTGGGTTGTTTTTTTTCAGTCCGTTTTCGCAATATGTCAAATCCAACTCTGCTGGGTCGGGTTGCAATCTCAGTGTGGATGAAGTTTTCCAAAGTGAAAAGTTGATTAATGACTCCATTCGCATTGGCGGTAACCAGCTAAAACTTACTATTCGTCGTCTGAATTTGCATCCTGCTCATCCCGTTCGGAAAACTTTGTGGTCGCGTCTGATTAGTGCTAAATACTCAGTTTCTCTTCCGGTGAGTCACTGTTGGTTTTATATTTTCCTAATTTTTATGAATTGACCCAACTTTTTCGGGCTCCTACCACTGGTCAGTTAATATTTTTTCTGCTCGCCCTTTCATTCCTTGTAAGAATAATTCGCGATGTGGATCATACACCCTGTAACCGAGAGTTTTATTGTGGTACAGTTTCCAGAAAAGTTAGCATAAAAATATGCTGTCGCCGCCCAAAGCTGATAATATTAGACCAGTTTTATATCAGATCTTGGCAGCGAAACTTCATCCGTATTCCTGATTTCAAGCCTAATGATAATTACTTCTTTCCGTCCTTGACTGTATCAGCGTATGACCCGCCGTCCTTTGTGCTAGGCTGGTTATAGCGTGCAGGGGCTGAGACATGCCTCCTCACTGCCGTGTGCCGCAGTCTGCAGTGTAGTTACCTTTCACTATTTGTTCACTTGCGTGAAATATAGGCGTGATTTCCGTTCGCTTGTTTATTTTGGTGTCATCTTACGCCGTTAAACATGACAATGAAGCCAAAATTTAGAGTACATAAATGTCGCGTTGGTAGTATACGAGGAGGTGTCTAGTTGGCCATTCTCATCGGTTTTTTTAAAAGCAGAACAGGCATTTTGGGATTGTATATCTCAAATAGAAAGAAGCCGAGTGTTGCAGTCGACTATGTTGTTCGTTTTCCTATGGAATGATGATACAAAACAGGAAAATGATAGTTTAGGGTAGGAACGGTTATCCGTCTTTTTCGGAACGTATCACTTAATTGCTGCATTGCTTACCGGGTAAGTGAGACAGTATTTACGCTCACATTGGTTTTTTTCTTAAGTGTTTCTGAACCCAGCTGATGCTGATTGTTCCTTGTATCTGAACTTGTCTGCCAATTAGGTTTACTGGAGACCCATCACATTCCTTACATTAATGATGAAAGTCTTCGTCTTCGTCTCACCATTACAGTGTTTTATCTAAACTCGGGAGACCAATAATTCACAAATAATTTTGAATCCAGAGTATGATTCTCTTAAAATGCCGATTACTAAGAATGGTGCTTGATTTGGATAGGTATTCTCACCAACTGGTGCACTAATATCGTCATTGCCACCTAAGTACGGAGTCTTCCGGCCACAGACTATTAGTTGTCAACAACACCAGCGTTCAGGAGGAGTGTTATGTACTCACTCTTATTTTGACTGATGGTTTCTATTGGCTCACCGTTTTCAATACAAGAACCGATGATGATGATGGTGATATTGGTGCAATTCTTTCACCATATCACGTAACCGCGAACCATTGTTTGTTGTGGGCAACTCTGTTTTCGTCTGGCCCGTAAAGCTTGAATTAATACATTATTGCAGATTTTGCTGTTCTGAGTATCATCTCCCAGATTTCTGGCCTCGTAATAGTACGAAGAACCACTATTAACATAGGGTTTATTATTGCTTTGCACCCGTAAGTGACATTGTAGTGCGAAATGCACTTTGGTCATTTTTGTTTCGAATTTGGGTGAGCGGGTGAAGTTCGGAGTCATTCTTAAAATGCTGCTTTCAGCCGCTGTCCTCTGAAAGGAGGAAATAGACTTCAACTGAGGGAAGTATGCATCCATCGTTGGCAGTCAACTACGACGCCTGCACTAACACCGAGAAGAAATGAAGAAGGGCGAGATACTACGTGAGACTGTTACCCTTAAATGAGCATATTCTGAGAAAGGAGGATTAAATTTATCGGAGTAAGAATTATCATTGTCATCGTTCCGTGCTAAACATCAGGGTGGCCCCGCTCGTCGACGTCTTCTTCATCATTTTACTCGTTTTTGTAAAAAGAGTATGGGATTTGGACAGGGAATGGGCTTACAGGGATGGGTAAACAGTAGAATGCTGTATTTGCCAATACAAGAAATGCATGCTAGTTGTAGAAATGCACATTTTTTGAATCATTCTGACAACATGGTCACCACTGCCCACATCCAAGTCCAATCAGCTGGTTGGCAGGTCTTTCGGACCCCAACCACGGAGACCTGTGGCACCTACTTCACGCTCTGGGCGGCGAACTCCGGTTAGTGAAGTCGTGTGCGACAAAAATGGAGGACTGATCCATGGTAGACAACAAAAGCTGGACCGTTGCACACTCCGGGGAAAAGCAACCGGTCCTGACGAACTTCCCCCAGTTCTTTTCAAACTGGATGGAGAAGCTCTAATGAAATCCCTTACCTCCTTGCTTTATGATATTTGAAACGAGGAACGTATTCTGTTATCGTGGAGTGAGTTACTGATTGTACGCATCTTCAAGAAGGGAGGGACTGTAGCAATCATCGGGGGATTAGTTTAGTTCCGATAGTTACTAAGTTGTTTGCTTCGATAATGCCGCGTCGTTTGACACCGTTTCGCGAGAGTAATACCCGCGAATAGCAGGCCGGATTTCGTCCAGGTGGAGGTTGCATTGTCGAACTATTCACTCTTTGCCAAATACTCTAAACGCGCCACACGCATCGCCACCCCACGATCGTACTCTTTCTGGACTTGAAAGCAGCGCTCGACTCAGCGGATTGGACAGCACTATTCAGTGCTCTCCACCGGAATGGTGTGCCAGCGAAGTTGGTGACCCGTCTGCGAGTATTGTCCTTATGGTCGCGTGAGGGTATGCAGTGAATTATCAAGTTTATTCAAAATGACTTGCGGCGTTCGACAAGGGTGTTCCATCTTTCCATTCCTGTTCAGCTAAGTCATGGATGAGGTGATGGAAGATGCTTTACGAGGTCTTTAGAATGTAGAAGTCGAACTGGGAAGTGGAGGGAAGCTGTGTGGCATAGATTACGCGGACGACGTTATGTGCCTGTTCGAATCCACGGACCGTGAATAACGCGCACTAGATAAACTCTCGAGATCGGTTGCTTGGTTTGGCCTGTACTTTACACCTTCAAAGTGCAAAGTGCTGTTACAGGACTGGACGACAGTAGTACCGAACCTGATATTGGATGGAGAGGAACTGACGATTTTGGACCGTTTTACCTACCTTGGTAGCTGCTTGTCGAACGATAGTAGCCCGGCAGTTGAGGTAGGCACACGTATATCGAAGGCTTGGGCAGCTTACGCTGGACTGAAGCACTCGTGGTGTGGGCCTGATATTTCACTGAAGTTGAAAGGTTGTGTGTACTGTGCCGCAGTGCGCTCAGTTTTGTTGTATGGTTGCGAGACATGAAGTATGCGTGCGGGAGATGTTTGTTGGTTGGGGTTTTCGACTACCGATGTCTACATATTGTGGTTAGGATTGGATGGAGTGACAGGGTGAGTGATGTGGGTGTCAGGAATCTACTACTAGGTGTTGGCTCTTAGAATATCTTATACGCTGGTTGGGTTGTGTGATGCGTATTGCGAACACTCGTCTACTATATCGTGCCCTATTTTGCGTTCCTTCCAAGGAGTGGAAGAAGCCATGTTGAGATCGACAGGTGAGTGGCAACGTGGGATGAGAAAATGTACAGCGAACTTAGGTAAGGTAGGTGTTTCATCTCTTCGTGGTTCGGATCCGAAGGAGTCGTCAACTGGCTGGCCGGAGATACTGAAGGATATGACAATTCTGTGTAAAAGATAGCAGTCGGTGAGGCTTGCCTTGCCGTTTAACGCTGAACGATGGTGATGTTGATGGTGTTCTTGAATAATAAATAAGTCATTCTTAGTGATCTAGAGTTATGTATATTGATGTCTGCAGTAAAATGCATGTGGCTGGTTTCAGTTTCACACTGGTAAAAGGCTGAATTTATTGTGTGAAAAATGTAAAGATCCCGTTTTCTGTTTATCAAGGTGCTCTCAAAGGATCACATTTCAAACCCCATGTTGCTGCACATACATTCGGATCATTAGGTTTGTCCGTTTTGCTGACCGTATTTCCATTCATCTGGTTTTGTTTTTGGTTTTTTGCTTTGGCCGGGTAGACGATTTCTGATCAAATCCAAGTGCGAGCACTGCATTCGAGTCGCCTATTGACAGACATTTCTAAGAAAGTCCATTTGAGCAGTCGTCATTTTTTATTTACTGTCTATTCAGTGTCGGAAAATAATCGCACTTACATCTTCCGTCGATTAGATGCATAAACAGCTAACTTTTAGTCTAAATCACTTCTACTAACTTTAGAATAGAGTTTTGTCGAGTTTTTTACTGAGCAGTAATGGAAAACAGTTCAAATAGTCATTTCGTGTTAATTATGGATGCGCTTGGTATTTTTATATTGAATCAGCACTCGTTCATTCTACAGTGAAAATAGGGGAGTGGGATTTGGTTTGTCGGAACATTGCCGAAATATCTTAATCTGATTATTCTCTTTCGGTCTGTTCTATTTATGCTTTTTGGAATGGTTTGCTTTGCGGGCCCTGGTTCCCGCTTCCTTCTTCCCTCCTGTAGTGGACCCTAGTGGCTATGGGGTATGCCTCTTCCCCTACACTCATGCCCCAAGCATGTCGTTAGAAAAATCCTAGCTCCGAGGACTACTGCTGAACATGACGCTGCGGTGCTTTATTTCTTTAAAGGCATCGGTGAATCACAATTAGGAATTGGTTTATTCAGAATCTACTAGGTTCCCTAATTGATGGAATAGTTAAGGAATCGATTGTCCTGTAAGACTATGGGAAACAGTAACGTATCGTATCGGAATTTCTTTATCTACCTCATTCCTCTTTGGTTCCTCCTTTTATTCCTGTATATATTGTCTCGCGATTCTTCTGTTCTTTTGCTGGGCTTTCCTGCGATCACGAGTAAAAATTAATCAGATTACTCCAGAAGGATATTGGTCGAAGTGTCCATCTCATCGTGCATTACCTTAGTATATCTTTTCCGATTGAGAAAACTAATGTTTATTCATATTCATGACTGGAGTAAGCTGTTTCAAGTCACATCTTTGCACGAGTCCTATGGCTGCTCTTGAGTACTACGAATAAATGACGCTCATTCGGGTCCGCTGTGCAGCATTTCAGACTTTTCCCTATATTCTACTGGTTAGTTGCCCCCATCCGACCAATATCCACTTTAGGGAACAGTGGGTAACATCAATAATTGTCTGTTTTGTTTGGTAGGTTTAATAAATGCAGAGTTCATCCAAATCGTCATCCTCGGCGGGATTTGAACCCACGCATGGATGTAACCTAAGCACTCGTCTGGGGTGCGCTTTACCAGCTGAACTACAAGGCTGTCGAATAGTGTTTAGACGTTTCACTTAGGGATAATTAGTTGCCCGTCCAAATTGCCCATCTTCGTTATAAATTGTTACTAGTGATGGTGACTGAGTCATAAGGAAATTTTCCTATGGTAATCAGATTGCGAAAAAGTCACTGACGGATACTAGGTATTTACTTAATTTGGTTCCTTAAATGGAATCTTGAAAAACATGGAAGACAAAATTATTGAACTGTGCGAATTATTTGGATTTGCATTCCAGTACTACTAATTTTGAATACCGTCCATAAAGACGAAGTGGGGGCTGGTTAACTGAATAGTGCGGAGCAAACAATAGCCACACTCAGTAGCGAACTACAAACAGCTCAACGTTTAAAGTCATTAGGGTATAAACCCGCCAGACTCCATGCCACAGTTCACCACATATGCCAGGGCAAAATGTACGGTCTGAATCATTTCACTATTGAGGATCTTTTTTATCGTTGAAACCGCTGTTAAATATTGAGCTTTAGACAAATCGTATCGAGCATATCTATTTTTTCGTCCTAATTTCCGTATCTTATCTCCGAAATCTAGTGGTTAAGGTTAGTTTCAACGGTCCAAAAACTAAAACCTAACTGGCTTGGAATGGGCACGGACCATGCGCCGAACGCGGTGATGTGTGCTCCTTTTCCCGAATACGTTGTAGTTGGCCTCGTAAGCTAACTCGAAACCGAGAGATTAACGTAGTAGGAGGCAGATAAGGTAGTAAAACGAATTCTTCGATTAGAAAATAGCCGAAACAGAATGGATAAGAAAATATTTTTCTATTATTGCCTCGGTCTCTGACACATTTCTTCTAAAATTTCCTTAAAACTAGTCCTTGCCAATCCCGAGGTTTTACTGGAACCAAAAAGATGTTGTAAGGACTTCGGTAGACACGTTGTAAACTTTGTTGTTCTCTGCGGGACCAGTTATTCTGCGGTTAAAGTGTCCTTAAAAATTAATAACGAAATCCCTTTGAATGCTGTTGCCTTTTCGCCTTTATCTTGAGGTTTGATATGCAGTTAGCTCATTGATTTCCCGCTCTACACTTTATTGAGTAATGTTGCCGGTTGTTTAATTCCTTTTTTTATATACCTAATAGGAATGTTTTTGATAACTAGCGGGTTTGGCTGGGACTTGAATGTTCGATAAATATCTCCACTTTTCCTCTGCAAAACCCGAGAAATGAAATGGCATTTGGTTGTGCCAACTTGGACATCTAAATATAAGCTGTGTGCTTATTAATTATTCAACATCGATCAGAAAGGTACTTGAATTTCAGTAATTTGGAACTTGACCAAATTGAATGCTCTGTTTACTTCTGGTTCTATACCCATTGTTGCATTCTCCCATTGCATTTATAGTGCGCCCATTGGAGAATGACTGTTGCATGAACAAATGCTTTTTCTTCATTATTTATTCAGTGAGGAGCCGACGGGATAAACATAAGTCTAACTATCTTCTTCCTATTATATTTTATTTAAGGTTAAGGGAAACAAGTTCATTGATCTGACCAACCAGTCACTTGTCCTCAGTCGATTCGTCGGGCTTAAAAGACCACGCTTGGTGTTATAAAAAGTGAATTTCCAATTGAAATAACGTGATAACTGTGAGCATAATGAAATACGCAATGTAGTTCCCCAAAAACCCCCTAGCATTGCGTCCCGTATCTACTAACCATGGAAGTGATTTCTTGCCTAAAACGACTAATAAATTGCTGTCCGACTGCGATATATATTTTTTTGGCTTGCAATAACTGTCAATGCTATCCAAGGCTAGTCGGTTACTATCATGTCTCCCAAACAAGTGCCCAGCGACACTTTACAACGCAGATTTGTAGTCGTCCCGTCCCTACATGCGAAGACTGTACTTAACCAGCAATTTATGGGCTTTGTTGCAACCTAGGTGACATGAAGCCTGCTGATATTTTGGTGCAATCGTTGTGCCTCCTGGTTTTAAATTAAACCCGATCCTCGTGGTATGAAGACAAGACACGTCGCACACACGGTGGAGATTCTATCGGATATGAAACACGGCGTAGCCATTCTTTGTTCGGATAAGCTGGTGGTCTTTAAATTGTTGGAAGACTTGAACCCCGTGGTGAACTGAATTAATAAAACATCTAAGTGAGAAATAACGTTGGTGTTCTCTACCAGAACCTGATTCCATTAGCTTACCAATCATACAAATTTGGTTTCACAACCATTGACAATGACGAAATGTGGGGTAGGTGTGTTTTGAAGTGTTTCATCGTGTGGGGAAAATTCATTTCAGTGTTAAAGTCTTGGTCAAAATGTACATCGCACAGTTTGCCTTTGTGCTGAAGATTGAACAATACTACTTGAGGTGAAATTATCATTTTTCAGCCTATGGTTGAGTATTTCGGCCATGGAGGAATCTGTAAAACGGATTATTAACTTTGTTGATCTCTAGGTGAACACGTTTAATTAGTTTTGCGTTTGTTTAGCAAATGGTTTGTTATGGTATGCCAAGCATAATGATCTCAGAACTGTAGGCGTTGTTCGGTCAACTCGGAAGAAGAGAGACCAAGAGAAATCGGGTTCTTGAAAGTAACCGTCATAGGATGCAGTTGTGGTGGATTACACAGCAGACATTTCGCCGAGCGAAGATTTCCGGGAACGGCGTTTATCTATTAAGGCTTCTCTATCCAGTTTGGTATTCTTATTATTCTTCATTACCCTTGGGAACCGATGCCGGCTCCAGTTTGCCGGAAATCTCGGACAAAGACAATGGACTATTGCCTCCGTATGGTCGCGGTGAATGTCTCAGGCTCCAAGTTGATCATTCGATCTGCACATCTTCCGAAGTGCTCCCAAATGATCATCCATCTTCAATAGCGTCTGCGGAGGGAGTTCTACCTACTGCCTTCTCGTGACGGAGGTGTTTTCACCAAAATGTAAGGAGGCAGTTGCCAGGCCCTGTCCACCGGGTTGTCTGAATTTTGGTTGTCCATTTAGGGGAAGTGGCTAAACTGCGGTTTTGACCTCCAACCACGGGGGAATACGAAACGTAGGGGAATATGCTCACCGCCCCCTGTGTTGGAGAGGTGTACTAGGGGATATATCTCCATCCCACGAGCGTATGATCTGATCATTCATTCATTCACCGGTCTTCGGTTGGTTACGAGACCCTCATATCGTTCTGCTCCATTCCGGGCTAGATCATTTTACCATTGGCGATGCATAGGGTCTCCGAAGTCAACTCTGTACTTTGGTTCGGCAATCGGGTAGTATCCAGCTCACTGACGATGCATGCACGCCGATGATTTGCCGTTGACTTAAAGGATGGGAGAGCTCCGTGTTTGTGGTGAACTCTACATACTTTTCTATTCCTTATTGTTCCCCTTCTTCGCCGTGGTTCCTGTAACACGCGGCCTGTAACTAAATTACATATATATATATATTTAGAGTTGAGAAGGCGTACACTGAGTTAATACGTTTATCGTGACGTTTCGATCCAAACTAGGACTCGTTGTCAAACGTGAATGAGTATATATATACATATATACATATATATATATATACATATATATATATATATTGCTGCGTAATAGTCCGATACTCTTTATAATTTCATTCCTGTGGTATTTTAAAAATGGCACAAAAAGTGAGTGTAATGAGTAATAGAAAATCCAGTTACATATTTCTCATCGAAAATTGGTCGTTGGTTGCCGGGATCACCTTGGCCGTTGGTTTGTAGTGTTCAATTTCAGGCCCAAGAATACTAATGGTTTTTTTCATTACCTGATAACTTTATTGTTGCCAGATGAATGTCATAATTACGTTGTAAATCTTTTGCACTCTTCGCTGGTAGCTTTGATTGGCTTTCTACTAATATACTGTCTCATGAGTGCTCTTGGTAGAATACAAAACCGCTCCAGTTTCAGTAGGAACGAGAAAATGGACTTTAATTGGTTGGTTTTTGATTTGACAGCTTTGTCATAGTCGAAGTTTGATGCAATTGTTCTCCCCTTACCTTCTGATGACGTCGTCGCAAAGTAGAACCGTCCGGTGTTATCGATATATATATTTGGTAATTTCGAGTCCTTTTATTACCTGCATGTAAATACCTTTAAGTACAACACAGCAGCCGCATTAAATCTGCTGTTGCTCCATTCTGCGTTAAGCGCCACAAGTGTAGTATTGCGTTAGTTCCTACCATATTGCGATATGTATGTTTGTTTGCACGTGATGTGGTACACCACTGCTTCTTGTCTATAAGGAAAACAACCCTACCACCCAAAACTAATTAGAACTTGATAAGCAGGTCATCCGGATTTGCATCGTTTTTGATCGATCCATACATCACCTATTGGCGGATGGTGACATTTATTGGTTGGTATATAAACAAGTGTTTATTAAACTAATAGCGTACCCATTTACAGTTTCTCTCTCAGCCTAGCATGTGACTGGTTTATGAACCAAGCCATTTCTGTACATGCCCTATTCCAAGTTTGTCTGCATATTGATATCTTCCGAAAACCTTTTTCGTTCACTGAAAGAGATAACAAGCTGTATGGTGCTTCTTTGGATCTTCTATTTCAGTCAGATGATGCGAACTTGGCCGATTTCGGTCCGACCACGGATGCGGATAGCAGCACTTCAGAATTGGCTGGTTACGAGCTCAGCGACCAACTTCTTCTCCCCACGTTTCTTCTAAATGAAGCAGGACAGAAGTGTCTGCGCGATATTTTGCATCAAATTATTCGCAGCAATCCGGAGCTGGTCTACGCGCCTCAGTTATGGCCGTTACTGGCCTTGTTTCTACATTATCACTCGGCACCTACAGCACGAGCATGTCTTCTGGGTTTATTGCGTCAACCGGATCTGATCACACAGACCAAATCTGCCTGGATTGTGCACTCATTGGGATTAGAGCGTCTTGGCATGCTCGGTTTTGTTTCGAAAGATGCAAAACGTACCACAAAATTAAGGCTGGAGCAGCACACAAACGAGGTACGAATCAGTCTGGCTCGTTGGCCAATTGCCCTCTGGCACTTGCCGTTCGGATACTTGGTTCGTCTAACCGACTGTTTCTTGGTTGAAGGTCCCAAGGTGTTTTTCCGTGCTGGCCTGTTGGTAAGTTGACTTTTGTAAAACCCAAATGATTTTTTGTCCATCCACGTAAATTGTAAATACACTATCTAAACGATGAAGCGACGTTGATGTTTACTCCACGGGAAGAACGCCTTGGGTAGTGTGAAATTTTACTTTTAAAGCCAAAGCCTGAAACATCTTGTACTCGGTCTGTTCGTCAGTAGACTGATGATGAGTCAAGTGACATTCTTTTTAATTAGTATCGGATCGATTTGGCTTCCAGACGCTCATGACTTGTTGTAACTTCATGCAGGTTTGTTTCTCCCAATTTTTTTTGGGTCATGAGCATGGGGACTAAATAAGTAACTTACTCAATACAAGATATCGTTTTGTCCGCAATTACAATACAGAATATGCCTTAGTGAACAATCCAAAAGTATTTCTAAGTAATTGAAAAATTGTACGTTCACTAAAGTTTAGTGTTAACTATTGCTGATTGATTGTAAAGTTTTCGATAAGAGGAATTCCGAGCAGCGTTAGCATAAGCATTGAACTTACGGCAATTTGGGTACACTCTGTTCAATTGTCATATTTTTTCCGAAACAGCACATCACATCAAGGTGCTAAAGAGCAATCTTGATTCTATAATGTGCAGGATAGTAGTCAGATTGTAGGCTGGTGCAAACTTTGATATTTCGCTCTATACTTTGTTCAGTGCATTGATGTGTACAGGACTATCATTTATGTTGCCTTATAGGGAAATAATTCAACAGAATTGTTTTTTTTGGAAGCATAAAGCTCATCAAATTGAGACACGGGACGCCTTCACCGTTATCAACATAAACTCGCCAAGTGTTTATCCTTAATCCCTTCTAAAGAAAACGAAGAATATGAAAAGCATGAGATGTCTGCGAGTCTGAGGCACGCATAGAACACGTAGCGGAAAAGTCTGCGCGTTGCTATCATTTAAGAGTTTTAGTTTTCATGAATCCCGTTTTTAGTTTGCTGATCCACAAGAAGTGATTCGCGGTGGAGAAAATTCACGGGAGTTCTAGTATTTTGACAACATGGCTTTAATAATGTTTTTACTGGATACTTTGATTTCCAAATAAATATAAACAGTCCTACCAATGGATGCACATCAGTGACACTAACTAGAGCACTATTTGCGCTAGCCATACGGGGAGTTATTTTTTACCATTAATTCAAAGGTCGCTCTTGATGGTTGGTCATCATGCCTCCTTGGATGGTTGAGGGGATGATAAGTGAACTAATGATTCATGCGTGGTTTATCTTACGCACTGCGTATTGTGACACTGGGTTGACAACAAAAGGCGTTAACTGATAACTCCAGAGACAACGTTTGAGCGTATGCCCGGTCTGAACAGCATCAACTCGCCGACCGATTGCAAGAAAAATTCCACTTTCCTGTTCATGGGCGGCCCACAAAGCACAATCATAGCAATTACCAGGAGTTATTATCGTCATTATTTGAAATCATGTAATACGGAATAAATCGTTCATTATCCAACATATGTCGAGTTTCGAATATATATATATATATATATATATATATATATATGAATGGCGAAAGTAACGTTATGCAATCCAGTGGGTTTGTGGGATAACCGGTTTTCGGTTGACACTAGAAACGATGAATTTTAGAGTAACTTGGCTTTACCTAGTTGTGGATGCAGCTTCTTTGCTCAATTAGGAACGATAGATCAAAAGCAGTACACTTAAATGGAAATGTGATAGTTCATTGCTCTGAAAATAGATGCTCATTTTTGCGCCCTGTACTCTACGAGCATTACATTTGTTCACCCACTGTGATCACCGAGTCGAAAAAACGGATCACTCTACTCTTGACCAATGAAACAAAAACCAGTGTTATGAAACTCTTCTGACTATTTATGAACATACTTTAGATCCTGAGAATCGGGCTTGATCTCCACTGAACTCGATTAGCTTACCCTTTAGATGATTTCTTCCAGTTCGTTGTTTTCTCAGTTGTCGGGACACTTGGAATTCGTTGACACCTTCAATACGGTGACTTTAATGTTCTGTTTCGGCTGTCCATAGTTGGTTGATCTCACTCCTGTCTAGATACGCAGCCACATTTGCCTATTTTTCAGACAATTGGGCACTCTGGCCAAGTTTGCCAAACCTTTATCATCCGCAAAATCATCCATCTTTTGTGGTCATCCACTTAGTTGCTATGGGTTATGGCTCCTTGGTCGCCTTTGATTTCCACCGCAAGAAGTTCTGCTGTTCGAATTCGTGTTTTATTTGGCTAACTGACTTTAGCATGTTTTAGGACGCGTTGGTTGTGAACCTGTCAGCGCTGTCCAATCGGAAATTAGGCTCATTGTGGGAAATAGAATAGATGAAGACAATTAGGGAAGTTGGGTGTGAATATGTGATTGATTGATGTATCTGAATACTTTATCTCTGGAGTTTTGAATCGTGTGACACGTCAACATCGTGCTGTCGAATAATGGAAGAAAAAATTATTGTCAAGTCGTTTCGTAAACTACCCATGATTTGTGTCCAGTGTGTTGAAAAGTGCACATAGGTGAACTCGGAAATACATGCGAACTGTGCATGTTTCCTGAACACTAGGTGACCGATATAGCTAATCACTTTGAATAGATGTGCTAAACTAGGTGTATGCGTGTATAGATCACACACGAGTTGCATATTTGGTATACCACTCACTCGTTAACAAAGGCTGACCTCACGTGGGCGGAGCAGTGATTGTAATATTGGTTTGTATGTGTGGTTAGGAACCTAACCCCTCGGGCCTATCGCCATACACCACGCACAATTACGGTGTCCATTAGCCTTTAGTCTATCTCTTTTTACTGTATCAAGAAGTGTGCATGTTGCAGACAACCAGCTAAGCCCAAAAGGGACGGTCGTCCTCCTGTACTAAAAATGGACATGATGTTACCTCCTTACTGCACCACAGTGGAATCATGACAGTTGACATCAGGTCTGTTGTTAGAGAGCCTAGCTCTCTCACGTCACGGTTGTATTCGTGGTTTTTCATGTTTTTAAAATGAACTAAAATAAATAATACACCCCGGTATAATTTAGATTTGAAGTGATGAGAAGCAGGTAATCTTTTTATGGACAAAACAAGCCTATCCAAGTACGGCAATAAAAATGTTCTTTGTCATTAAACAGCCACGTTGCAGTATTCTTTGTGCAGGCAACAGATCTACTCCCGGTATACCGCGTGTTTAATGCTCCTAGTCTAGAATTTGCCGTGTTTCACATTTTATTATGACATATTTCGTTGGTTTGTCAAAAAGATGTTTTGTCGATGTTGGTGTGTAAACACAGGTAATATTCACTTGTTCTTCACAGACAATGGTCACATTTAAGAGAAGTCTGGTAAAGTTGGTTTGATTTCCTCAGCTGACACGATATTTTTAGTATATAAAAGTGTTTCTAAATCTTTTGCATATGAAACCATGGACAGATGGCTTATCCAGAAGTCAGCCACAGTCGTTGAAAAGTAAACGAATGGTGAAGTGACTGGTAATGGATGAATTTAAACTAGGACTTCCAAACCCGAGGTTCGGTGTGTGATGACTGGTCGATTTCGTCAGCACTAAGTATTTCGATAAAGTTGATGGATGTTCTGGGAAATTTCTCTTCCGAAGTTTCAAAGCTAGTATCATTTTTCGCTTTTCATTCTGATCCACAACTTTCTTGAAGTCACGTGCTTTTGAGATACCCTCTTCTTTATCAAACAGTCTCGATTCCACTCGGTTGTCTCAGTCGTACTTTCTTCATTGTTTTACTCTGTGTATGTTTCAAGTTGAAAACGAACATGGGAATAAGAGTAGGGTGAAATAAAATGATCGAACTTCATATGGTCATGGCATCTTGTTCTAATGTCAGACTTGCACTTGTTTCGCAATCAACGATCTTAGTTGTTAACAAAAATAGCGTTATTCATGTTCAAGTGGCAAACATAATGGTGGTGGAGCGGTGGGTATGAGTGTTGAGTTGGAATTCTTCCCGCCCGGTCCATGATTTGCCCATTTAATAGCCTCTCATTGGTCGCAGATTGCTTCCAGAAATATTTTACATTCGTCATTTATTGAATAGTAGAGTAACGATTATCATTACTATCACTGTCATCGAAGTTGTTGCCGATACTACTAAGTAGTACTCGTTTTGGAGTACTAGCTGGTTGGTAACTACTGGTATTCTTCGAAACGTAGTAGTTTAGTACTTAGGAATTTAAAGTATTTGTGAGATGCTCCACTATGACATATTAACACGAAACTGTTCGGCAAAATTTCGTGCAAACATTGTACATCTGTTTCATCTTGTTTATTGCGCACCGTCGGTCATAGTAGGGCATATTTCCGACCGGGGATTATGAACATGCTGGCTTCTTGACGTCAACGTAACTGTTGGCGCGCTCCGATCCACAAACCATTGGCTTTGGAACTATTTTTGTCCCTACATCTGCTACACGATGTGAACTTAAATTTTATTTAGTTTGACTTTCTTTTCATTACCCCGTTACCGGATTTTCTCGAGGTATTTGGGATCACGTTACCATAAGTTCAGAGGTTCTTATACCGGACGTCCTCATTATGCTGGCGGAGCTAATTTTGTCTAAATTATGACAGACACCCCATAGGAATTGAATGAACGAACAGTTTTCACAATGGAATCTTGCTGGATGTACGTCGCTGACTGTCCCCAATAAATTCATTGAAACACGTGTTCACTGTTTTTGTGATTTCTGTCGACCCTTTCATGTAATGTATCATTATTACTAACAATGATAATTTCATTCTCGCTGCATTTACAATCAGCTTAAATCGGATCGTATGTGAATGTGTTTATCGTCGGTTGGCGGTTTTAATCGATCCTCAGACTAGACGTTTGTATCGCAAGTGTTACACAAATAGCTGAAGGAAAGCCGTTATTCTGACATCGAACGAAGTGACTGGGAGCTCTTGAGAGGAAAAGCTTATCGACCTAACCGTGATGATGGTCTTCTTGGCTGTTATCGAAAATCGAGAACGCATGCCACGCAATGTGAAGGATTCCGTCAAGGCGAGACTGCCTCTTGACGTGATGTGACAGCTTGCGTGCCTCTATGATCCAACGAACTATACAGGATAGCTTATCTCAGGCCAAAATGCAACAAAGGTAAGTGAGTAGAGGCCCGACTAAGCAATCTCCCAGTCCTCCGGGACTGGGTTGATCTGAGTTGGCAGCTCAGTCAGAAAAATGAGTGGAAGAATAATTGATCTAAGTACATGGGCTTCCACTCAGCCACACCTCGCCACCTTGCGATTAGACTATTGGAACTAAAGGCTTTGGTTTCGAACCCTAATCTGCTTAGCGGCTCTATTCCCTAGCAGTATTTGTCTACCATTCCTCATGAGTTACACGCCTACAAAGAATTCCATACTGCATCAATCGTCGCGCAGGATAATCAGGACCGCGCTTCCCTTTTCATCGAGTGGGGTGGGTAGTTATAAATGTACTGCTGCTCAATGCTCTCTCTTATTCAACCTATCTCTTCTGCCTTCATCCAAATCTCTGCCCACTCTGCCTACCCATAGTGTCGCCACTGATAACACGCCAGGCACTCGCAACGGTTCTTTGTCAAATAGTGTAGTAAGTGGTTTTCAGTCTGCCAGCTCACATTTTCTCAACCTCGTCGGCCTCCGAATCTCGGTTCCTTCAGTGTGCACACCCATGCAGACTGACCACCAGGCGTATTTAGCTCTGACAGTGGACTCACTTTCGATTGATGTCTGCTGCTTCAGTGGGACACGAATTCGGGATTTGAGTAGAGTAATTCGACTAACTGCGTCTAATGTCTCGTCAAGATATTTCCTGCGAACCTCAGGAGACGAATCAACCTAAACTTTGGGTCATTGCGGTGTAAGAATCGTTTTGAGTGAGGAAGGTGAAGCAGCCCTTTTAGACTGGATGCCGGTTAACAGCCGTTTGTGCAGCGTGAGGCTACAGGGATCATTTGGCGTTCAAAAGGATAATTGGGTTAAGCTTAGTTTATTTGTCATCTCGACATGCGCCCCCAACAGACTGCAGACTGCTGACACGCAAAAAGACGAGTTTTATGACGAACTCGTCACCCTTGTTCGGAAGAGTAAAGGCTCTGGACATTGTAATTGTGGCAAGTGATTTTAATGCAGAAGTTAAGAAATTAAGTGCATCGGCAGCCTGTTTAGGTGTGCGATGCACATTGCCTTCTCAGCAAACAGATAATAGGGGAAGGCTTCTCCGAATGTGTGCGGATAATCGTTTGTTCCTGTTTGATACGAATTTCCGACACAGTTCTTGTTACACAACGGCATGGCACTCTAACTGATGTTGAAACAGCTGTACAGTGCTTCCATAGTTTCTTTATGGTGAGTTGAGCGGTGATATCACATGGTGAATTATTTCATGACAACATTCATTCTCCTACTACCAACATGTACTAAGAACTCTCAAGAGCAGCAGTGTAGGTAAGCTCTGGGACCAGATTAAGTAGGCGGTGCATTTGGCAGTGGGCGGTTGTCTGTGGTCCTGAATCTAACGTTCATTAAAGACTGTATCTCGCGAGGGTCGCTAGGTCTAATGGAGCAAAAACGCCAGCTCCCCAACAGTAAGGGGGTTAATAAGATTCGTTGACTACTGCAATATCAATTAACGACAGTCCTTGTTAACGGCACTTTGAAAGGTCGTTGTGCAGAAAATGTGTGGGATCTGAAGGTATTGTGTGAACAATTTTTCCACGTGCTGAAAACTGCCGATCACATAGATTGAAGGACAACCCAGTTCGCGGTATGAAAAACGCAGCTAATATTTGACCGTCGTCGGCGAAGAATTTCAAAGTCTCTTTAGGAAGCTTGCAAAAATAACAGAATAGTAAAGAAGTATTGGAAAAACGTTAGTGTGCAAACCGGTAGGTGGTACCTTGTTTCACCCCGTAGTGTCGCAATCTTCTAATCTGAAGTGACGACCGTCGGAGGTTCTTTAGACAGGGAGAAACGTGTGAGACCACTTCAGACACTTATCAATAATGACCCTCAGATATTCTAGAGTCAACCTTGGTAAGTGTTTCTGAGTTGACAAATGATGGTCCAGATTAGTGGGCTGACCGAAAGAGAACATACTCAAAACATTTCGAATTGATAAGGTTTAAACCCGCTTATGTAGGGAAATCGTTGATGGATAATAGGTTGTCGGAAAAACTTTGAAAGTCATCAAGACTAGAAAGTGGCTGCAAAGAAGGAAACTTCATTACCATACATAAACAGATGACAGGGGTGCATTTTGTTGTGCGTGGAGAAAATACAGTGAAAGAAGAGCACCTCGAGGCCGGCCTAAGTCATTAAGCAACAGTTTCCAAGTTTTGCCACCCAGTCGTGTGCATTGGGTTTGATTATTAAAGTAGTCAGACAGCCATGCCAATAAGGACCTTAGACAGCAAAGTGCTTCCAGTTTGTGAGTTAGAGGTGATCGTGGGACCGAATCGAATGCAGACGAATAGTCCAGATTTCGACGTGATGAATAAGGGAGGCGACAGGTTCCAAAGTGGATCTGTTAGATTTATTGGCGAACTTAAAGTGGTCGTCACGAGGGTTCAAAGAATAACGTAGAGGCTTAAGCACGGCGCACCTTGTTGGTTTAATACCGGAAGACGTTAAGGCAGCGAGGCGAAAGCGCTTAGCTAAAGTAATGGGCTGATGGATTTTGGGATGGAAATGATAATGATGGGTCTTCAGCAGTCACGGATAAATGACTAGCTTAATGATGTGCTAGTCAGAGAAGTGAATGCACGCCGAGATCACGGTACGGGGCCTTAAAATAGCTTAGGACATATTGTCAAGGCCAGCCCCTGTGGTGATTTTAGTTGTACGGAGAGGCTCACACACCTCTTCCCTAGTAAGGAATGTGATTGTCATATCATCGCCCTATGCCCTTATCACCGCCCTATGACTGAGATATGAGAAGGCTGGATGGAAGCTTAATTAATGCTGTCGATAGGCAGAGAACATTTCACATGCCTCTTTATATTCCCGCACAGTGGTCGAATGCCTCGCCATAGAGATTGTCTATTGTTACCACTCAAGATTTGGTTGACGAATGTCTTGTCAATGCGTTTGATCTCAGCTTTCATTAGAGTGGAACTGTATTACATGTGAGTTAATACGAGATTTGTAGAAGCGCCCCTTGCATGACCTTAGAGATTTCAGTATCTGGGAGGAGATACGGCGATTTGAGACGAATAGGATCTCTAGAGGACAGCTGATATCGAAAATCGTATCGCCCGTCTGTGTGGAAAGTGTGACGTTGTCATTGAGCATGGGCTCAAAAGAGAACCGGTTAGGTGTGTGTAAAAGCGATTTTGAAGAAGAGTGGGGTTGTGTGTAGAATTGTGGAGGCGGGTTTGGACTTGATTTGTTTACTTGAAGGACTGGAGGGCTGACCGATAGTATATCTTGGGTCTTAACAAAAAGTCCGTAATGATCACTAGTTGAGATGGCCACAGGTATTTTTAGAGAAAGGAAGTCACGATGGTTGGTAATAGCTCTATCTGAAATTGAGTCCCCTATGGAACTTCCAGCAATTCTTTTAAATTGGGTGGAGAATCCCTGATTAGGGCAGTTATTTCCTTCGTAGGACTTGGGACGGGGAGCATACTCCGTTACCGTGGGGTGTCACTGATTGTATCCATGTTCAAGAAAGACATGGAATGACTGTAGCAATCATCGTGGGATTAGTTTAGTTCCGATAGTTACTAAGTTGTTAGCTTCGAAAATGCCGCGTCGTTTGACACTAATTTGCGAGAGTATTATCCGCGAACAGCAGGCCGGATTTCGTCCAAGTCGAGGCTGCATCGACGGGAAATTCACTCTTCGCCAAATACTCTAAACGCGCCACGCTCATCGCCGCCCTGCGATGGTGGTCCTTCTGAACTTGGAAGGTACGTTCGACTCCGTGGATTGGACAGCACTATTCAGTGCTCTCCACCGGAATGGTGGGCCAGCGAAATTGGTGAGCGTGCTGCGAGGATTGTATTTGGATATCTGCAGTTGCGTGAGAATATATGCTGACTTAACAAGTTCATTCGAAACGACTGGCGGTGTTAGACGAGGGTGTTCCATCTCTCCATTCTTGTTCAACTTGGTCATAGACGAGGTGATTAAAGATCCTACATGAGGTCTCCAGGATATAAGGATTGAACTGGGAAATGGTGAGAAGTTGTGACATAGATTGCACAGATGACGTTGTGTGCCTATGCGAATCTGCCGACCACGCACAACATGGGGTAGACAGACGCTCGAGGTCTGTAGCTCGGTTCGGCATGTGTATTGAACCTTCAAAGTGCAAGTGCTGTTGCAGAACTGGACGACAGCAGTCCCGAACTTGATACTGGTTGAAGAGGGCTAACGACTGAGGGCCGTTTCACTTACCTTGCTAGCTGCTTGTCGAACAGTGTAGCAACACAGTAGAAGTGGACACGCGTATATCGAGGGCTTGAGCAGCTTACGCTGGACTGAAGCACTTGTGGCGTCTGCCTGATATTTCACTGAATCTGAAAGGCCGTGTGTACTGACCCACAGTGCGCCCAGTTCTGTTGTATGATTGCGAGACATGGAGTATGCGTATGGGAGATTTTCGTCGGTTGGAGGTTTTCGACCACCGATGGCTGCGTAATACGGCTGGGAGTGGGTAGACTGACCGAGCGAGTAATGCGGATGTCAGGAATCTAATACTAGGTGCGGGCTCTCAGGATACCTTATCCCAGTGTATGAAACTTAGTAGACCACTTTTTTTGGTCGTGTTGCGTATGGCGAACACTCGTCTACTGTATCGTGCCCTATCTTGGGTTCCCCCCAGGGAGTGGAGGGTGCCGTGTGGCGGCCAGCACATGACGTGGCAACGTGAGGCGAGAATAAGTACGGCGATCTTAGGTAAAATAAGTGCCTCGCGTCTCCGTGTTTGGGATCCGAAAGACCCGTCAACTAGCTGGCTGAAGACACTGAAGGATATGGCAGTGAACCGTGAAAAGTGGCAATCGTGTTGTTATTTTCTGTCGACTCAGAATGTCTGAAAAAGTGCGTTTATACAGTTGGACTTTGTTCTGTTTGTTGACTACAGCAGCAAAGTTTTGGGTAGGGTTGAACTTAGATTATCGGAGCTGCCATCCCCCACGTACGACTTACTTTTCAAGCATTAGTTTACGAAATAATGCTTTTGTATCCCGAATGATACTGTTTTCGACAATTCCAGCTTGTCACCCAGCACCCGGTTGAAACGTGGTTCCGGATTCCATATCTGCTTCATCTAGTCACTCGTGAATTAGACTTGGGAAATTGTGTACCTCAGTTTCACGACATACAGTTTTTGTTGAGAATCATACAGCAGACGACAGGCAAAATTGTTCTTTCTTGTACATGAGAACCTAGATAATGAAGTGTTTTATTTCATGCGCCTATTGTTCACTCGGAACAATGAAAACTGCAGAATAATGGGATATGTGGTTTGTTGTTATGTTGGAAACTCAGCCGTTATTTCATTCTCACCACGGTCAACAAAATTCACACAGTGTCGTATATCCGCAAAACGTTATCCACAGTCATTCGTAAAGATCATTAATCTATCATCTAGCTTCTGTCCTTTAATACCCTTTGGGTCACTTGGACGGGCAATGCACCAAACGACTGTGAGGTCATCTCCTGCTCCATGACGTTAGAATTTCGACTTAAATGCTCAATTTATGGAAAGCTCATTGAGTTCTCATTTCATGTCGGCTTTTTTGCGGATCACCACTTATAAGCCGTCGGCATGGTTAACCGTTCGCCATACTTACTCTTGTAGCATTTTAGTACTTGTGCAGAATCAGTACGTGCACTACTTTGTTGGGTCTTTAATGCAAACCCTATTCTCGCTGAGACCCGAAGCATTTAAGATCTTTCATCCCACTCTAGATAAATTTGTGAATTAGTAGTCATATCCGACCACTGGGCTAGAAAAGATGTTTTTTCTTTGCTTTGTCATCAGTTATATCATGAGGATTGTCCCCCAGTTGCGATGTGATTGATTTTCAATTTCCAAAAACCGTTCCTATCAGTTTTGCGTTTAATGTGATGTGAGCGGTGATATTGTCTGTATTAAAACAATGGTCACGGTTTAAGATAACCGTTCAAATTTTGCAAGCGTTTGCGATCCGATTTTAGTTTTTTCATCGGAGTAGGAAGACAATTCACTTTGTCTAACTCGTTAACTCAATGACACTGATAGCATAAGCAATTAACGTTACGCATCTGAGTAATTTTAACATCAATTTGAATTTGTATACAAAGCGGAATTCCTTCTAATTGGAAATTTTGCAGTCTGTCAGGATGAATTATTGATAAACTTTATTTAACGCAGTATTTCTTTATTTAAAATTACATTTGGTGTGTTTTCAAAGCATACTTGCAGGTGAAATACGGAGTGCGATGACGCCTTTTGTTCAGATGAACTAGTTATTACCTATGGATAAAACCCAAGGTGAATTGTGACCTGTTCCCTCAGGTCTTCGGTCCTCTTGTTCAAATAAGTTTACCTTGGCAATTAAAACAGCTCACGTTCATCTGACCGCATTGCTGGCTACATCGAGATAAAATAGAGAAGAACTTTATTTTGTAACACATTTATACACCCCATAGACGTCAAGACCTGTGAAATAATACCAAAAAATTTTCGAATGTGTTACAATCGGTGAGCGCTTTACGTTTGTTCCAAATCTGGAGACGACTGCCAACTCCGATACAGTATTGATTTTTGGTACTGAATCGTACGGCTGTTTGAATCCAACTTAGGGGACTGAAATTCAAAATTATTTTTACACGCAGTTCAGATAGTTATTTCCTACTGAGAATCCCACACTTCCGTTTTCGACTTGCTTAATCACATCGGAGCATGACCAAATCGACTGCGAAGTAAACAAAAGGCAGGCAAACCCATGAACCCAAAGAGGGACTTGTTGGTAGAAAGCATATAGATAAGAAGAGTTAGAAAACCACCGGTCATATCTAACCAAATTCAATGGTTTATGTTTTGTTTTTTCCACATAGCTTTTAAACTGACGTCGAGGTTGATTCTTTTCCCAACGATTAATCGGTTTTACAATTCTGATTTTGATACATGGACGCATCAACTCATCTACATCATAATCTGCAGCTTCAAAAGTTTTCCGTCAGTGGCACCCGTATTCAGCTTCTTAAAACGATTGTGACAGAAAACTGTTCTTGAAGTTGTCAAAAACATTATTCGGAGGTACTAATGCAGCTTTTTCCGGTATAGAGAGACAGCAATAGAGAAGAAGGAGTAGCTGTTCTCAGCCATTCAATGGGCCAAGTTCTACCAATAAGCCTTTTCACTTATTGTTCATCAAATTGTTTCCGCGACTCACATGCAGGTCTCATGATCCATACTCCTAGTTTTGGATATGCATGTAGGCAGCAAGACGGAAAAAAGTATGGATCATAAAAAACAGATATGTGGGTTTCATACCAAACGTGCCCGATCGCACTTCGGCCCATAACGTCAACCTGCTTTTCGGATTCGTGACCTGCACAGGCGGATGATGGGTATATCGCCTTGTTTATCTATCTCAATATATACATATGCTGGAGAACAAGCATGGTGCCAACGCAACACCATGTAGATAGAACTTTGCATGTGATGGATAATGGAGGAAAAAATAATAAACAGGCAAACCACTTGTTTTCTGTTTTCATTTTGTGATTTTTTGGTTGCTTTCGATGTCTTCTGAGGAAGGACGAGTTCTACGGACAGACCATACAAGATTCGCGTCACTGACTGTGGTTCCGAGCCACATCTCTCAGCGTCTCCAGCCAAAAACAATCCACATCTTTTGGGCACCAAAGAAAGTGGGAAGAACCAAACGTGACCACAACCGAAGCAAACTTCCTCGTAAGTCCACACCCGTTAACAGACGGACCGCCCCGTCTCTTCTTCCAGCCTTATCCTGCACGTGCAAAAGGACACGAAAAGATGGACAATGGGTAGGCATACGCAGTGGGTGTCCAAACCACGAAAGATAAAGTAGAGCGATTACTTCAGTGTGATGATGATTGTCTACACCCAACACGCGATGATGCATCTCGTCGTTGCTCACCCAATGTTCCCACCAGACTAGAGCCATGCTTCGGAAGAATCGGTATTCGAATACAAAAGTCGCCGGACATCCTCAATGCGGATAGGCCAGGTCTCGCAACCGTAGAGAAGAACTCTACGAACTGTGGCACTGTACACCCTTCCTTTGAAGGAAAGCCGGATGTCATGGCGGCACCACAGGTGCTGGAGGTTCGTGAAAGTTGCTTTGACTTTCGCAATTCGTGATGTGACCTCCTCCCCAGCACCTTCGTCATTTGTAATCAGACTCTCAAGGCACTTAAAACTATTGACTATCTCCAACCGATTGTCGCAAGGGGTGAGTGGAGAAGCAGGCTCCTTGCCAGTGTTAAAGGAATACCTTGCACTTCGAAGGTCCAAAGCACATACCGTATCGGAATACCTCAATCGCCAAACGATCCAAAGCAATCTGAGTTGACTGTGCATCGTGGCTCTGAAAGACGATATCATCGGCATATTTTGGGTCAAAAACTGTTCCCTAGAAGTAGTTCAACACCGCCTTCCAATAAGCCAGATAAAGTGTTCCGCAGAACATGCTCTATGGCGGAGCTAAAAAGAAACGGGAATATAGCGGTAAGCCCTAACCCGACCTGATTTAAGACGGCAAAACTTTCCGAAGACTGACTGTGAGGAATGTCGGACGAAAGCGGCTTTGATGCCATCGGGATTAGGCTTATACCCCCATGGTTGGTGCATTTACTACGCAAGCCCTTTTTAAAGATGGGGACAACAATAGGCTCCTCTCACGAAGAAGGGAATTTCTCAAAATGCCAGACCTTTGAGAACAAAGTTGAAACTCACTAATCAATTGCACTTCTCCATGACGTAAGAATTTTATCGAAAAATCGATGCGCCTTGTATTGGTTTTTATTCTGAATGATATAATGTTAATAACACGGCGCTGTTTATATGGAGCTAGGGACAGCCCGGGTGATTTATGACATCTTCAGGCCTGAATTTTCTTGTGGATGTCTCTGATTCAGTTGGCGGATCTGCTGCACTAGTCCACGGAACGCCTGCCGAAATATAGTTACGGGAGGGGCTGACGCAGAAGGCTAGCCATATTGTATTTTATAGTCCTCGGTGCAGCGTAAAAGACATCCTTGGTGATCGTGGATAGCCTAACCATCAGCTTCGCAAATCGTTTCGCCCACAGCCAATGCTTTTTTACGGGTAACTCGGATGAGGTGAAGCAACTTGTAGGAATTCCTTTTAGCGACAGCACATTCTCTCTTCAAAGTTCGCCGGGACCACCAGACCTCTCAATCGCTATGCCAACTTCTGTTGAGTTTCACGTCTCGTCACGATCCGTGTTTCGTTACACTAGTTACCAGCGCGGATGAACTAGTGTGTGTCAAGAAGGCGCAGAATCTCAACGAGTATCCAAGGTGTCACAACACGAAGGGTCAGGCCATAACTCACTAAGTCAGCAGAATGCAAGGCATCATTGATAAGCGACCAGTGCTCATTGATGTTGTGAGATGAGTATAATTCCAGCTATTTAGCCACTGCGCTTCGACGGAATGATAGGCGAGTCGCGTCACATAGTTGGTCGCAACCTAGCCGACGCTACACACGGACAGCTTGGTGTATACTAGAGCCTGGTCGGGGTCGTCGAGAATGCCCCCGTACTACTGGCAGTTTTGTAGACAGCGCCGCCATTGTGGTGAATTTGGGTCCGTCGTTGACTGGAATCGGAAGGATTCCAGGGCCCCTACCGACGAGCGGAACTTAGTAGTTAGTACTGACTATTAACAGTTGATAGTCTGAACACAGAGCCAACAAGCGTTCCCCGTGTTCATGGCTTTCTAAGCGCATCTGCTTTGATGACACCCGACATACTATAATATTCATTTCACAACGTCAGCGTTTTCTTTGTGCATAAGAGGCCGTGGAACCTCGGATAGAATAAATCCTTGGTTGAATCTGGGCAACAAACAAGTTCCGTCGGTGAAGGACGACCGTTTACTTTGCACGAACCTCTTAGTCTCACTGCGCATAGTCGGGTGTCAATTGGGATCCAGTCAAGTAATGAGACCTCGGTCCTCTCACAAAGGATGGTAACAATCACCGATGTTCCTAGTCTACTCCTAAACCTTTTAGTCTCTATAACCTGCAAGTTGACGGGTCTTTGGAAGCTCAACCCCTTTTTTAGCCAAGTTGCTCCATGTTTTCTCATCTCACACTTCCACTTTGTCTATTGATCTTCACGCTGCTTCTTTCGCTCCGTGGGAAAAAGAGAAAATATCGGACCAGTTGATTGGGATTCGACTCTGTCCACAATGAATGAGTTATTGGAAATCGACATCACGATCCTCATCTTTTCAGTAAAATCCTCCTTCAGTTCCATGACCCATTTTGGTCTGTGTACTATAAGTAACGAAATCATCTCGAAACCTGTGCTTTATTTTAGCATTTTTATCGTCTGTCGGTGTTGAGAACGACGAGTCACCTGTCATGTTAGCCTTTTCGGACTTTCACGTGAAATGAAAAAGTCCATCGTTTCGTGAGCTCGCGTTGAAAATTAGAATTTATCAAAGTATTTGTTTCTGGTGTTTGACATAGGTTTAAAATTTATCAAGCTCTCGAAGCGATGTTCTTGATAAAGTCTCAGTTTTAATGCTGGCTGATGAAGCGGTCAACCTTTTAGTTCGTGCCTTAGTTTGACAAGACTTCAATTCAACATATGTGCAAGCATCCGTTACCTTTTTGTTTCGTTGACTGTGACCGTGTAATAGAGACAAAATAAATTACAGTGAATTGAATCGAGAATATTCCTGATTAGTTCAATAACTGGTTCATTATCTTCGGCTATGTTATTCCCATGAATAGTCAAGACGAAGTGGCTTTGTTCGCGGAGAATCCCCGAGGACTTTTCTCTGACCTGCTTTGAATCCGTGGATGTTTATCTTTTCATGAGTTGTAAGATAAATTTCAAGAGTTTCAAAGTGCATAACTGAAAAGTCATTTGTGGGTCGAAGGGGTTTGGATAGGAAAATGGTCGTGAGATTCTTCGTTCGGAATGGATAATATCAAACATTTTCGAAGTGAATCGGGAAAACTGCACTTTCAATTGCTTTCAATTCCTTCATCGCAACTTGCCAATAACGTTTCTCTAGTCTCCTTAAAATATAGATTTAATTGTTAGCTGCGTTGTTTTTGCATGTTCCACCTATTCGCATATTTATGTAGACCATTTTCTGTTTGTCGCACCCGCTTTTTGATCATTGGATTTCATTGTCCCCCGTAGCTTTGGAAACTCGCTGCACGGCTGGAAAAATCCACGGGCCAAAGTACGGGCGGCAGTTTTGACCTGCTCAGCACGGCACGAAATCTAAACATCAGTGCGTCCACGTTCATGCGCAAACTGTTTCATATTCGCAACCTGGGGCGGGAATCTGTGAGACGAGCGCTTGAAACGGTACGACAGTCAGAATGTGAGTGAGTCACAAGTATGGTTTCGTACTTCTGCCGCATATTGCAATAGGTTTGAAGGTTGCCGGTGTTTGTATCTTTATCCGAAGTATTTTGCGACTTATCGATCCACTCTGCTTTCGTTTGTCATATGTAATGTTAGGTTTTCAAGTGAGTACGAACGACCGAAGACGAGTGTGTTCGTCCCGTCGCGTTGGTTTTTTGCGCGCGTCACTTTGATGGGTTCCGAATTGTTCGCAACATAGTTGTCAAACTCCTCGTCCAATGTCATGATTATCGCAGACACTAATGGTGCTCTCTGATATTGTCTTGTGCACCCCTATTTCGAAATTCGGTCTCACAATGAAACTGTATCTTGACTTGGTGTGACGGCTTGCGTGCCTTTATGACTCATTATGCTGTACAGAATGGCCTATCTCATGCCCAGGATTCAGTCATACCCCTGTGATCAATGGTTAGAAGTCTGATGGAGTAATCCCCTGGTGCTCCAGATTTGGGGTTAATTCGAACTGGCAACTCAATCAGAAAAATGAGTGGAGATATAGTTTCCCGAAGCAAATGAGCTTGCATTCAGGCGCCAGCCCTCGTTTTTCCAGTGGAAATAATATGTAAGGTGCCAGGAGGAATTCCTGTTCGATAGACTTATTTGATAGTGGAAGAGTAGAAAACAATTTAGACGCAGTACCTAGGCCTAAATGTTTAATTCACTTAGCTGCCAGAACGTTTGAGACTTTTGCAATAGTTATACGCTGCGTCTCTGAAACACATATTGGAGATCCCATTTTCGTAATCACTCCTTATAGTCCGGATGCAACCTCTTTTTCCCACTGCAATCGTCGCATCAGGTGGTTCAGTTCTCAGAGCTCTTAATCATGATCTCCCTGGGATCTTTCTGAACGTGCCAGCTGAGCGCGCTCTGTTGGATTGTATTTCAGCCAACGGTTGTTTGTGTACGTTTTGACTGGAAGGTTCTGTGCATGTTAGTAGCAATCGACCGAGTCGTCGGTGGTTGTTCGTCGTCGTATTCGTGTGCACCCATTGATTTGCTTCTCTCCTGAGGTAAAAAATAAGTTATACTAGGAGTTATGTCGATCGCTCCGAAGTGTGCGTTCAACAGACGTTGTGGTTGTTAATAGTGATTTCAGAACTCAACTTGGACACTTAGCGGAGAGGGAACGGCATGTTGTCCCAGCTAATCGCACCGACATTGGCGATCGTCTCATCCAAGTTTGTTCTGGCCAAAGACTCTTTCTGGCAAAACATCAGTTAACCCGGCGCCTTCCCTTGCCATCACAACGTTGGAATCAGATTGATCACATTGCCATCGGTAACCGGTGGCATGGATCAATCGAGGGTTGACGATCATTTTGGTCCACATCCATGGACTCAAATCATGATTTGGTCCATGTTGGCTCTTGTTTACTCCTGGTCTATGGCCACATCAGTACTAAAACTGCTTGTCCTGCACAGCTGATTCTAAATGATAATGGCCGACTATAATTACCACTCGGAACTGTACGTGAGGTTGTTGTATGAAAAAAATGCTCAGGATCCAGGCGAACACCAGCAACCTCTACGTAGGATTCCTTGTAAAGTGACCCTCAAAAACGATGGATATCCTCGATTTCAGCTGCTCTGTTGGATGCTCCGAGATACTCCCCGGAGGCGCGTAGTCTCCTGAGACATCAACTTTATATCAGCTGGCGCAGAGAAATCTTAGATAGAGTATGAGTTGTTTGGAAAACTTTGCAAGTCATCATTGCTCGAAACGGCTTAAGAGAGTGCAACATCATCAGCATACCTAAACCGACGACATGGGGGATTGCATTCAAACTTCTCTTTTCCACTATTCTCCGCCGGGAAGTGTATGGAGAGGAAGCAAGTCGGTTTCCGTTCCGAGATTGCCACTCTGACAGATAGTGGAACATAAGTTCCTGTTCCGTGGACCCACATATTCTGTCTTTCCTGATTTGAAAGTAGTGTCTGACTCGGTCGGTCGTGCAATTCTGTGGCTCTTTCTCCCAATGAACTGTTCGAGAGAAATTTAGTTCACTCATCCTATCTCATTATACGAACCGCTGAGGTCCAGCTCGTGTATATGGCGGTGTTTCGCCCAAATTCACTACGGGAATTGGTGTTTGTCAGGATTGCTCTCTTTCATCTTTCCTTTTTAACTTTGTCATTGAAATGGTTATAGAGATAACCCTATGCTCATGTGAGAATAACTGCTCGAAATTGAAATATGCGGACGATGTTGTGCTGCTGATTGAGGATCCAGGTAAATGGCAAGTACGCATTTCTCGCTCGTCGGAGCGATGGTGTAGGTGTATTTTGGGTGCATTTTTCACTTTCAAGATGTAAAATACTGTTGCGAGATTGGATTGGTTCAAAATCGAACCTTATTTTGTTCAGGGGCACAACTGGATGAAGTGGATAGATTTAGTTATTCGGATAGTTGAGTCTCGCCTGGTAGCCGAATATCAGTTAAAATGTCTTCGTGCATACACAAGATCCGTTTGACGTTTGCTATTATGAGACACCTGTGTTGTTGGCGTGACATTCGGTTATCGAGCAGAGGTCAAGTATACACGACAGCATTGAGTCCGATATTGTTCCACGGCTTTGAATCGTGGCCCATCGGCAGCAGAAGACATGCGAAGTCCTTCGGTGTTTGATATCCGTTGTTTTCTTAGTATTGATAGAATATGGTGGGAGAATTTCGTGAGTAACTTAGGTTAGGCGTCATAGGGTTCAGTATTTAGAACAGGCACTGAATCAGAATAGGTTTAGTTTGTTGGGACAGTTTTGCGCCTGCCTGCAGCTCTTTTGCCTTGTTTTGCTTTTCGGTGATGGTTTGGGCCTTGATGCTCCTTGAGGAACCGTTTTAAAAACTGAACTTGTTCAGGTATGGTATAATGAGGACTTTCCTTGTTTGCTTAATTAACCAGTTCGTTCTCTCGGCTTTCTGTCGTTCCATCATATTTTTAATGGCTGTATTTACTGTTGCTGTTATTATTATTATTGTTATTATCATTATTATGCCACGGAAATGGAGGACCTTTCGCATTTGGATCCGCCCAATGTTTACCAAATTAGTGTTATTGTTACTGTTTGTGCTGACTTTTGCTTATTTCGATATATACAATTCAGTCAAGAAATTTGCAGCCGTCACCCCTTCGACGCTAAATACTGTTGTTCCTGTCAATGTGCTGTGTATGGGTATCAATCGGTCGTTAAGTACGACTTATTGCGACCAGTCTTCAGCGGGAGGTTCTCACCTTTTCATTGTCGTTCGATTTCACTGATTGCGGTCATTTTACTCTCTTTCTTGTGACGTTCTCTTACCCCAGCTGTTATTGTACCATCTGTTTGTTTTACATAAAAACTCGCGAAACTCCCGCATAACTCATGTCTAAATACGAAATAAAGTTCGTGGCGAGCCTCATTTCCCAGTGGCATAACCTCTGTCGTCCTCGCTCTAGGTCAGAGCAGTGGTTCGTTGTATCGATTGTTCAAAAATGCTCCATCACGTAAAGGCATTTTCGTTCGACCGAGTTGACATTTGTCTTCACAACTTAGTCCAAGTTTTCCAGATGAAGCGGATAGATAACGCTTATTATGTAAGTTCTAATATCAGAACATAGCCCTGTCAGTTAGGTGTTCAGTTTGCCACTGTTTGGGTTACCTCGATCAAACCTTCTCAGGGTTGTTTTTACGACAATGCTATGCTCTGACACTATTAACTTTGTGTTGGACATAACATTGCTCATCATCTTTTTCACACATTCCGAACTTAGTTCTGTCTCAATACTCGGGTAACACTTAATTTGAAAGTTTCAGTTCGTAAGAACCAGTTTTACTGTAGACAGTTCATTGGTTTGTATCACATCTCATGTTTCTTATTGGCTGTCGAACGTTTGTCTGATTCAGCTGTTCGCAACAGCTACGAACAGAAACTGTCCGAGGAACTGAGAACTGCGACCAGTGGCAATGTAGACGATCAGTGGAATCAAATTAAGCAGGCTATGCATTTGGCAGCGAATTTCGCCTGCGGTCCCAGATCTAGTGTTCATCAAAAACACTGGATCTCTCAAGCGTCGCTAATTCTAATGGAGCAAAAACGCGAGCTGTCTAACTGCAAGGAAATGAATAAGATGCGTCGGCAGTTGCAGCGTCAGTTGACCATAAGCCTTAGGAATGACCGCGAAAGCTGGTGGGTTAAGGTAACCGAAGAGATGGAAGTGGCGTCCGCTTCAGGTAGTAGTCAAAGACTGTTTAAGCTTATACGCGACAGCGGTGGGCGGCGAACTTCGGTTAGTGAAGTCGTGTGCGATAACAATGGAGAGCACATCCATGGTAGACAGGAAAGACTGGACCGTTGGGCAGAACATTTCAAGGATCAGTTTAACTGCCCATACGCTATCGTATCTAGTCCGACGCCTGGAGCTGTGAATCCTTGGGAGGTGCCACTTGATCCCCCAACGGAAGTGGAAGTGGAGTCGAATATTCGGCTTCTAAATAGGGGAAAAGGTGCCGGTCCCGACGACCTTCCCCCAGTTCTTTTCGAATTGGGCGAAGAAGTGCTGATGAAATCACTTACCTGCTTGCTTCATGATATTTGGAACGAGGAGCGTATCCCGCTATCGTGGGGTGAGTCACTGATTATACCCATCTTCAAGAAGGGTAGACGGAGTGACTGCAGCAATCATCGTGGGATTAGTTTAATTCCGATAGTTACTAAGGTGTT
>LUCM01005849.1:215605-254198 GCA_008360955.1 Fasciolopsis buskii
TGAGAAAATGTACAGCGGACACAGGTAAAGTAGGTGTCTCACGCCTTCGTGGTTGGGGTCCGAAAGACTTGTCGACTTGCTGGCTGGAGACACTGAAGGATATGGCAGTGGACCGTGAGCGGTGGCGATCGTGCTGTCATTTTCCATCGAATCAGAATGATTGAAAACACGTGCGGTTGTACAGTTAGACTGTGTTTCGTGTGTTCGCTGCAGCAGCATCTTATCTTTTCCCGCCTGTGTAGGTCCACTCCCTGTTCCCGTTGGATATTCACTCTTTTTATATAAACATGTAACTCTGGGGAAAGGCAGCGGTCAGTGAGGCTTGCCTTGCTGTTTAACACTGAACGATGATGATGATGATGATTCACTTGAAGGGCCTGTCTAGATCATCTATAGTCCATCACACGTGGAGCGGTAATAATCTCCTACGCGGTTGATGAGTTGGCTGATGCAATTCCACTTACAAAGTTCTGTAAGTCGGAAGTACATTCTGGTTCATCAGTAAGCTTTAAATTCTATTCATTCGACTGACGATCTTTCTTGCGGTAGCAGCTCTTCATTTGCCACTTAAGGTTCACACAAACACGTTATAGCCACTAGCTTTCATGCTAGTCAGTGTCTATTTAGTTCCAAATGGGTTTCGCTCCGATATACCGGTGCATTATGCACGTTCATCACCAAAATATGCGAGTTAATTCGTCATGACTTGTTTGATGTCAGTATTGTCGGTTCGGTAATCTGTTGCATCGTCGCGATGATTAAATACAAAATAACAGGCGAAACCCTGTTATTTCTGAATCTAATCCGTCGTAATTATGCTTTGCCAAAATTAATTCAGTTCATTTAAAGTTGCACCGTTAGCTAAGGACAGTTCATCTATCGATTTTACAATCAAATAACTCAGCCTGCGCTCAATTTCAGTGGATGCATGCACACAAATGCACATACATATATGCTCACCTGCACACGTATATCCGTCTAGTTCTGCTTGTATGTCCTATTCTGTATCGACTCTTCTTGATTTTGCTCTCTGTTCGCTTTCCCTAGACATTGATTGTCTGTTTTTCCTTTTAATTTACCTCTTACTGCGAGTCGATAGTGATGGGAATCGGGTTATGCCGCGCTTCTAATTCGTTATCGACTGGTTATGTGATGCATGTCAGTTTGTCCAATATTGAATCAAGGCAGTTGCTGCTTCTCATTGGATGGTTCTGTCTCTGTCGTACTCCCATCTAGTTTCGTCTGAAACCTTTTGACCAGCTGTTTACGTAGAATGCTACATATTTCGAATAAGCCTCTGTGGCTTCGTGTAGTTTTTTATTGTCTGTTCCAAGATGATTTTTTGGTATTCACAGTCTCATCATACAAATGCGCCCAATCTTGGGAAAGATCGAGTTACAGTATTTAACACCAGTCTCCGTGCCGATATGATGTAGTCGTGGGTCTTGGTTTAAGAGGAAACATTACGAATAAGGGACGAACGAAACGGAAATATGTTTATCTGGGATTAACCACGCATTTCTTGCGCTTCCTGCTTGCCACTGATTGTTTGTCATATCCCATGGTTCGTCTATAGATGGGATGCTACCCATCTGCCCATAACGGTGTAACGGTCAGGTGATCGGATCTTCGCAGAACCAAATTCGTTTGCATATTCAAGTCTATGACCGTAGTTTCCTTGTCATCTCTGAAGATTGGCTTATATGCTGTTCATCAACCCATCCGAGAGCATGGATCTATGTCACCTATTGAGTCCTCGGGTTACGAATAAGGGAATGATCATCGCGTCGACGATTAGCCGCGAGTGAGATGAGGCCATCTCATTGAATTCTCGTCCAGGGACAAGCAGTAGTGCAGATGTGGTGGTTTTTTACCAGTAAAACGTTGTTCTCATAATACGTTGCAAGTGTCCGTTGATGGCAGTGTGCCTTGACGAGTGTAGCTCGTCAACACATTAAGGCTGTGGCCTCTTGTTGCTTTTTATACACCCCACAAGAGCTGTTTCGTGAACCTGTCAACTGGTCACTGGCTTACTTGGAATGAAACTGCGGCCGCGCTGACAGTCTTGCGAAAACTAAAGATTTGACCTCCATTAAGCGGTCTACTCTGGACCGGGCGACCACGGAGTACAGCAGCCCATAATACAGTCAGCTATGACAAATATTACAGAGAAAGTTTTCTGTGCTTTCCAGACTGTCGCCACGAATGTGTGCCATCGCATGCCGCACACAATTTCTCGTCTGCTTCCATTCAGTACTCTTTATTTGACAAAACTGAACCATACGTGGTGATTTCCAATGCCAAGCCTGGAGAGTGTTTGTGGTCGTGATTGGATTCATGGCTTTTATATGCCTGTTATATACATGCATGAGTGTGTATCGTCGACTGTGATGTGTACCTGTGTTTTCTCTCCTATTTTCGGTGGTTCTGGCACGTACGAGGTGTAAAAAAGCATTACCAAATATCACGAGTTTTCGTCTGTTTGTAGGCTGTAATAAAACTAGTTAACCAAGAGTGACCGTAACCTATCGAGAAAAACTTATTAGCATGTAAAATAAGATTTTATTGAAGTGCAAGAATTTCAGAAACTTGTTCGGAACAGTTTTAAATAAAATCTTGTTTTATATTCACAAATGCTAACTAGCTCATTTGTTCGATGGAAGTACTTGTTTTATCGAGTATTCTACCCATGTATTTACACCCCTAAAGTGCATCAATGTTAACCTTGCGTCAGGGTTATTCAGGCGCTCTATTTTGTCACAGTGGTGAGTTAGAAACAGTGGAATCTGTTGGCATCACAATAAAAATGGTAATCCACGGACTAAGAAACCGTGAGCGATTTAATTTTTATTCTTTAAACATATCGAGCTTTTTTAAATTAAAAAGGGCTACCACTTGCAAGCTACTGAATGAATAAACCGTACCATTCGCATGTCATTTGTGCAAGAAATCAGTCGCTTCCAAAAACGAACACAGTTATCTAGTATGAATGACATAATGTTGATAATACGGCATTGTTGATAGATGTAGTTTACTGTGTTATTAACATTATATCATTCACAATAAAAACCGATACATGACGCACCGATTTTTCGATTCACTCCTTACGTCGTTCGGTCCTGATATTTACGGTTATTGAAATTCCCGTTACAGTCTTAGAACAGTTATTTTCTCTCGTCCTGGGACGCATCATTGTTTGACATCATTTTTGTTATCCTCTCTATGTTTATTCAACATTGTGAATCTTCCATCAAAAATAGGTTCCCAGTTGGGTTTGTTTGCAGGCAGCTTCACTCTGTTTCTTGCTTATTATTATTTCTACATGGGGACTTTTGATCATGTACCTGTCGAAATTCCCGTCATTGCCGACAGTAACGACAACCATGAACTCTCAAAGCATAGCCGTGATCGTCGACTAAAATGAATTGCGATCTGATGAGCCTCACAAAGTTGTGATAAATATATATATGTTGAATCTGACCTCGATATGCTCACGCACCCGAATCCGTCTGCTTTCTTTGACTTACTGATAAATTCCGTGAATTTGATATGATGCATACCGTCCGTGAGATGATTTACACGGGGGGGGGGCGGTTGACGGGGAATAACCAGTTACTCAAATGCCATCAATCTACACAATTCAATGACAGTTTCCTTGCTCACACAATTTGTAGTTGGTGCTCTACATTACATTGTATCGTCATTCTTCGTCTCTGCTCATATTTCTAGAATGCTAGTTTCCATCAACCCTTTGCTTATCAAATGAATAAGTGATTTAGTATTTGATATGTCGATAGCTCTGCACTGTTCGTTGTGCAGCATTGTATTTCGTTTTTTACTGATCAGCCGTTCAACCATAAAGTTACTGTTAATGCAGCATAAAATGCTGGCATATTCTTTTCTCTTCTAATAGGTGAAAAATATTGGAGCGTTTTAGGATTTTCCCCTTGTTTACTTCAAATGACAAATATTTAGCCCCTTATGTAAATTATCTAGGTTTCATTTTAACAAAGGAAACTGGCATATTAATCACATTAAAGACTTTTGGTGAAAGTTAAAAAGCACATCTACTCTTTGCGTCCAGAGAAACTTGAGGTTTCAACTTGTTTAAACAAATACTTTGTACCCTTTTGAATCTTACCTTGCCGCCCTTATGAAATATCTGTTCTCTTTCTGGTCTTCCGAAGGGCAGTAAACCCATCTCCACATCTCTTAAGTATCTTCTCAAGTCTACCGCTCTTCTACGCATATTTACCTTGCTTAATATGTCGCCTGACAGTAATCTGAAGCTTCCAACAATCTATCTGAACAGATATTGTTTAACACAGTGTGCTTGCTTCACGATTATGTAACCAGATGCACTTCTACTTCTTGTGCGCGCTCGTAGGATTAAGCTGCATTTCCTTGTACTAAATCTTGCAAGCGTTCTGTTATTTCCTATCTCGCTAGATTCCCCAGAACTCCCGAGAAAATTATTTGCTTTTTTCCATCAGATTGCATGACTATCTCGCTTTTCGTTATTGTGACTGTGTATTTGCGAGATATTCACCTCTTACGCCTGCCTGACCTGGAAGCAGCAGTGCCAAAAACTTCTCTTCACTGCAGTGATAAGATCTGCCTCACTGTAACCACGTTCTGTGGGAAACGTTTGACGCAAATCTGCCATATATGATGATGCATATGTCGAATACGCAAACAAGAAGGAGCTTAACAATCTTGTCGTCAAATCCAAATAGCGTGTATCTTCTTGGTGATCTGTTTATTTGTCGATGGGTGTATGATTTCTGATGAGTAGTTAACCACTGGTCCAGCGGGTTTGAGTGGAATATTTTTATTGGTCATCTAATGACGCCTCTGGTTACGAATGCTGCAGTGTTCAGGAAAATGTACGCACTCCTGGGTTTTTCCATATCAAAAGCAGCAGTTGATCGTTAGTTGCATACGGTGTGTAGGAAAACCTGGGCGCATTTTAAAATGGTTTCACAAACTTCAGGAAATTTGGAATTCCGGGCTCACTGCTTTTGCATTTGGTATGAACAACCTTAATTTTCGCCCATTTGGGGCATTTTTCGGTACGTGAACCGAACATTTCCAGTTATGCCCTGCTGTCTCGGATACACTCCATAACTGCAGAGAATAGCTTCCTTGGTGTGCCAACTAAAGCTTCCGACCAACGGTATCGTTCCCGACTGAAAGCTCAAGTGGGTGCTTGAACCTTTATTCGGTTCAGAAACTCCATATCCAGCCTCTGAAGTTTCGAATCCCTGTTTGGGATTTCACTTAAAAACAGCGATGTCGCCGATCAACTATCTAAAATTATAGGCTACTGGAACGTTTATCTGCCGTCGCACAATCATATTGATTAACTGTTGATGTGAAAAATAACGCATAGCACTGGCTCCGTATTTCCTGAATACCATACATGTCTCACTATTATCGATAAAATCTGCTTTGCTGGCCGTATGCTTTTTGTGGCCACTTCGCGTGCGAAGTGTTGCAATTTATGTCGCATCAGCTCTATGGGGTACAAAACGGACGTTAGACATAACTAAATACGAATTCTGTGTGCCATGATATAGTCCATTGTTGTTTTTTGGTCTGTTGTTGGTGTCCTGCCAACTAAGTTGCTGGCAGTGATCTTGCGACATCTCGAAGATGATAGCTAATTGATTATTCCCAACAAAATAGTCTCGTCAAATATGGTGGAATTCTCCTAACTATATTATTTGTCCTACTGCTACAAGCAGTCCAGAAACAATACTTTCTGGGTTGGGAATTCGCTGAAAGTAGGAAAGGATCCTTCGCCGTGCTAAATGGACTTTGACAAAGATGACTCCTTGGTCTTGTCGTTTTTCCCTCGCGTAACTTGTTTCGCTACTCATGAGTAAGACTTTTAGCTGTTCGTAATGTAAATCCTATCTGCATTTCCTTAAAATGAACGTTCCATCTGCATTTTTTGCAAATACACACTGTATGCTTTGGATAATTTGTTTAACTTAGCATTTTTCAGGCGTAAGATAAGTTGATGTTCACCGATCCGACCGGCGAAGCAAAATTAGCGCAAACTCAATGAAGTTTTGGCCAGCTTTTGCATTCACGCGATCAAAACCAACGGAATTGTTCATTAACTCGTACATTCTACTAAAGGGGCACAATGATCTGGTTGGCATTTTCATGCGATATTCAATAGTGCTTTTCATAAGTGCTCCTCGGACACAAATTCTACAGCATTTTACATGTGTTGTGTCCATTAAATGGTATTTAAGGCATCCGTTTCCCTGGATCCATTTTAACAAAGCAAGAATAACAAAAGGAACATAAATCATATTGGTCATTTTTGCGTTTGCCAAGTAGATAGAAGCACGTAGTTTCCTTCACTGGCTGAACGCGTAGTGCTGGTAGCTGAATCTGTATTCATAATCGAACAATGGGGTAAGCGTCAACAGCCTGTAACCGGCAGAATGTTTGGGCTTTTCTTTCTGGGCTAAAGCCATCGGTCTTCACACGACAACAATCTGTAGACGACCCAACAACTTGTATAATAAATCGCATATCGAGTAGAATCAGTTTTTTGTATGCCAGAAACGAATCAAACTTCCGGCAAAAGCCGAAAGTGATCATCGATCGGGGAATCGTATGTATGTGCATTCGCCGCTCTTGTGTGCCATCCTACATCTGCCGGATCCATCTTGTTCCAGTGGGAATTGTTTAGCATAAGAGCTCTCTATTTCGTCTGTTGTTAGTTGGCTGATAGTGTGTCATTAAAGGAGCAGTTCGTTGCTGTTATAGTAAGAACAGAAATGAAGGTGAACCTGATGTGCAAGGTAAGGTAATCTTCACTAACGTGTCCATGGATCAAGCAAAGAAAATATGAAGGGAAAGTGATGGATAGGTGTCTCAAAGTTACGGTAACAAAGGTTTTTGGATCACGAACTCACTTTGTACACACGGACATGATCAGTGACTGCGGTTTCTACGAGACGTAATGATCTCGGTTTCCAATGTCCCATAACAACCTAGAATGCTTTAGATGGGTTGGTTTGGTGGTGACGCGTAATGGAGTAGGTGGGTTATTTAGTTCCACCCACGGCGAGATTTGTAGGCAGGTGTTCGCTCGTCCTGTTCTTTCTGTGTGCTGGGCTTAACAAGTACACAACATCGGCAGATGTGGTTGGAAGTGACAAAAGCGTCGTGTTTGTTCATATTTGTTAGTCGATAAATTGCACATCTTTTAAACCCACGTCCGACCCGGCTACATAAATAAGGTCGTTTCCTCTGAATGATGGTTGTGTGTCTTATTCTTCGATCCAGATATTTCAGATTATTTAGCTACCGACACGGCTTATCTTTGAGTGAACTATTTAGAAAGCCATTTTCTCTGATTCGTCGTTCGTTTTTTCTTGGACGGGATTCTTCAGTAGTGATTCTTGGAACTCTGATTAACAATGGCTTAATTGATCGTGGTTTATACGAAATCGGTCAGAAATTCCGCTAGTTTAGGAATTATTTTATACACTTCCGTTGTACTTCTGCTCTCAGTGTAACAATTTGAAATATGTCCAATCACCCGTTGGTTCTGCCTGCTGCAATCCACCCAGAATTTGCGAGTCCCATCTGTCTGTCGTTATGGTGAACTGCTCTTTTATTTGCGCATTACCGGCCGACTGAGAGCAGACGAAATTGATGACCGATGTCAATTCTGTTCACTTTGTTAGTTTTCCTTTTTCGAATGGATTAACGATACTCTTTGCCTGAAACTGGAACTCAGTCTGTAGGAATCTGTTGAGTTTTATGGGTGGCTGGTAGATACACCGTGTTACTAAGTGATCTTTTTCCATCGGTTACGGTTATAACCATTCATATTAGACTGTCGAGATTGTTGCCCGCTTTTCGGTACACCAATCAGTCTTTGTCTCCGTACTTCTCTCGTACATGAGGCCAGATCTTTGAGAATCCCATTCGCATAGCTTTACTTCTGCAAATAACCTAAGCCCGGCTTCAGAAAGTTGTTTTCTTCTTTCCAGTTTGTTTTTCTCAGAAACCCATTGGTTTTTTGCAGGTTCGAATGCCCACTCTCTTGGCCGTGTTTTTCTACAGTTTCTCACGCGAAATTTATGATCTGTTGACCACTGTAGCAATCCGTTTTATTTCACTCGTTTAGTATCATTCAGTCGTCATGTAATGCAACACTTTAGATTTCGTAATTCAGCTACTAACTACTTGCCTCTCGATAATCCATCAGATGCTACCTGCTGGTGACTCATCCGTGATCTCCAAGCTAATGCTATTTTTAATATACTTGTTCTATCTGTATTGATTTATCCTAAAGATTTGTGGGTTTCTTGTGCTCGTGAAATTTTTTTTTCTTGAGTTGTCCACCAATTTTTGCATTGTTTGTAGCTTCAAAGAGTGGAGACCAGTCCGCTTTGGAAGATGCTTTGATTCATCCTTGCAAACGTGCCGGCCAGACAACTTACGCATCTTATTTGGTCGGTGATGATCGGTCTTCGGGTGCTGTGGGAGTTTCGCAGTCAAAACCCGTACATCCGTCCGATTGTGTGACCGTATCTGAATTGGCAACCCTGATCACTTCGATTGCGGACAACAAACTATCCCAATTGTCTAAACCTGTCCTTCTTTTCTCAACTAATCGTGACGGAACGAGTTTGCGTACCATGTACAGTAGGGCGGCCGATGCACTCCTCCCGGCTAGCTTGCTGCTTGTACGAACCCGATCCGGTCGCTCTGTTATTGGTGCATTCTGCACTGATCGATGGCAACCGCGCGGCCAACCCACCTATTTCGGTTCCGGTTTATCATTTTTGTTCCGTGTGAAACCTGGTCCGCTGGTCATTTACCCATGGGTCGGACCGGTGCAGAACGGAGACAAACCCTCCGATCCGATAGACTTGTTTCAGTACTGCGCAGAACACCAGCTTCATGTTGGTGGTGGTCGTGGGACTGGCTCGCCTGGTTTATCGCTAGATAGTCAATTGAATGTGGGTACCAGCGGCCCGAGCCCCACATTCTCCAGTCCGTGTTTAATTACTGAACCGGCCGATATGATTGAACGTTTCGGTACGCAACAAGACCAAGGCTGCTCTTTCGCGATCGGCTTAGTGGAGTTAATCGGTTTTCATGATCTGTAGTAGTGAATTGCGATATGTGCTTCATTTGACTTTCAGATCTGTTTCGTTTCGTTTTTATTTTCTTCTATGTATCTCGCCTGCTCACTCTCTAGCCCACCAATTTTTCCTCGTTCTTGTTTGATGTACCTCTTCTGTTCTGTTTTCATTTATATGATAAAACCTGCGAAGAATGCCGGTTTTTGTTTCGGATAGAGACAGTCGCGCAACAATCACTTTTTTTCTGTTTTTCTCATTGTTTTCGTATGTAAGTCTATCCTATTGTCTTTCTGACATGTTCATCCCTGCAAAAAGTTACACGTACACACATAGACATGAACGCACGGGTCTTCTTCCTCCTTTTTTCTCTCTCGATACGCTGCGAACACAGGGAAATCATTTTTCGTTATCCAAGTTCAATTTTCAAAGCTTATACTTCCTATTGGCTGATTTCTCTCACTCATTTATCCTCTGATCATATAATTATCGCTTGTGGAAAATGTTTGCATTTTAGTCTAATCATGTTTCTTCATCGCCTTTTTTATTTCCTAACGTGATCATTTCGGCCGGCTGTCACAGTCTCCCGGTTTCAAATTGAGCGCACATTTCTACGATATTTGGTTGTGTTCTTGTTCAAGACCATCATCACATCAGCTCTGTGCGTGCACGACAACAATAGGTCACTTTCTTCCTATCTTCGATAACACGCATAATCCAACATCCTCAATTGGAATCTCATTATTGTTATTATCATCTTTTTTTTTCTTTTCCTTCATATCTTAACCCACATATGGATCTGGCTGGTTTCGTTACCACCATTTGTGTTACGATAGTTAATATTTGTTTTGAATGAAACAGTTGTTCTTTATCCACAATCGTTTCGAGGGAGTTCAGTGGCTGATCATTTCGAAAAACCGAGCAAGACAAACTTTTGTGGATGCATTCATTCTAATTTTATCCTTCGATTCCGCGAGACCAAATGATATATGGTACCCCACTCTCGCTCGAATCATTGGATGAGCCACTCGATGATTGGTCGACAACAGCAGTGAGACCAACCGTGTGCTTTAGGGAGAGTTTTGTCCATCCATCCATTCGTATACTAGTTACAACAAAACAATCAGATTAAAAATTTTCTTAGCCACTTGATCGTAGAGCCGAAATGCTCCCCACGACCGTCCTCTTTGTCTGTTGATATACCAGTGAAACACCGTTTATGGAAATATGTGTGCTATAAGATCGTGTGCGAGTCGAGAGCGTGGTCAAATGACAAATCAGTTTGCTGGTGGCTCGGCGTATGACAGATGAGACCTGAAAGGACAGACTTTATGCACCATTCACTCTGTCTGCAGACAGTTTCAAGGATCAATAGACCAAGATGCAGTGTTCTCAGGTAGTGCTTTGAAAAGTTGATGGGCATTATTGCAGGGAAATAACGAGAAAAGATTGGAAAGTGGGGGCAGACATGACGCGTCGTTGAGTTTAAAATTCTCTGCGCTCGTGAATAAAAATAGGCAAGTATCACAACTTTCCGACACAACTGAGTGTACCATTTATTCGTAGCTTCTGATTGAACATTAGCTAACCGTAGGAGCATTGTGATATGATACGGACTCTTCACTGAAGAGTCCACAGAAGAACCACAGCTGTGTTTTGTTGATAATTCTTCGTCAGTTGGGCTGAGCCAACCTTAGGAACGAGGGCAGAGTACCACCAGAATATACATAGCTTTTAAGCATTATCTGGATGATATACTACTTACAATACATGTATATATACGGGAAAGTTTGTTTAAGAAACATCTTGATTTACATCAAAGCTGACCCTGCATCCGTGTCATTCTAGTCCGCTGCGGTAGTCGTTTAAGTTGTTTTCGTGATAGCGAAACAGTGAGCGTTAAGACAGCTAAGTCTTTCGGTATCACAATACAGAGGATAATCAACTCACTAGAAACTCTCAACCCGTCTAGTTTTTCTGTTTAAGCATTTCCAGGGTTTTAAAAGAAGTAAAACTGCAATTTACATTATGCTAAACAATTCGGCCAATCCACATCACACCTTTTCCAGAGGAAATCAATCATACCCGAAAGTGACCACTGAGTTACTTATATTCATATTAAAATTTCATGTCAGAAACTCTTCCCTTATCGTGATGGAGATTATTTCCGGTATTTTATGCGTAATGGCCCGAGGGGAGTTGGATAGCTCTAGGTGTCAGCCAGTATGTGGTATGGACTAATGGCGCGAGAAAACAGGTGATATAACTATCCGGCGCAATGGTACAAAATGCCATACCCCTTAATCTAATGATCCATTGCTGTTGTTGATGTTTGCATGTCATGTGGTGACCTACATAACACTTAGAAAATGGGCATTTCTAGAAGGAAGTTCGTCGGAAAAGAGGTCCCGCTTGCTTAATTGAGTTCAAGTTATTTACTTACTACAATAAAATAAGGAAAGCCTCAAACGAGAATACATGACGAATAGAAATTTCGCCGTTGTGGTAGAGTAGGTATTTTCTCGACTTTACAAAAACAGACCATATAAAAAAACGATGGCGTGTGCGAGCGGAGTTTAATAAACGTGTTATCCCGTACGGACCGATTTTCTTGCACTTTAACATAAATCAGATGGAAGCACATTCGGGTTCAGGGTTTGCTGAATCTTGATCCTATCGAAAATGTTCCGTGTTCTGACGTGTTAATTTAATGAGGTACCTAACAAGTGGATACTGACGAAGAAATTCGAAACTTTTTGGAATATGATGTAAAGTCAACCGTATACTTTAATTACTGGACGCCAAATCAAGACGACCAAAAATTCAGTGAAGGATAATGTTGGATTCATCGTTTATCATTGTTTATTAATGCTGGATTTCCAGCAACTCATGCACCAAACTGTTGTGCGTCAATCTCACTTCCTTCGCCTCAGATTGGTCGTAAAGCCTCGTGGTTGAGATATGCACATGGTGGCAGAAATGGGATATTCGTTAGATTTCTAGTTCACTAAATAACGTCAAAGCTCATTATCGAAAACATACCAGTTATCGGTGTTACCTAAAACAATGGGAAGTTCTCATGTAAGGCTTGTTGCCAGGGTCTCGGCAAATATATATGTATATATATACATAACATTTGCTTCACCTTGTTTTATTCTTTGTTGCCTTTCGCACACCGAACTCATTGGTGTAAATTTGCACCTCCAGCCTTCTATTATACATCGGAATTTAGAATCTAAGTTTTAACTGAATCTAACCTTATTAAATGCTGGTTTATCAATAGAAACTAAGTTTTCAGTGAGCAGCTGGAAGTGAATATAAGTTGCATCTCGAAAACCATCTTGAGGTTAGGACTTTGACGACAAACAATGAGCAATCGCTTTTCGTTAAAAAGCTGATAATCTCGAGTGAAGCACGGCGCGATGTGTTACTTACTCAGAACAGTTTTTGGAGTGGATGAGAAAAATACTTTGTTGAATGGCTACTACATATTTCGCACAAATTGGAATGCCCTTAACATGAATCTACTGAATTGCACATCTGCTTAGCAAGAAAACTGCAATCTTATTGTTAATATGACGAATCTCGACGAAAATTTCCCAAGAATGTCTGTTTGTCTAATGTTTCCAAGCACGCCGTTCACTCAACAGGGGAGAGGTAAAATTCATCCGGAGTTAAAACTCAGGGTGAAGTCAATATGCGCATGCATATTCAGTATATACACCTCACCTAAAGTATTACAAACTGATTTATCTTCCCCTGGAGTAGGTTATGATATTTACTTGGATTATGATGTCGCTATAATAAGGGCAACCAGTTTCGATGGGCCTTTTACTGATACACGGAACAAAATCGTCTTCGTGGTGCAGGTTGGTGGGTTTTCCCACTCGAGCAGAATTCTGCTCTAGGTTTTTAGCAGAATATCACTAAAGTTGTGATTCTACTTACTCCGAACCACTGGTCTAGGTTCACTGAAAAAAATCAAAGTTTGTGATCGGTTTCATTCTGAATCTTATCTTTGTGCACTAGAGTATCAGGCAGAACTACTGTTTTTGCTTACTTTTCGCGCTGTCATAAAAACAGTCTGACGGTTTAACGCAACACTAAAATAATCTTGAATTCTGCTGTCTACCACTATAGTCATTACTAGAGTACAGTCAGTCTAGATTCTCCAGCTTGTCACAGAAGTTATTCTGTTATGGTCACTGAGGGTTCATCTTAATCGAAATAATTGGTAAAAGAATGAATTTGACCGATTAAGTGAACATTACTTGGGACAAACCAGCGAGCATTTCCCCATCGGTACAAGTTACCATCGCATCCCGACAAATCTTTGCTTTCCATATTCCGATGGCTCTATCCTGGTGACCGATCGATCACATTCGGCCAGTGCCAGTTAGGTCTACACCAAACACAGAGACGGTTACTACGAGTGACTTCATGCCTTCCGTTGACCTCATCAGACAGACAACTGGGAAAGACTTGGTTTAGAGATAAAACTTCGACTATCAATTTTCGAGTGGTTATGTGTATACATTACTCTGTGCCAAATTAAGCGGAGTACTATGGGGATGAAATGTTAAGTGGTGTCATTTTTTGGTGAAAGCGACAAGATTAAGTGGTGTTCATGTTTGACGAACCACGAAGAGCCTGTCCGGTTGGAATAACGGCTAAGTAAGTCGACTCAAAATAGATGGTTTGCATCTTACTTCGGGTGATGACCCATAAAACTAATAAAACAGCCTACATGGTTTCTTATAGCCGAGTTAGATGTTGATAATGGATTATGAAAGTCATAAGTGTTTTGTTGTGGCATGCGAATTGGGAATGCTATTTTTGTCCTTTTTAGTGATTCTAACAAGAAAAATGCTCGCGCCACGGACTTGTGATTTGAGTCAGGTCCAGTGATGCAGCAGGGCAACTTTCCTACTGGTTTGTACACTTCCTATCCGGGACGAAAATACAAAGTAAACTACTCCTAAACATGTGACTATTCCGGGTCTGACTACTGGTTGCTTGGACTGTATTACTATTTCTGGAATGTATGGATGAAGACGAAAATTGGAATGAACACAGTCAGCCCGTTTGCGCTTACCTGCACATTAGAATTCAGTTTTATTCTACGTGTGTAATCACCTTGCCCCACTCAACCCATCAGCATTTTAATGTCGGATTCTGCCCGTTTTTATTTCTTTTCTTGTGAGATAGGAATCATTCCTTGAATTGTGCTTAACTTCCAGAATATCGCTTTTTGGCGTAAAATGATTAATGGAATTTTCTTCTACTAGCGGCTGTATACGTGACAGTGTGAACGTGTCTAATTTTTTTCTAAGACCGCAAATCCGACTGTCAAACCCGAGTAGTTATGTTGAATGAATTAGTCTAGTTTGGTACTCCACGACTGGGCACACCCGTGAACTAAAACTGGGTGTACGTGTTCTTCTCCCGAATAATTCACAGTTAAGTATCAAAATCCGAATTAATCTTTATCAGTGTCGAGTAATTCAGACACTCCTACCTTATGTTCATCTTTTCTGAGTATGATGTTGATCCATTTGAAACGGTTCAGGTACCTAACTCATCAAAATTGCCGTCGTGTGCTTACACGTCTTGTGCTCTGGAACATGGCTGGCGTGAGATGTTTTTCAAATACACACGTCAAAGTATCAGTTTGATGCTGATGATCATGATACCATTGACTTGTCATGGGGTATTCGCTGTTCATACAGTGACCAACTGGAATCACAAATATCATCTCCAGATATTGCCATTTCATACGGAGACAAAACATAAGTAAGACGAAATGTAAGTGTCAGCAACTCATTTCACGACTGGTTGCTTTAGACATTTAAATTTGTCCTCTCGGAAGAAATGGTATTTATTTGCTAAACAAGAGAAACAATTCTAGTCAGTTACTGGCCTAATCAACTTGACTTTGAATAAAATCCTGGTGATCGTGGGGAAAAATATATGTGGTTAAGTATCCCCCGATTGCGGAAGGCTGAATGGTTTTAGTAACGTGCAAGTTGATTCACTCAGTATTCGATGACCTTTAAGTCCCATGGTAAATTTTACCATTGAAAAATCTTAAAGTATGTGACAAGAAAGTTCCGCGTGACCTCTCCGTTACTCTGATATTCAAATCACATGGTTAAAATGCAACCGGCAAATTAACAGGTTTATTATAGCCCGTTTTGCACAAATTATGCAACGACTGACCACGTGGATTAATCAGAGTTTTCATATGGGATCTTACTTTTGGGTTATATTTGAAGAGGTTTTCAGACGTATCCACGCCCCTTTGCACCATGTGTGGAACTGTTGTCCCGTCAAGATATATGGTGATTTTTCTGTCTTCGTGAAAACGAACTGTACCATTAGAATAGTAATAGCTGTATCGGAAATTCTAGATCTTACATGCGCTATTCGTGTGGCCCTGATGTACCTTGAATGGATAGATTTAGTAGACGTGTTGCAAACTTCACTGAATGAATGACGGTCTTTTCACACACATTTACTACGTGTCAGGGCAGAAATATTCAATCTCTGGTGATTCAGCTGACTGGTCTGTTGGAATATCAGTAACAGACGAGTCGAGTCAATTTTTTGCAATGAACATGAATACATGAATAAGACTATTCGACTTGTTAAAAGGTAAGTCTTCGGCGGCTATCGAGCAGATAATATCATTTCCGTGATGTCTGTGATATATGCACGTATATTTGTGGTCGATGGTGCAACTTGTCCAAAGAACTGTTCACTCACGCCGCCCATCATCCCAGATCATCCGGGTGTCTATGCAAAATTAGGCTTTCCACTGATTGCGATTGTCATTCCTGTAGTTTTTTATATCGCATCATTGGATCCAGACGATGAACTAGACTATTTTTTGACTTACAAAAGTATCTTAGCTGCAGTTCTTAATTGCTGTGATATTTGACCATGCCAAACGTTATGACGATTGCAAGAATCGTGATAAGAAAAAATGCACATAATTTATCGTGAAGAAATCTAATGTAAATGGGTCAACACGTTGCTTTCTCCATAGTTGTCGCTAATAGCAGCCTCCGCGTGTTGTCGACGTGGTACTTGTCATTCGGTCTGCGAACGCAACCATAATTTTGTTCCTACTCTTTTCAGGAGTTTGTAACTTCCCAGTCGCCATAATGATCCTTTTCAAGTGCTACCACTTCTTTTCAAGTAAGTCCAAATCCGGTTACCCGTGTATTGATTGGAAAATTTCATCCTGACCTCATTCAATTCTCGCCCAGGGGAGACGCGGGCTGTGACCTAGGAGGATTTTCGGTTTCACATTTTGAGTGTTTCAAATAACTTTTCCCCCTTTCTGAATAGTACCATTTTTCATTCAGCTCTCGGAAAACTTTATCTGTCCTTCTGGTACCGTAGGATTTGTCTTCTAAAAGGCTTTCGGATAACCATTAGCATTTCAACAAGAGTGATCTTGGAAATTCTTGCAACCAGTGTCCAAAATTCTGCCAAGTGATTTTTCCTCTCAGTGATCACTTCTGAACCAACGAGATGCATTTCTGGTGGGAGTCTCGATTATTCTTCATCCAAAAATACACCGAAGAACGTGTCGCTGAATGGGTGTCCGCTGTTACACCTGAGCGGCCTTTATATTACCACGCGAAGGTATGGTCGCTGCATGTGCCATTTGTTTGGCGAGTTGATAACACCTAGTGATGCATATGGTGTAGAGAGAACCTCAATCAGTTCACCTGATTCGAAGCGCCAAAACAACCGCTAAAACAGTGTGACATGATGATCTAGGTTCGGGAGTTTCATTGGGGGATACTTCTTGGCGTTGTATGCTTTCAGTTATTCTGGTGGAATGCACTGAGTCGTCAGCGGATAAATTAACAGGTTTGTAATCAGCTTCATAAACGTCTTTGAGACTTTCGGATGCTCGATAGCTCAAATTTCTTTCGCAATCTATGGTTTATCCAGCCACAAACTTATCGCCCGCTGCTGAGTTCGCAAGCAAAGGAGGAAAAGATGTAACCCGCAATGCTTCACAAAGCTGTGAAAAATGACTGTTAAGCATCTTCACGTATATGGAACAAATTGATACCTGTAACCAATTCATAACATTTTCTGTCTGTAGAAGTCAAATTGCACTTAGAGTGATAGTATTTATTTTACTATGCCCAAGAAGTTGCGAACAGGAAGGTATCTGGTAGTGTGAAATCTTCCTGGAAATGCATAATGTATGACGTGGCAGCCGCTATTATATTGATCCACGTGTTCTTAGTCGACAATAACTAATGGCAAGTCCACATTATTCCATATAGCAGTACAGTCTTGACGTATTTGGCCGTGTACCAATCGCTTCACTTACACGTTACTTTCACGTTTATTGTTGACTGATACCACACCATCCCTTCAGTGAACCAGCCATTGATATGTTCTTGTTCTATTCAGCCACTCATACTCATCCATACCAAAGATACACGTGGCCGTATAACATTTTTAGGCAATATAGGCTACGTATTTCCCGCTAAGATTGAATGAAGCTTGTCTATTTTTGTGGTTTATTCCCATCAGGAATTGAACGATCGAGATGTCACTGACTGAGGAGAATGTAAAGGCTTGCCCACCAACACAGCAGAAAAAGCAAACGAAGCTTGAAGCCATGTATTCGCATGGATCCTCTTAAGGGCTAATCCGAATAGAACTTAATAGATCCGAAACTGAGTACGATAAATCAGTCTTTGGGAGCAAGACTGTCACAAAATATATGACATGCTGAAACAGTTGGATGTGAGAACTTCGTTCGGTTCGTTGCTCACAGTGGACATGTTGCTTAAACAGAGTCTCAAATGGCTGCTGACTTGGTCTCGGTTGTATTCGTCGGTGATACTTATATGGGAGTTGTAAATGCTTGCACCTTGGAAAGCTCGGAAGTTTAAAAGAAGTTAACTCAAATGAACAACTTGGAAGGTAGTAAATCCGGTAGCATTTTACCCGTGATTCAAAAAACGTATCCATATTATACCGTAACCCGCATAATCTAGTTGTTTAATAAATGCTTGAGACAAGAAGTTAACCAGGGTTTTTGGCAAATGTGCATGATCACATTACTGTACTAAAAGGAAACGCAAAGTTTTGACCAATAACCTGTTCATGGAAGTTGTGAAACTATTCGAAAAATTTTGATGCAAAATGTGCCGGATAATTTAAAGTTTACTCACCACAGACAGGTTGCTTAAAGTGACTCTCGGTCTGAATCACATTATTTAATTAATCTAACCCTCTAATCAAGTTGAGAGAACACGATTATCACTCGGATTTCTGGACTACAGTGATCAAAGAGACCTTTCGGCATTCCAATTGCATTAAACTTCCGACAGTAGGTTTATTGGGCAATTGCATTTGTAAACGTTGGCAATTCACACATTTTCCGAACGTTGCGATCGAGCTTACACATTTGACACTTAATGTTTCTCCCCTATCATGCGTCCAGAAAATGAATCGTTTGGTATTTATTACGTTAATGATTCTGTGCTCCCTGCTGTGTGAAAGTCCACTTTGGTCTTGAACACCAGTTCGCTCAACTGTTGTCCGAATTCAACAAATCAAAATGTTTTCATGAAATAATTCACCATGTGATATCAACGCTCAACTTACCATAAAGAGACTATGGAAGCACTGTACAGCTGCTTCATCCTTGTTAGGAATCATGAGCAGTGCATATCCACCGCGCCCCAACTTTGACGCGAACCCGGGACGAACGATTGTGAGTCGAACGCCTTAGCCATTACGCTACCGGGCAGGCTCTGAACGGTTTGTTCAACTTCACCACATGATGTTGCACCTATCCGTCACTGATTTGCACGCTAACTGTCCGTTAGCTCACAGCGATCGACCCCTACTGATAGATGACTTCTCTGCACGTAGCCTAAGTACGACGAAGACTTTGGGTATGACCTACAGAGCTTGATTACTTGATACATTCTAGTAGTAAGAGATTGAATGTTTACATGAAATAATTCACCATGTGATATCATCACTCAACTCACCATAAAGAAACCATGGAAGCACTGTACAGCTGCTTCATCCTTGTTAGGAATCATCAACAACTGTACAGTGCTTCCATGGTTTCTCAATGGTGAGATGAGCGATGATACCACATAGTGAATTATTTCATGAAAGCACTCTGTCTCTTACTACTAACACAACATCACAGAGTAAAAGGCAAACACTTTCTAGGGTTTACCTTTTCTCTGTCTAAGCATGATGAAAATACACCCTATCTTACTTTTGTGAAATACTTCAATATTATTTCATCAAACTGATAAAGGTTTAACACATTAAGACTATTCTTGCAAAAGAGAGGAAACTCAATTCTTATATTGTCTAAAAAATTTCCCATTTCACTGTTTTTAATAAGGTGCTTGTTGGTTTTATGGATCCGAACCCCTTAGGCATCCTACACTACTGCGCAAGTACACTTAACACGGCTTGTTGTGTCAGCATGCTAAAATTTGCGACAGCTTATCACAGGTGATGTTACTGATCGTTGTGCATTTGTCTTACAATGATCTGATCCAATGCACTTTTATTTCTCGTACTTTATAATAATAAAACATTCATTTGCACACAGAAACCCACAGAAGCTCAGCCGTTAATTACTTTGTGCGCTTTTTCACTAACTCTGATGACGTAATTTTTGAGCTGCTGAGTGTGATTGCTTGAAACTTTGCTATCAGCGCATTGTGTTTGTCAGCTTATTGATTACCTCATGGATGCAGAAAGCGTTTAACTAGCCGGGACAGTCGTTCAGTTGATGACAGTGAGACCCTAAACAGAGAGGAGACTCGGAACAAATCCTAAAGTGAATGTAATCCATGAAAATATTTTTGGCATTGCCAATTCCAGTTTCCTCTGACCACCAGTTCTTGAGTCAAATTTTTTCATTGTCATTTTTGATGTTAGTGAGTGAACCTAAATTCCATGTCGGTATTTTCATCCCCATAAGAATTTCACAGTGCAGCTATTACTGACTGGAATAAAGCAATCATTTCCAAGCATCAGCAAAGTAAGAAGTGAAATGTTTAACTGGATTAATCCAGCCGATTAGCTTTCAGTGGAACAAAACTGAGAATGAGACAAAATCACATGGCAACAACAGCGTCACAACCTTTCGTTTTTCATTCATACGAGGCTAGTTACGGCAGTGAACCGTGAACAGTGGCGATCGTGTTGTCATTTTCTATCGAATCAGAATGATTGAAAGAGTGCGTTTGTACAGTTAGACTGTGTTTCGTGTGTTGGCTGCAGCAGTATCTTATCTTTTCCCGCCTGTGTAGGTCCACTCCCTGTTCCCGTTGGATATTCACTCTTTTTATATAAACCTGTAACTCTGGGGAAAGGCAGCGGTCAATGAGACTTGCCTTGCTGTTTAACGCTGAACGATGTTGATGATGATGTTGAGACTGATGATGATGATGATAATGATGATGATAACGATGTTGATGATGATGATGATGATGATGATGATGATGATGATGATGATGATGATGATGATGATGATGATGATGATGATGATGATGATGATGGTGATGAGCTATCAGTTAGTGGAACGAAATTTTCGATTCAGAATATAGGCTTCCCGAAGAACTGATTGTCGAAACGGACCTAATCCTGTTTCAGGCTACTCTCTTATCTACCCCTGGATCCATACCTTTGCTGAGTTCGATAAGGTCCAAACCTTCTCCCCTGAGTAGGCATCGCACATGTTGAACGGCAATAAGTTTTTTTATATCTGGGCCACGAAACGCTGCACAGACCTATCGAAACAGATTCCATCTTACTACTTCTAACCATGAAGTTTACTAGCTGTCTTTCACGAATAGACATAACACGTGTTTGGAGGTTAAAACGATCAAACTTTGTTTGTTCGAAATCAGGAGAAAGCAGTTAACTCCACCTGTTGCTTCTGATGCAAACTCTTGAAAATCGTGACTCATTGCCCTCAATCAATTGTGTTGTATTCTTCGATATATCGAATCAGAAAAGTTACTATGTGAATAAAAAATGCCATATTCTGTCTTTCGGCAACCACTCTCACGAGCGATGCTGAGACGACAATTCGGTAACCATCTTTAATGCAGTTTTAAAATCGGATAGCGCTTCGCGTGGCCTTGTTAGCTTCCGGCCTCTAGCCATTCTTAACGTATCTATGAGTAAGTGATCATATGAATAGAATAAGCCTAATAAGAATCGTCAAAATGAAACAGTTGTCGGCTAATCTTTTGTCACTTCAGGTGGTCAGCTAATAGATACATTCATTCGCCCGACACAGAGTTGGAGTAACTGGACTGACCCTCTATCGACACTTAGGTAGCTGTGTTCTTCTAAGAGCTACTGAGAAAAGATATAACAAGTTTCTGGAAATAAAACAGCCGCTTCAATAACCATTGGCTTGCTTTATTCGCATAAAATCCTAAAGGATGTGATCCTCGTGCCACGTAACTATTTTACATTTCTCGTCAAAATTTTATGACGCTAGTAGTTAATCCAATGGAATTTCTTATCCTAACGTTTTTTATGGCTCCTATAGTACCTCTGAATGGTCATTTTATTCCGTCAAGAAGATGTCGCTAAAGTCTAGGGGTTTAGAAAGTTATATTTATTTTTATATTTGTGTGTCTTTGGATTGTCCCTAAACAACCAGTGCCATTCGGTGATTTCATCGTAACTCCTGCTTGTTCCTCGCGCAGCGTAACTGTTTTTACAAACATTAAAACGGCTCGGCACTGTTCTGTGTTATTTGCAGTGTTTGGAGAAGTCACTATCAGGCGAGTGTCAAAGACGACCAGAAATGGTATCTAAATAGCATTTTACACCGTTTAGTTAACGGATACATCCACCCAGTCAGGAGAGGCCAGTGCTAGCACAGAACTTAAACAAGAATTTCGGATTTGTTTTTAGCTTATTTGACGGTTATGGTGACCGGAAACAAGCCGTATTCTACTGTACAGATGTTTGCCTGCATACGCATATCTCAGTTAGAAAAATTTGCGTATCTCATTACTTCGTCGAGAATGGGGGTAAAGCTAGTTAGATCAATAGAGCTATTAGTCACGAAAGGTTGCCGGGCAACAGTGTTGGTTGGTCGAGATGCATGCTAGATAAAGGACAGTGTAGTTCTGGTGCACACTGACACCGGAGGATACAGGTAGTAAAGTTAAACGTGGAAACTTGGGAGCGACACATTTGTAGATCACCGTCCAGGAGAAGAGCGGGATTTAAAAATATCTCTTGTGTTAATCTTTCACATCCAGGCAAACACTGATCACACATTTTGGTCAATAACTGGTTCAGTGGTATGAAAGATAATCGATCATTAATGTTTATGACTTTTTCAGCATAATGGCAAAAAATAAAAGTGAAGTAGAAAGGAACAGTAAGGAAAACATTGATGGACAGAATGTGAAATGGCACTCCGATTTACATTTGCTCATTCGGAAATGTGAGATGGAAACTCAGAATTCCTTTCATAATGATCCCTAGCAAGCGTTTCTGCGCGGATGAAAAATGAATCAGGTGTCTAGGTCTACAGACATCCAAAGAATTTACATAAATTCACATTCAAACAGGCCCGAACAAAAAAACTGCGATTATGGTTACATATTGTTTACTGGGATTTTTATGTGAAGCTGAACGAAAATGAATGATCCCCCATTCAAACTGGCCTAGTATTCGATTAGACGAGATAAATTTCAAGGCAATATGTCGAAACTCTTTTTTCTTACTAAGAGACTTTTTGTGGACAGTTTGTAAAATGAGACAAATAAATCCTTCTTCGCTATGTTTGCGGGAGTATTCGTGAGAACTCAAGATGGCCGCCCCATTTCGATGGCCATAACTTTATGAATCTGATGTTAGTAGCGGTGAAAACCAGTCCATGTTGTGTGAATTTGTTTGAAAAGCAGTTATTATTGGTCTTTCCACTTCACTCCACAAGCCAGTTTTCCATAATCCACATTTGCGAAGAAGCAGAACAACGAATTCTACTCTGTTCTACTCATTCTTGTGTGGCCCCGATGAATCTGAAATAGATTTCAACCGTTTTCCCGATTTTTTTGTTTTGCCGATGGATAGTAAATTAATCGCAAAACGGAATTTTGATCGTTGCACGACGTATGGCAAATTCGTGATCGAACATCATCTACAACGTTCAGAAAAATCGATAGAGCGAAATAGATCTCTAATTGGGTGTAAATGGATTAACCGAGTTTTCAGACTGGAAAATATTCCGCGCAGAAAATAGTAGTTGCATAAAAAGCCGAATAAGAATTTAACGCCCGTAATTAGTTGTGCGAATAAAATAGTTCATTTGAAAAGGACGATTGGTTGACTACTTCATGCCTTCACAGTGGGCCGAGATAAGCAAGAGGTGATCGAAATCGAACAACTTCGTCTCTTTCAGTGTCTGAGAATTGGGCTATCCAAACTGACCACAGGCTGCGTACCAGTCAAGATGAGAACCATGGTGATTCGGTTGCATTCTGTGTTCATATATAGTTGATGTTATCCTGAAATTTGTTCTTCACGTTCTTGCACGAGAAAATCCAAATGGATAAAAAGTAGCACGTTCATCGCATGTGTGAAAATGCCCACAATGAAGTTTGGCGAACCAATTGATTTTCAGTAATCTATTCTCCAGCAGTTTGCAGATTACATGGGAATACTTTAAAACAGATCACCCAATTGGACATGAATAACACAATCAAGGGCAGGGATTTATGTTGGTCATATTGTCACTGTCATTTGATTGGTTAACTCAGCCTGTGGACGCCTAGGTGACGGACACTTTCGGTCAATTATGAGCCACGGCAACTGAATTGTTCGGTCCAAACGATTTCGGACACATGAATCAGGGTTCAACATCCTGCTCCCTATAGCTTCAACAATCGACAGTGTGCGTAGATGAACTTCCTAGCATTTGTTAAGGGGAACATGAGAGGTAACCCTGAATCACGTGACTGAATTAACCTTATGTCCAGTGTCAACTATGTACATATTGAGTAACATGAATACCGCGCTGCGGGTGTGATGAAAGAAAGGGAACGCTATTGTTGATCATGTGTGATTACACTGAGCGACAAAATCAAATTCACCAACAACCATAACGGGAAAGACCTAACGTGACGAGCTCGGCATCAGATCAGCACTACACTGAAAGATCTGAAGGTGTTGGCTTCATCATGGTTCAAGCATATGAGGAGTTAAGACCCACAGGCTCTATAGTCCCTAGGTCATATTGATTCCCCAAGATCCACAAACCGGAAAGGCCGATTCATCCAATATTATCAATCAAAAACTCATCTTACCAGACTGTGGCCCATTGCCTACCTATGGCACTTGAACTTATCAGATAATATATGGTTGCACAAAGTTTGAAAGACATGAATTCGTACATCAAGTGGAGGATTCCAACATAAAAGACAAAATTATATTCTCGCTTGACGTAGATTATCCCTTCACAAATATCCTATTATTTGAAACCATCGTTTTCATAGTTGATTATATCAAAGAAAATAATATGAAATTTGGTTTGTCAATTAGCAGTTTGCGCGAACTTCTGCTTCGGTGCTCATTTAACATCCAGTTTTTGTTCAACGGTGATTATAGGATCACTTTTAAGTCCGCCGCTTGCCAACGTAGTCCTCGCAAAAGTAGAAAGAAGTGAGCTAAAATCGGTTATCGATAGTTTCGAGTATTACTAACGATATGTGGGCTCTGAGTGATGCCACACGAAACTTGGATTATGTGCGGATGCAATTTACCGGAGCTCACGGGATAGCATGGTTCACAAATGAGTGCGAAGCGAACAATTACTTGCCGTTCTCGGGTGTATCCCTCACAAGGTTGGAACACGTTCTCATACAACAAAAGTTCTACAGAAAACAAACCTGAGGTGGTCGGTATACCAACTTCGTTACTATCTAACGGAAGCGGAAACTAGTAGACGTGTTAGCCTTCAGAGCGAGGAAATCCGCTCTGCCGAAATTTTGGATACTGAGTTGATGGTCATTAGAGACAACTTAAGGAAAAAAGGTTGCCCGAATCGACTTTTTGTCAGGAATGTAATCAGAAAAATCCCATAAACTCCGCTAGGACATGTCAGAAAGAAGGGCTTGTTCATTAGCATACTATTTAAGGAAGATATAGTCAGCGAACGTTTTAGCCTATGTTTGGGCAAATCAATCTCTAACGCATTCAATGCCGTCACATTGCGTCGTGTATTCCACGGTGTTCCTCTAATTCAGATGTAAAATAAAGATATACCTTCGTTGCTAATCGTATCAATGGTCATTTAACCTTTCAGATGCATTTGTGATGCACCTTATATGGGTTAATAAAGTGCTTTTTCTGGACACACAGTTTACACTGGACATAAGGTTAATTCAGTCACGTGATTCAGGGTTACCTCTCATGTTCCCCTTAACAAATGCTAGGAAGTTCATCTACGCACACTGTCGATTGTTGAAGCTATAGGGAGCAGGATGTTGAACCCTGATTCATGTGTCCGAAATCGTTTGGACCGAACAATTCAGTTGCCGTGGCTCATAATTGACCGAAAGTGTCCGTCACCTAGGCGTCCACAGGCTGAGTTAACCAATCAAATGACAGTGACAATATGACCAACATAAATCCCTGCCCTTGATTGTGTTATTCATGTCCAATTGGGTGATCTGTTTTAAAGTATTCCCATGTAATCTGCAAACTGCTGGAGAATAGATTACTGAAAATCAATTGGTTCGTCAGACTGTGGGACAATGTTCACCATAACCTGATCCAGAACTTCATTGTAAGGAACTATCGTTGACCGATTTGTCAAATTCTGCCAACTAATCTTCCTAACTATCCAACTTGTGAATGCATTTGTTCCATTATATAATCCTGCTCTGATAGCAAATTCACCAAAATGTTCATTTTCATGGATCTCCTGTGTCTTTGCTACTCATCCGGGTAACCACTAATCCTTAATTGGGAGTTCCAACCATCTTTTGGCTCGGGGGAAATAGCACGTGCTGTGCAAATGCTTAAGTTTTTGGGCCTTAATCTGGCGGAAATCGGAGGTTCCCGCAAGAAGCGCGGAATGGTATTTCGAATCCTTTCCACTATTTCTAGTACATGTTGTGAGGTATTCACCCCGTTCTGAATTATTGCAAACACTGCATCAGTTGATTGGAGGATAATGAGATAAATGTAAGAGTCAGAGGGTCACAGCCTATTCTAATTAGGATGCATTACTGTCTGGAGTTTCATCGCAGGCAGGCAAATGTGCCACTTCAAATGTTTCTCCTAAGAAATATTTCGGCTAAATTCCCCAAACATATTCAATTCTGTCATCTGATGACATCGGATTATGTGGTCAGGATTAAAAGTCAGACACGCCGTTGTTAGTTACAGAAACAAAATGTGAGTGAACTGAAGCCTAGAACAGAGGACCTATGCTTCTTCGGAAATTTTTTCTATGGGTTTTGCAAGTCAAACTGCACATTGTCTTTGTCATGCCGAAAAACACGGCTTGTTGAGGTCGACATTATAGTCATGAAATCAATTTCTAATGGGCACGGAAAACATGCTCATAAAGAATGAAAACAAACAGAATGTAAGTAGCGTAAATGTTATATTTGGAAAATGTATAACAAGTGCACTGCCCGAAATTCCATTGGTTCACTTATTTACTACGTTTTAGAAAATGGATATTTCATAATTTATGACCGACAGCTGTTGCCTGGTCTGTTTATACACGAAAACTTGGAATTGTAAAATCTCTGTCATTAAAACTAGAAGTTTCACTTGGTTGTTCGAGTTTTATGTCGAACTCCGATTCTCTTAGCCAAGCAAGTGGTCTGTAGACAAAAAACATGAAATTCGTGTATATCCCATAACCGATATATACATATATTTATCGGCTGGTTTTAGAAGGGCAAGCAACACAATGGACACTCAGAATTCCCGACAGTGTCCAACTCTTGTGTACTCTGATATTTGGTAGTGATTTGTTCATCTACTGCATCCGACCAACCCCTTTGCATCAAAGCTTAAGGTTTTCAGATAGATCCTTTGCAACTACCCGCTACATGAGTCCATTCTAAAACCAACCGCTGTCTCGCACGGTTTCAGCGCGTTTTTTAACTAAGCTGTTGTGCTTTTTTACTTCTGTCATTCCTCAAACGTAATTATTTGTTGTATCAACATCTGATTAACTGAATCCTATGGTTCCTTTGTTTGGGTCCTTGTTTCGGTTGTTTTAATGAATTTATAACTATTCGCCTCACTGAAGGTAAGTGATTATGCGATGGCTGTCGCTTTGGTTGCTTTTAGCTACTGGCTCATGGCAATTTTGCGTGCCCTAACTAATGGTTATTTACTTTAGTTGAAGTTGCCTGACTATTATTGTAAAGATCATGAATTAGAAATTTAAGCTTACAAAAGAGATAAGGGCAAAGTCTTTAAGGGGTCCTCGCGACCTGGTTAAGAGCATCCCGAAAAACGCTCATAAGTACCATTCTTGATGAAGAATGGAATCAGAGGGTCTTGGAGGACTTGTCAATGTAAACCTCCAAAGAAGTAGGTTTGCCAACCCCGGCTAGTGTTCCGAATCCGCTAAATCATCATGTCAACAGTTGTGGCTGATTATCGGTCGCATGGCTAGGGCCAAATCACCTATTGCTCGGGTACCATGTTTGTTTTCAGGCCGGTGTAATATATATATATATTATATATATATATACACACCATAGTGTACACTCAGAAGAGTTGTCTGAGTATTTTACCAGGCAAGCGAAGCTCTACAGCGGACAATTTTTCTATTTTGCTGCATATATCACGGAGTTATTAGCAACTACTGTCTAGTATTTTCTACAAGTGGGAGTGTAGAAAGGAATGACAGCAACTTTCGATCTCAAAAGCAAAAAGAGCACCGTAGTCGTGCATCGCCATTCGAGTTTTTTTAGAACGACTTATTAATGTTGGATTTTATGCAAGTAATTTGTCGGCAGCTTGCAGAACGGCTAGTAAGTACGTAGCGCAGAAGTGGAGTAACAAAAATAAAACGCTTTGTAACAATTCGTCCGTGAGTCATTGACGAGAGAGAAAAAAGTGAGCATGCGTCCGTTCACCCCATGTGATTTCAGACGAATCAGTCAGCCATTGTTTGAAACATATTCATGAATGGTTTCTGAGTTCTGTCAGTTTCTGTTATGCCGGAGACCAATGGCGCTCAGATGATTTGTTTGACACTTTCTTAGAATTTTATTCACATACACGATAGGTAATGAAAAATGTTATTGGTATTATCGTCATTTTATAGATAAAAGTGGTTGGATTGTGTTTCGTGTTTATCGTTGGATCCATGTGCTGGATGATGTGGAAGTTTACGCTTACCGTACTTCGAATCATGGACTGTTTTTTCACTCCGTCGGAGGAAACTTTTGTCAAAATTGTCACGTCCACTTTTTTATGCGCTCTTTCATTGTGAACATTCGAGGTTCTTTGTTCCGTGCTCTGCATGAACGAATGTTATGCTTGGGCAACCGGAAGAGTTTCGCAGTCTAAATTGTCCTTTTTACTTTGTTACGGAGCCTTCGGCAAAATCCGCTCCCAAATGTCATCGAAAAATATGCATCCTACTAATGGATTAGAGAACAGTTCACTCCCTTGGACAAATTTTCGAAGAATATTGTCTGATTACAAAATATCTAGTGACCAGAGCAAAACTTAAGAAGATGCAAGGTTTTGAAATGAAAAAAGTGAAGCATCTTATCAGATGTTCTTGGGCCGGGTTGCGCATTACATATCACTGAAGACTTTCAGGAAGCATGATTGACAGCAAGGGGAAACTGAAACTATTTCATAAGTGTCTCCCGGATTCTTTGAAACAAATATCGTGCAGCTACCGCTGTTTTCCAAATGGTAGCAGAGATTGGGCCAAATGACGTGGACAGCGGTGACGTAGTCCGGAGATAATTGAATAAATTGCCTCCTTACCTGGCAGGCGGTGGCCAGGCGCATAAGTTCGTGGCAGTTGGACGTGAAGGTGGCGAGTTCGAATCCTCCCACCACCGGTCAACCTACCCGCCTGGCAGCCTTCTGTTGGCCGCAGCCGCCTTCCTAAAAAATGACGCACATTGTTATTTCATTAATAAGAGAAGTAAAAGGGTGAAAAACAAATTTATGGGCAGCAAAGCCTGAATCAATTTATAAAACAAAGGCTAGCTGAACAGGGTGATACTGACAGAGGAGAATTGATGGAAGTGGTTCCGGTACCCCCGAGCTATTAGGAGGAGAAAAACAGTAGCTATACCAACAAGCTTCAAGCAAAAATGCGGCCATTTTTACTGGCGAAGACGATAAAATGCCTGATAACGACTCATTATACTCTTGGCGGTGGAGAACATATTGAAACCGAGACCAGTCTTCGACTTTTCTCCAATATAGATTGCTGACAAGTCCGCCCCAATTTCCACATGGCTGTTAAGATTGCCCATTTTGTTTTACGTAGCGCTCCGTATAGAAGTTTAAATGAAGTGAACTTATAAGGACTGACCTGAAATTCTATTGACTTGATCTTGTTGTTTGTTGGAAAAGCTGATCATAGCAACATTCTTCGATAGTGGTGGTCAGTTCAGTTCAGTTCAGTTCATTCTGTATAGCACAATAGTGAGCAAAAGACTATACTTGCGTCTAGGATATTTTCAGTTGTTTGGATGGTCATCGACACCCACTGCGCCAAATTAATCAACACCGCCTCATCTTGCAAAGTATCGTTCAGCTTCCTAGAGCTGCTGAAGGGGAAGTAGCTGGAATTCTTGTTATCCGTAAGCGAAAGACAATCGTGGTATGAACGTTTTATTGCACTTTTACCAGTTTATATGTGCTGGCATCTACAAAGACTGATTTACGGCAGTATAATATAATATCTCGCCTTAATCGGTATTCTATTTCCGTGGACACCTGTCCTTACTTCACAGTCAATAGCTTTTTACACGACTTGACATTCTGTGAGATACCCTGCTCATCCGCTGCTCTGTTACAGGATCTAGCTGTTCGGATGCAAAGACTGCTTGTTTTTACTCTCCACTTCATCCTTGGCTTATACAGATTTGTATTATCTCCCTTTATTCATTTATCAGTAGACTGTACACAGAAATCCATTGCTCATTGTCCCGATGCACTTTTAAATATTTTGAATGTCTCAGATACCCAAGAAGCATTCATTTTTCTAATGGGAAAAGCCTTGTTGCTTGCAGTCTGCCCTCATGCGTCTAGACCAGTCGATTATGAACCGTATGATTTGCTAGTTACTGTACCCTCTCGAAATAGCCGCTCTCTTTCTTGAGCGATGGTACCAAAACCATAAAGCAATATTCTGGGTGCAGTCTTGTTAGATTTTTGTATAACGGTATGAATAAGCTAGTTTTCCCACAGGTAAAGAAACTTCTGTCCAGCCTTATGGGCAGCCAGATTACATTGTTTAGGCGATCTGAAATATGCTGCGATTACCACCCTTTAGTCTCTTTGTTGTCTTGGTTGCTTCGATCGCTAGCTGTTCACTTACCTGTTGTCGCCATGTAAACAGAAGAATCAGTCAATAAGTGATTCTCGTATGCATTTAGAAGCATGTCTTATTCGGAAGTTCATGCTGCTTTTCCTAATTTGTCCATAGGTAGTTCATTTCTGTTTCCCATACTTACAATTTAAGCATCATACAAAAATGTAAAACAACAGTGACAGTCGACTGACCACTTCATTAATGCACAGAAAAATGGCACAAGAACTGACACTTTTGGAACGCCTCTAAGGACTTGAAGAAGATTCTAATTCCCGTTGTCTAGCTTTACGTAGAAGGTTGCATTGCGTAAAGAACCTGTTACCTATTCATGAATTATTCCCTTCTTACGCAACAGCTGACGGGTACTGATCAACGCAAAAACTTTGCTTAGTTCTAGATGGCGAACTTCCGAGATTTTTTTCATAGTACAGCCGTAACTTAGACTAAGAAAATTGACAAGTTTGAGTGATACGATTTCAGCTTCCGGAACGGTCGATTTGTATTCCCTATCCGTGGGCTTTCTCTCGGACGTTTACGGATGTTTCCTTGACAGCTTTCAAAGTGTCTGCAGAGAATGCATGTAAGACTCATAGTTTTGTGTTCTTGTATCTGTGCCATTGATTCAACACTGTCGAAGGAAAACGGACACTACTTTCCACTCTAAAAATAGTACGTCTTGATTCAGAATAGCATTGTACAGCTCACAGATATGTTTGCTGAATACCGCTGCCAAAGTATGAAAACGGGTCATGCGTTTGTTGTCTGGTCCACCTGACTTGTTTACATTTGAGCAGTATCCTTAGTGCAGCAAATTCGGAGACCAATATTTCTCTTAAGAGTCACCAGCGGCTATCTCCCACCCTCCTATTTATACTCGTGAAGTACAAACGGGGAACTTCTGCTTTTCTCTATTGATTCCTAAGCTATCCTGCTATCTTCCAACTGAAGCAGCCTTAACATACTTATCAGTGAACGCTACAACTGTATGCGGCGGTAGCTCCTGTTTGAATTCTGTTCAGCTTCCATGGTCATCCCGGCTCAAACTGTGATCGATTTCTCTTACTTATCAGGAGCACATTTTGGAGTAGCTCCGACCGCAGACTGTGCAACTGAAGAAACCATGAAAATCTCGGCAACTGGAAGGCACGCTGGCATTTGTTTATAGGGCATCAGTACATACATTAATTAGAGAGAATTAATTAGAGAGAAACATCACTGACATAATACCTATGAGCCATTGACCGCCGAGAAATGTTCGCATTTAGATGAATAGATTGCCACAATTCTGTTTGGCCGATTGCATTGGCAGTAGATGGTAAAGCTATACTGAACTGTCATGTGACCTGCACTTAGACTTATCACAGAACTTATGCCATGTGCTTTATTGTAGGCCTTGGTAATTACCAGGTTTAGCAGCTGTGAGTTGTGGTCTGTTCTAAATCTACCATTGTTAAATTTATGCTGAATCAGAACCCTTCTATTCATCCAGCTTCTTTTTCCTTCTGCTTGCTTGAAACAGATATGAAAGTCCGGCAATTCGAAGTAACCAGCCACCAGCAGTGATAATATTCTACATTTCTTCCGGTCCGCTGTACAGCAGTTGATCTCCTTCCAGATTTGTGCCCGGGCTCCTGTATGGACATAAGAATATGGTTTGTCCAAGTACTGTTCTTGCAATTATGAACATGATTCGGTATTTAGTGTAGGCAGTCTGGCTTCGCATTTTTTATCTAGCAATATTGGCCTGATCAATCTACTACCTGCTGCATTTCATTACCTATCCTCCCGATAGACTAGGTACTGATGTTACATCTATTGCCGAAGGCGGTCATTTTCAGATAACCATGGTTCTGAAGCTGCCATAACCTTGGCAATAAAAGCCTCAGTCACAGTAATGAATTCCGGACATTTAGTTATAAAAGTGGTTGCACTTATATGTAACATTACCAACTTCTTAAGACGGGTAATAATGTTTCTCCTTGGTTTGTGTTCCAACTCGTGTAAAGGATGCGACCGGGTTGTAACGTTTTTTGAGGTTACATCAGGTTGATTCCCATTACATTTAGTGGTTCTTATAACCGTTTTTTCTTGGAGCTCAACTTCGTTGGAACGTTCCAGTGGTATACAGGTATCTTTGTAAGTCTCCCTAGCTGGTGTGCCTAACTGAACCCTTCTGGGAAAAATTTGTCCTCCTTGGTGGAGTACCTCTCCTTCAAATTATGATTTTTTGACTTTCTTCTGGTATATACTGTGTTATCACCGATGTGCAGCTGTTCCTTAGCAGTGACCAATCCCTAGGTATCCTGTCTAAAGAGATCGTAAGCCATAAATATTCCAAGGTTTTTAAAACTGTGGGTCTCAGTATGATTCCGAGGTCAGCACCTACAGGCTGATGACCCCAACTGAATTACGCAACATCAGAAGCTACATGATAACTTCCAGATGCTGAACGAATAGATCTGCTTTTCGCTTAACCACTTACAAATTGGATTAGCTGGGCACTTTTGAAGGCCTGATCGTGATTGACTCCCTGAATTTTGCCTACCATTTTCAATAGACCCCTCACTATTCGACCATTCATCTCTGCAAGCTTGAGCCTACCTGATAGCTGGTTTCTATTGCTGTAGTGCGACGTTTCTACGCCCACTGATGTAAGGTGCTCCTCTTTTTCAACCACCTGGAGCTGTATTTCAGCTACAATCCACTATTCTACTCTGCGCTGTCGCTTCTGTCATCGTTTGATTCCGTGATTTACACAAAAAATATATTTTTTTCCAGTCACCTTTAACACTAGGCAAGCTAGACGATAATACTAGTGAATACACCATCCATTTACTTCCGCGTTCTGTTCGGCTGCCCCTGTCTTGCTCCTATTTTGCTGTACAGCCTTCCGTTTACGTTTGCTTCTTCGAATCAGTAGTTCTAAAACAGTTGTTAGACTTTGAATCACCTCGTGAGTTCTTCCGTATGTTGCAACCCTGGTTTTGCGCGCCTCCCTTCTTGTTGTCTACTGCCACTTTATGCGGCTTTTTTGACAACAAAATAAGGAATGAGCTATATCAGGTCAGCGTCATGCAAGTTTCGTGAAATTACTAGCTCTCAATCATTCGTGTAATTCGTATAGTTTCTGTATGTGGTAATGTTTCATGTAAGGATGATGCCGTTTCCTTAGTCAAAAGCGTACATTGTGGTATGTTGGACAAATAAATTCGCATTGTCCACGCTAACGCGTGTCCGAACCTCGGAGAAAATATATTCCGTTTTGAAAATCATGCGTCTGTTGTCCAATCCTCTATTTTAGTCTATGGTATCTGGTAGAGTAGAATCGGAGCTGGAGGCTAAGTCGCCATTGTTTTCGATAGAGGCAGTTAATAACAACGATTTCGATGGACTTGGCAGCTATTCAGCCTAAGACTACCAGGATAAAAGAAAAAAGACCAGTGGAAGTCGTAATTTCTACCAATGCACCTGTCCCCGTCGTCACATCCCACCATATCATCAACCGGTGAAGTAATTAGACACTAAAAGTGCGCAAAACAATAATGCTCGGAATGGCTCGAGATCAAACTGAAATCAAAAACCAGTCATTCAGGTAAACCGCGCTTTGAAAAAAGATTTACAGGGGCCCACCAAGCCGTTTGCCTAGATCCACATTTTAGCGAACCATTCGTTAGAAGATTCATGTTATCTTAAAAAGTTTACCAGTGAGGTAATTATCTGAGCTGAAATAACCCTGAGAGCTTGGTTGCTTGTCCCATAAAAGCAGCTCGGCAGAGAGAATGGCTGAAAAGCAAGATCCCTCGCCACTCACAGGGTCTGAAATGAGGCTCCGGTTGTCTGTAGTAGGATCTGGACTCAGAAGATCGCGCTAAACTGTAAATTGCACTAACTGAGCTCAATGAACGGAAATCCAATGGAAGATAAAATAATTACTAGGAGCATTCTGTTTGCAGAAGGTTGCACTTGAGATAACCTCCGATTCTGGACTCTTCAGAAGTGATTTCCACAATAACGACACAGTGAATCGCCTATAACTAGGTCAGCAGATGAAAACAGTTTAGGCTACCTTACTCCACCTAAAATGACCTTTAGTTTCGAAACTAAGTTGTTGACCTTCTGGCTATCACAGACGTGTTGGACGTCTGTGCTTCTGTGCTAGGGTATTTGGTACTACCTTCGACCAGAATAAATACTCGAAAAAGAGGCAGAGTTATGCTGCTTGGCCGGAATAATATTCCATACCACTCCTTGAATGTACACACTGTTGAATGCACGTTTGTTATGACACTGTGTTGAGATAACCTTGGTAAACCATCATTACCTGGCAATAGATGTTGTATACAGGATACCAAAATCCAGTATAATGCAAATGCTTACTTCGATGTGGCGCTGGGCTACTGGAGGCTGCTCTCTGGTCCTGCGTAACTGGAGCTCTCCATAGGCCAACTGGAAAACCAAGTGACTGGAGACCAATTCTACCCTGAGCTCCATGTTATGGCGTGTGAATCACCGTTGAACAAACGTTTCGGGACAAAAATGCTTTCCGCCGGGAAAATCCTCTGTGTTTTATCTTGTCCTGTCCTTGCGGGCACTTGGCGTGAATTACGTGCAGGTTTTATCGCCGGCTAAATACACTGACCAGGCAGTGCTAAAAAAACCGTGGTATGTACGGCTCTCATATGGAACCGAAACTGAATAGCTGGGATAAAATGACGAGCTACAGATTCAGAGATTGACGGGACTTGGAAAAATGTTTATTACGAGACTAAACATCATTTACCACACAATTTGGCAATGAACCATTAGAAGTATCCCCTATGAAATCAGTGAAGAAAAAAATGGGCAGGCGGCGGAGAAAAATATGCTACTGTTCAGAGCTCCCTTTCTTTTTCCTAACCTGTCTTCTTTTATCCCCTTATCTGCCCACAATGTTCCCATTGATGGCGCATCCCACACTTGTAACGGCTCAATGTCAAATAGCATTGGTAATGATTTCCAGTCTTTTTGCTTTCATCTTAAGTCAAGTCGACCTCTGAAACTTGGCTGCTTCAATGAGTACACTCTCATGCAGATATGTCAACAAGCGTGTTCAATGTTGACAATGGATTCATTAGCAATTGATATCTACTGCAGTATAAGTCAAATAACCAAGCATAAATCTTATCAAGATATTTCCTGTGCCTATCAGGAGACAAATAAACACTCGTTGCCGGTCAGTGTGGTGCGAGAATAGTCCTGAATGGCAAGGCTGAAGCAGCCTTTCGAACTGAACCCCGGTAATTAGTCATCTATGCAGCGTAAGAATCCAAGGGTCGGTTGGCGTTTTAAATGATATCTTCTTTAAAGAGCCCTAAATCAGACCGAGCATATCGCAGTAAGTTATCGTTTCGGCCGTTCTAATTAAAAAGATAGTTCGTACTGCTCCACATACGTCGAATTGGACCACGTGCTGTTCTAATGCACTTTTCACTGCAGTTCAGTGATCAGGGACGGAAACCTGGTTAGCCGTAGACCGTGATTGCTTATTATGCAGCAGCAAAAAGAGGTAAACAAACAAATATAAGCAGTCCAATTTAGCCAGCCATAGTACACATATCTCCGGTTAGCAACTTCACCCAGTCCAGCCGGACGATTAGCGAGCAAGCCCGGTGGACCTTCCATCAGAAAGGCACTTAAAATGATCGATCTGTCATAGGCAAGTGCATGACGCAAGAGAAAAAAGCAGATATCTCGGCTAGCACTACTGCTATCCGACTACACCGATTGCATACATCATGATAAATTTCCGAAAGACTCGGAAGTGGTAGAGGAATTCAGTGCAACTAGCATTTGTGAGCGTAGTCTCCGATAAATAGCTATATCTTTCTAATTCAGTGCCATTTTCACGTCCCAACAGGTCCGGTTGATTTTACTTTGGTAACCAAGTTCGCACCGTTCAACAAACACTAACTGGACCGACAACAAATACAAACAAATGGAGACTATGAGGAATTTAATATCTTGCCCTGTTGTCCATGTGGACGGCCATCAGCAATGAATAACAGAAACCGGAAGACTGCGTAGATAAAAATCAGATATTTTACTCAATAACATATCAAAAAGTAGGAAATATACAGTTGCTGTATACACGTGTGCGCCTCTGTGTGAATATATTAGATTTTCTGTTGAAATGTACTAGCAATGAGTTAACAGGTGGAGGAGAACAGTTTGTCCAAAACAATACCAGTAAAATAAATCAGTCCCGAAGTCCTGCTCGCCTGGAAAGTTTTTAGGCAGCTTCTTGGGTCTCGCAACTGAGTCTTGCAGATCTATGATACAGAAACAGTGGGAGAGAAAATGAAGTGAGTAACGATAACCGACAAGTTGAAGTTTTGCTCCCGTTCCCGTGCAGCACGGTTAGGTACAACACTAGTAACCGAATTCAACAACCGTGGGTGAATTAGGCATTATGGGGGCAAGAAGTAACACAAATGTTCGTAGGACAGATACTTACAAGCCTTTCAGGATAGATCAAACAAAAGAGGATGTCAAGTCAGGTGAATCAGAGGCAGAGCGAGAAACAATTGGCAACAGCCGCAAATTACTTTCAGGTAATGATGAGCACCTTGTTTTCGGGCTAACATCACAGTTTTTCAAGTTTCAACTTGAGTATGTTGGAGAAAAACGTAATACAAATGCTGGAGGGCAATAGAGTATATATGAAAATACACTGAGATAAAGTGTTCCGCCATCTAATACTAGAATTCTAACCCCCGCATCACTCACTCGATCACTCCAACCGGTCCTAACAACAGTGCGTAGACACTGTTGATTAAAAACCTTCAAGCGACGAACATCTTCGGCAAGCAAACTCCGCGGCCCCAACCATAAAACAGAATTGAGCGCACTGTGGCACAGTTAACTTTTGCTTAGCCATGCAAACAAAATTATATTGATTTTGTCCCGAAATTCGTCTGATCTCTCTACAATTCTGCATCATCACCATTTCGTTGTTTTCTAGCGGGTTTTGGTTTCAACATGGCCTCCGTTTGCCGCTTCAGTCGGTTGGAATTATTTCTGCCTAGACCCCATTGGATCTAATCATGAATTGGCCTCACGCAGTGTTGTACTTCAAAGATCTAATGCATCAAGAAGAAGAACTCATGTTGGCTAGCAGGCAGCTCCTAAATGCACTCCTCCGGCATCCTTGAGTACCAACATCCATTCCGTGTTTACGAAAATGTCGTATCTCTTACATATAATCCAAGTGCCGATTCATGTTCGCACTTATGTCATCGACATACAAGAATCGTGAATGAACCCGGATATTGCTGATTCGCCCATGATGATAGACAGCTTCAAAATAAATCGCCAGAACAGTTTTCAACAAGAAGACTAAGGATGGAATGGCAACATACATGAACTCCTTCTGGTCTGGGAAGTCCGAAGTTATTTTACATGCTCCTTAAATAGAATCGACTACCTCGTAAGTCAGTGTTATCCCACGTTTTTCCGCCATATCAGCCGGACCATAACGAACTTATACATAGCCCCATTTAGCTTACAACATTTTCCATTCATTTCAGGCATTTATTATTCTACTTCTTGAGAACAGTCCGTATATTATCGTAGGAGATTTCAATCGTGCATCAGTCTCACCGCTAACTGTTTGATTTGACAGACCTCTGCGTTTCTCCAGCCGGATGGGACTCCATTTCAGATAGAGCTATTACCAACCACCGTGACTTCCTTTCTCTAAAAATACCTGTGGCCATCTCAACTAGTGATCATTACGGACTTTTTGTTAAGACCCAAGATATACTATCGGTCAGCCCTCCAGTCCCTCAAGTAAACAAATCAAGTCCAAACCCGCCTCCACAATTATACACACAACCCC
>LUCM01005849.1:255330-268182 GCA_008360955.1 Fasciolopsis buskii
CTCCGACGATTATCACTTCAGATTAGAAGATTGCGACACTACGGGGTGAAACAAGGTACCACCTACCGGTTTGCACACTAACGTTTTTCCAATACTTCTTTACTATTCTGTTATTTTTGCAGGCTTCCTAAAGAGACTTTAAAATTCTTCGCCGACGACGGTCAAATGTTAGCTGCGTCTTTTATACCGCGAACTGGGTTGTCCTTCAATCTATGTGATCGGCAGTTTTCAGCACGTGGAAAAACTGTTCACACAATACCTTCAGATCCCACACATTTTCTGCACAACGACCTTTCAAAGTGCCGTTAACAAGGATTGTCGTTAATTGATATTGCAGTAGTCAACGAATCTTATTAACCCCCTTACTGTTGGGGAGCTGGCGTTTTTGCTCCATTAGACCTAGCGACCCTCGCGAGATACAGTCTTTAATGAACGTTAGATTCAGGACCACAGACAACCGCCTACTGCCAAATGCACCGCCTACTTAATCTGGTCCCAGAGCTTACCTACACTGCTGCTCTTGAGAGTTCTTAGTACATGTTGGTAGTAGGAGAATGAATGTTGTCATGAAATAATTCACCATGTGATATCACCGCTCAACTCACCATAAAGAAACTATGGAAGCACTGTACAGCTGTTTCAACATCAGTTAGAGTGCCATGCCGTTGTGTAACGAGAACTGTGTCGGAAATTCGTATCAAACAGGAACAAACGATTATCCGCACACATTCGGAGAAGCCTTCCCCTGTTATCTGTTTGCTGAGAAGGCAATGTGCATCGCACACCTAAACAGGCTGCCGATGCACTTAATTTCTTAACTTCTGCATTAAAATCACTTGCCACAATTACAATGTCCAGAGCCTTTACTCTGCCGAACAAGGGTGACGAGTTCGTCATAAAACTCGTCTTTTTGCGTGTCAGCAGTCTGCAGTCTGTTGGGGCGCATGTCGAGATGACAAATAAACTAAGCTTAACCCAATTATCCTTTTGAACGCCAAATGATCCCTGTAGCCTCACGCTGCACAAACGGCTGTTAACCGGCATCCAGTCTAAAAGGGCTGCTTCACCTTCCTCACTCAAAACGATTCTTACACCGCAATGACCCAAAGTTTAGGTTGATTCGTCTCCTGAGGTTCGCAGGAAATATCTTGACGAGACATTAGACGCAGTTAGTCGAATTACTCTACTCAAATCCCGAATTCGTGTCCCACTGAAGCAGCAGACATTAATCGAAAGTGAGTCAACTGTCAGAGCTAAATACGCCTGGTGGTCAGTCTGCATGGGTGTGCACACTGAAGGAACCGAGATTCGGAGGCCGACGAGGTTGAGAAAATGTGAGCTGGCAGACTGAAAACCACTTACTACACTATTTGACAAAGAACCGTTGCGAGTGCCTGGCGTGTTATCAGTGGCGACACTATGGGTAGGCAGAGTGGGCAGAGATTTGGATGAAGGCAGAAGAGATAGGTTGAATAAGAGAGAGCATTGAGCAGCAGTACATTTATAACTACCCACCCCACTCGATGAAAAGGGAAGCGCGGTCCTGATTATCCTGCGCGACGATTGATGCAGTATGGAATTCTTTGTAGGCGTGTAACTCATGAGGAATGGTAGACGAATACTGCTAGGGAATAGAGCCGCTAAGCAGATTAGGGTTCGCAACCAAAGCCTTTAGTTCTAATAGTCTAATCGCAAGGTGGCGAGGTGTGGCTGAGTGGAAGCCCATGTACTTAGATCAATTATTCTTCTACTCATTTTTCTGACTGAGCTGCCAACTCAGATCAACCCAGTCCCGGAGGACTGGGAGATTGCTTAGTCGGGCCTCTACTCACTTACCTTTGTTGCATTTTGGCCTGAGATAAGCTATCCTGTATAGTTCGTTGGATCATAGAGGCACGCAAGCTGTCACATCACGTCAAGAGGCAGTCTCGCCTTGACGGAATCCTTCACATTGCGTGGCATGCGTTCTCGATTTTCGATAACAGCCAAGAAGACCATCATCACGGTTAGGTCGATAAGCTTTTCCTCTCAAGAGCTCCCAGTCACTTCGTTCGATGTCAGAATAACGGCTTTCCTTCAGCTATTTGTGTAACACTTGCGATACAAACGTCTAGTCTGAGGGTCGATTAAAACCGCCAACCGACGATAAACACATTCACATACGATCCGATTTAAGCTGACTGTAAATGCGGCGAGAATGAAATCACTATTGTTAGTAATGATGATACATTACATGAAAGGGTCTGGATGCATGCTTGAGAGCACGCAAACCCCACCGCCTGTGAAGAGCTTTTTGGAATACACTGTAAAAAGGACGCAAAACTGCTTGCGGTGCGGACAAATTCGGATACAGAGGGAGAGAACAGACAAGTAACTTACGAGATATGCCACGTGGGTCATCATGGCAGTTGTCCCAGCATAATAGATCCAACCGGCACTGGAATTCACTCCAACTAACAAGAGGTTGGTCAACATGGCTGCATGGAACAAACTCAGGTACATTTTTGTTTTCTCTCCAAACAAAATTGCGGTCGATTTGACGCCAATTAGCAAATCGTCTTCAATGTCCTAGAAGGAGGATGAAATTGAACAAGTTACCAACTAGAACCATTAAACTGGACACGTTAACGTCAGGATTTCAAGTATGCGGGGTGGGGAGAGACAGGCAAGTGCAGTAGTTACTGGCGTATTCAGTGAAGGTATCCTGGACCCGGACCGACAAGGGCTAGGGACACACAACATAAACGAGGTGATTCAAAAACAGCGAGCGAGTGGTGAATAAGTCTCTAACTATCAAGTTTGAAGCGCGATTACCTATCGTTACCGGCAAACTGAAGACATGGAACTACACTGTTGATAAACATCTCTATTTAATATCCCAAGGTCGCCTATGACGACTTTTCCTGATAGTGAAATAAACCATTAAATGTTGACATTTAACACAAGTCTCTTTACCCACCATGTGTCATCAGAAACATGCCGGGAGAAAACGATGCATAAGAGAAAATAAAACACGATGTCCTTATGGCTCATCCCAAGCATCAGCCCTCCGAAACTTCTCCACTTCATCAACTGTTCACGAAAACCCATGCTTAATCTGTGAAATGCGTTGCTGAAAGTTCGCAAACTCGGAGAATCAAGAAAAGGAAGATGATAATCAAACAAAAATTAATACCCTCGATTTGTAAGCAGAAACCACAGACAGACAATATCCACAGGGAGCAAAAATGAATTCCGGAAAAAGATATCGCCATTTGTCATCAACTCGGTGATATAAGAAGAGGAACGCATTTTCCAACCCTACTTCTAAAAGTTAGTACACCTCACCATCGAAATACATCACTTCCAGTAAAATACAAACGAAGACCAGGGAGATTTGGGGCATAAAGAAATGCGGAAAATGGAAACAGATCAGACGAGTCGCTTAACGCCGGGTTGTTTTATATCACCGCTATGTTACCTAAAACGACCGGTGATATCCCATTTTTTATTCCAATCAATTCAATTCCATTTTGCATAACCATTATGCTTGCACCAACGCGCTCCGGTTTCCATCGCTGCCTCACAGCATCATTAACTTAAAACAGAACGATGATTAGTGAATGGTAGACTGAAAATAATAAGTTAAACGACTATATAGAAGAGGAAAAATTTCGAATGCAAGAACGCCACTGCCAGCGACATTCAGCCATATCACTGTCTCTGACCACCGCTTCGGAGGATCTCAGGGACCCCAATCGGAAAATCTGACTGGGCCTACATGGCCAGTCCCATGGGTATGATTTTTATACTTACTACTCATTTTCCCAACTGACCACCTCTAGCCACCTTCCAATCATTTCCTCTTTCGGATGACAGCGTGCAACACAGCGATCGAGCCCACTGCACCCGCGGCAACAAGTCATCTGATATACGACCACCAGGTGAGATACAAATATCCCAATAAATACATCCATCTACTTCACTCGACTTTTTCCCTGCAAGAACAACTTTGGACTTGGAGCCAATCTAATTCTGCAGCAGCGTTTTGCAAGTGGAAACAGTAAAACACATCGCACACATTCAGGTGATTGAAGAACTGAAATTTGTTCGGGTTTGCATTCAGTAACAAAACACCACATATTCTAGGTTACATATTTTGCGCTCTGGGCAAACACAATTGCCATTATTCTCTATGTAATCATATCAACCACAAAGTTGAAGGGGAAAGGTGAGAGATGACGTGTTCAATACAAGCGCAACCGGGTAGAAAATGGGCTTTCTTCTCACTTACACATGTTTTGCGGGCACCAGATTATCGACGGACAATAATCCCCTTTATAAGTTTATGTGCGACAACCAGTAAATTATTTTTTCTGCTACTTTCAAAAGAACACCTACCATCTTCCCTGTACATCGGCAGAACACCGATTTGCATCAGTATTTGGAAATCAATCTTCTAGTGCTCATTCATCTTAGAAATTTTGCTCACTTCGATATTGACAACTAGCCACCATCCTTGGAGAAGGACAGAGATACTCTATTTGCCCCAGCTGTCTTATGTCTTTCAGGAACACGTACCTCTCTAATGACCTCCATTTCGGATGGAAAGCTGATATCCACCTGCATTTCCCTACCTATCACTGCTCACGGTTATTTCGTAGGCTCTTGATTACTTGACGTTCCAGGGACTTGTACGTCTCACTGCATGTGGCATCCGGCGGGACGCATCTGTGAACAAACAAAAGCGAACATGGACCAGGGCATGATCGAGTCCATGATTGTGGAGCAGACTGATCGACAATCCTCGACCGATCTGCCCTCCGGTGACCGATAGCAAGGTGATCAAATTAGGTCCTACGACGTGAAAGCGAAGGAGGGTACCAGGTTAGATGTCACATTTTTGTATTCCAGAAACAGCCTATGATCGGAACAAACTTGGCGAGGCGATCGCCTACGCCCTGCGACCGGCGAGGACAAAAAATCAGCCTCCGATATACCGTTCAGTCACCACCAAGTAGCGAGGTTGGGCACTGAAATCACCAACAACGATCACTACGCCCGTTGAACCCACAATTCGCAGTCATCGGGAAAAGTCCCGGTAGAACCCACCTTTGACCTCAGAAGACACAACGAATAGATAATGACGCTTCAGTTGGTTCCTACTTACAAGTACGTAACCATCCAATCGAACTGCACACGAACGATTGTTGACTAGGATCCATTCTAACAGTGCACTCGGCTGGTACACCAACCTGAACACTGGGAATGGAAACGCGATTACTTGGCACGCGAAAAGTGAAGCGAGGGAATGAAGCTGTATCCGGGCTATGAAGAGAGGTCATAAAAGTGGGATCCTGTATACACGTTTCGAAGAGACGGTGTGTTCATTTTAAAATTTTCAATGGTTCTATCTAATGCCGCCTTTGTCCTATTTCGCTAAACGTTTGAATATTGAAAGCAGTTAAGTGAAGTGAATATCAAAGTTTAAATAATACGTCTAAGTTATTTCCTATGCCTCCATCAACGATTTCACCAAATAAATGAATTGAGTCCCAAATCTTCGTAGCGTAGAGGTGCTGGAGGTATTTGTACGAGTAATACTTCGCAGCTACCCAATCCGCAGAAAGTTTTCTTTGGAAACCTTAACGGAGCGTTGGTCCCGAAATTCTCACCCACAAGGTAGTGGGATGTTGACCCAGCACGGGAACTTGGAGCAATGAGCAGTGCGGTCCTGATTATCTTGCGCGACGACCAACGCAGTGTGGAATTCATTATTTGCACTATTGATGGAGTTTTGTGGACGAGTATTGCTGAGGATTCTAACCACTAAGGAGGAGAACGATTAGAATTCTTAACCAAAGCACTTGGTTCTAACAAGAACCTGACCGCAAGGCAGCGGAGTATGATTGAGTGGAAGGACCAGAATACTTCGCCAGGTCTCTAACCATTGGCATTCCAGACTCGACTGAAATAAGATATCCTGTTTACTTCGTTGCGTAATGGAGGCACGCAAGCCGTCACACCACGTCAACGTGTAGTCTCATTGTGACGGTTATTCCCGCATGCTTCGGATCGCATCCGTTCTTTTTGACGAATTCGCTCGGGACGACAGGCAATCATGAAGCTGAAACTTGGGATGTCACTGACTAGCATGGTCACAGCAGATCGGGTGAGTTGGTGGACCAATATTTTTATCTGTTACTTCCTTTATTAATGAAATAACAATGTACATCAATTTCCAGGAAGAGGGCCGCGGCCAACAGGGGGCTACCAAGTGAGGAAGTTGAGCGACGACGGGAGGATTCGAACCCGCGACCTTCACGTCCAAACGACACAACATTATCCGCTTGACCACCGCAGGCCAGAGAATCCCAGTTAGGCACGGAAGAACTTACTGTCGATGGGAGAAGCCGAGATGTGTGACTCAAGACAGAATTGTGCAGCGAATACTGTATAGCTCTCACTGTTTATACATACAATTATCGAACAAAAATCATCAGGAGCGCCTTCGGTGAAAAATAACCCTCTTACCTCATGCTAACGCCGCCTGGTTTGCTGTCATACTCCACTCTCTTCATACCTCACTTCAATTAGATTTAAAAAATGTAAATGTATCTGCAACTATAGTCCTAAAACACCGATTAAAACTGTTTTGCTACATTCAATTCTGAGGTTACACGCGTGACGTAATTTCAAATGCCCGATAAAAAGCTGAGCAGCGAATACATGTCCTCCTAAATGAAAGAGCAAAATGTGCAAGTAACCGAGATAGCCAACCAAACGCCATATAAATTTGCACACAGAAAGACCGATTCTGAAAGTTTTAGCCGAACAATCAATGCGGAACTTGAACTACGCGCACACGATGACGATGATAAACAAACCTGATGTGCATATATAGTATCGTAGACGAAAGTCCAACTGATGCCAGCAATGTACAGGGGCACACAGATAAATGGATGAATATGGCCAGCGATTGCCGAATAACCGAGTAGCGCCCCCCAGTTGAAAGTAAGACCTGAGTGAAATTGGAATATATCAAATGCTTGTCAGATACGCCGGAAAAATGAAGCCTCGACAGTGTGTGCGCGCAAAAATGCCAAGGGAATCAGCGAGGCTGCACGTTTCTGAATCCCATTGGAAGAGTGTAACAACGCAACAACAAATATGTGAACTGGACCATAATCAAAGAGATGACGGAACCAGATGAAAACAGACGGGAGAGAAAACATGCGTACAACAAATCTGACCCTCACTTGAGAAGAATAGATAGTGTCGTAGGTGCTGGTCCAAAATGCTGCTGCTAGGTAGAGCGGCGTGCAAATTGGCAAAGAACAAGAGCCCAACACAGCAGAGTAACCAAGCCACACACCCCAATTCAAAGTAAGCCCTGAAATGGAAGCAAAAAGGTTAAACGAGCGCTAGATAAAAACGACATCCAGTTGAAAACGGCTTCAGTGGCAGGGAACTGTAAGATTCACCTAAATCACAATAAAAGCGATGTTAGAACGCGTTATACTCAAACAGCAAGTAACCTCATTTCATTGCAAGAATTCAGTTCGTCAACTATAAAAAATAAGCGAGACTAGAGCATTGATATAATGAAAATAATAAAAACCGATCCAGCTGGAGCATATTAAAAGGAGATCAGCTTCAAAAGGCGCAAACTACCACCTCACTACTAAACACACAAGCGACTAAACTAAGATGTCGAAATGACATCGGTACAGCAACGGATGACCCAACCAGCAATTCTGTCTTCTGATTAGAATAAAGCAAACAAAGATGAAAACAATTCTGGAAGACGGCACCACATTTGTGCTAGAATACGCAGCAGTTAGAAACTACAACTATAGCAAAGATGAAAATGCGCGCATCCGTACCGGTCAACAGCCAAAAAAGTCGTAAAACCCGGAATGACGACTGAACGAACAATGGGAGCTGCTAATTATACCAGCGAAATAAATATTTGTCACAGTGAACCGAAAAATGAGGTTTCCCTTACCAAAAAAGTTGGGAGTTTTAAAATTGCGAGGAATTGCTTAACCTGCTCAACACGGAGAGCGAACATCAGCGAATAGGACGGCGTAGTGAAAGCCAAGCAGTGGGAATAAGACGCAGAGAGGGGACATAAAACCTAAATTGATAAGGGCCAGTAGTCAATGGCTGAACGAGCGTAAATTATCTGGTTAAAAAACAATATTGAATTGAAAATGTGGTGCAAATTCTAGAAAGTGACCTGACTAAAGCCCGTACCACCGATAATTTCCTATTTCAGAACGCCACAGATAAACAGACCACTACGAAAATAAAGTCCAAAAGTAACAATACTTAGGGACAGCCACTGAGGAGAGACTCAAATTACATTACTTAGAATGGGCTTCCCGAATACGAAGTGATAGGCCTGCTTGTATTTCGTAGGCCGGATGACTAGTCGCCTTGATCAGTCTCGTTGTTGGTGTGCAGAACAGACAAATCCGCTAGCTGAATCAACGAGATAGTCACTAGATTGATAGCAATCGTAGACCTAATGTCTATCCATGGAGAGCTAACGTTCGTATTTTTTACAGCAGTTTTTTTATTCTACTTGTATATTTCTAGTTCCATTTCAATAAAATCCAATTGGAACCCACTCTTTGGACACTAAGAACAATTTAACTGAACTTTCTATTCGTCTTAACTATGCATCTGACTGTAAACCCGATTCATCACCCAAAACAGAAAATCAGTTCAAAGAAAAAAAAACAAATAAACACCCCAATTTGTTGTGGGAAATAAGCTCTAATCGCGCAAACCGATAACCGAGGCATATTCAGCATACCGTTCCGAGAAGACCACCGTGACTGATCCCTGTGAGAAAACTTTTGGTAATTATAAATTATCCTTCATCAAAACTATAGCTGCGATATAATGATTTTCTCCACCTGAATGTTTCGCTGGTGAACCTAATGTTTCATTGGCTTCAAAACAGCCGAATAACTTGCAGCGGAAATCAAACAACCAAGCTTGATGTCCTCAAGGACTTCGATTCTCCGACTATTTAAACGAGCGATTTGGAAAGAAGAGGCAACAATGAGCCATGTGCATCTTAAGGAATGAAATTTGATGACCACTAACTTTTGACTTGAAAAACAAGGAATCGGAAGGGACTTCGGTTAACTTGAACAACTGGCGAAACTGCTTTCGGACTAACGGCGAAGTATAACTTATATGATTATTCATGTAATTTTAGTTTCCGATTCATTCAGACTTTTTAAAGATTATTTTGATATTTATAATTGGACTTGGAGCAGACCGATGAAGTGCTAGAAAAATCAAGAAAACAGTCTCTTTATCACCCATTCACTATATGTCAACCGGAATGAAAGCTGATCAGTGTTTTTTCTGGATCTCCCTGGGACCAGCAAGCGACAATACCTTCTCATATTCCTGTTTTCGCCCTGGGTTCCTGAAATATATTAACAACCTACCGTTTTGTAGTTTTACATTTGATCGGATTTTAATGGATTAAGTTAGACAAAACACTGAACCAAAAAAAACTTTTCATTGAGTCCAATGAACAAATGTGTTGTTTAGAATGCACAAGTGAACACAGAATACACAATACTAAGCTTACATTTGCGAACTTGGCGTGGGATGAGCTCACAAAATGAGACTCGAAAAGTCACACGGAAAAGATTGTCAAAATGATTATGGTGGTCGGCTGTCTCTCTCCGTGGTTTGGTGAATAGGGAGGCCTCACTCACTGAAACCTCGTGGATCCATGCCAAACAGGTTCCAGTGTTAGGATTACTGATTCTTTGTGCTGAACAATATGGGCTATGGGGCGTAACCCAGTGGGAGTCATTTCAGACTTTTCTTTGTGTAAAAACAATTTGCACTCCTCGAGTCATGATTTTTGTTCCAGCTGCTGATGAATATTTACCATTTGGGGTTAAGTTCAATTTTCACAAGCATTGTCGTGCACTCTGCTGCTTTTGTTTATCATCCTATGACAAAGTTCATTAAAAAGAGATACGAGCGAGGGACAGTACAAGGACAAGGGTTTTTTAAAAAGTAAAAACATTTGAGTACAAGAACTTCACTGATTGTGGTACTGTCATAATGCTTAGCGTTCCCAACCGAAAGTGCCAATTTAACTGGAACTACACGGGCCAGTTCATTGTTTAAGGTTTTCATGTCTTTCGCTATGTCATGGATTGATGATTTTCCAAACAACATCAGCTCCAGGGAAAACTGCACATCAAGGAGGGAGTTCTGTGGGCATGGGCCAAACATGCCCCAACAACTTAAGGACTCAAATTCAAAGGATCCTTTGGAGTAGTGAACTCCAGGGCCAAGTACCTTAGGCCTAACTTCTGAGTTACCCCAAAAATTCTCCAGCCACATCATACCAATACTAGGAATACAAATATCCAACCATAGACAGCCTTCGCACATCCATCCACAAGGGTCATATTTCTGAACCGTAGGACAGCGCCGACCTGTGATCAATAACCGGGCATCAAGGATGCCTCTACTTAGGGACTGTCAATCGAGCTTTCCATATAAGTGACGACACTTCAGCCTACGTGCGACTACTTGGTGAGACGCAACTACTCTTTATTGTAAATCAAATCAGTAACCGACTCACTGGCGCGAGGAGTTTTGGTCAAACGAGTGAGGCTACTTTGCCATTATCTCCAAGAGGATCGGGATAACCCGTCTAGTCCATCAGCTTAACGCTTCTTAAGAAAATCTACCGTCATTAATGATGAAGGGCTAAAATCTACTTGGATCATTTGACTTATGAGGATAACTGACCTGCTCGTTATGGGAATGGGCTAAAGAAGCTGCTCTCTAAGGTGGTCGCCAAAGCTATTTCCGATAGTCGCCGGTTTTTCCGTTTTCTTACATCTCGTCATTCATCATCGCCGGTTGTCGTTTCTTAGGCTGGTGGAGATCTCACCTCTCAAGAGCGAGTATTGTGCTAAATGCAGCACCCGAAAGCAAGGACATGCGAGACTCTAGCAGGGAACCAGAAATCAAGGAAAACCAACGTTTGTGAATAACATATGCCCTTGAGTTCGCATATCAAAACAGTTACCAACTTGAAAAAATGCTGCCTAGCTTATCATTGGTATTTATCTACCTGTAAAAGTGGAAATTGAATTTCATGATGTCCCAGAAGCCCTCAGATGAAATTATCGGAGAAAACCTTCAGTGTGCTGAAACGATTATGTGGAAGAATATCATACTGCCGTCGACATTAATCACTATTCTAGAGCGTCAAAGACGATGCATTTTGCATGGCTCTCAAAGACGCAAAGTCAAAAGCGACAAACTCCGAAAAAAAGATTTTTGATTATATTGCGATGATGTATAATTGTCGGGAAGGTGGCCTAACATTACGACAAAAAGTACTATATTTACCACAAATCGCTTTGATTTGTCATACACCGCACATTATTCCATAAAAAAAGTGTACGCAGCATAAAGACAAACCAATACGAGTAGCACCACTGAAGTGGTATATTGTCATGTCTTCCGTGGTATATCTCATCTTCCTGATCTCCCGGAAATCACGTAACACAGACATTCAGCTTCACGATGCTTAGCGATTTATCAGCAGTCACAAAACGAAAAACCACCCGACAGGGATGCCAAACCGGACCGGCAATCAATGATCAAAACGATTGGTAAAGTTGTTATCGGCAGGAGGGAACGAATACTTCTGAATGATCGGGCTGGATCTAATTTACATTCAACGACTGCGAAGCCACTCTGACAGTGAGCACCGAAAGAGACAACAAAAAACTTAACAAAAAGTATCTCGTTCCTTAACAAGTCTTTTTGCATAACATTTTCCATAAATTTCTGTAAAGATTATGTGCCACTGGGACCACGGTGAAGTGCACATAAAAGAGGCAACAAGGATGAAAGAAAAAAGAAACTGTTTGTATAGGTCACCACACGTGATAACTTTTATTTGCTATCTGCACGTCATCGGATATCAAGCAGGATCTGAGTCCACTGCTTGCAGGATACTACCCGGCTGTCCAGACCGAGACAGAGGATTGACTTAGGAGACCCCGAGCGCTTGCGCAAAGGACCTAACTCAAATCATCATCATTATCATCATCGTTCAGCGTTAAACAGCAAGGCAAGCCTTACTGACCGCTGCCTTTCCCCAGAGTTACACGTTTATGTAAAAAGAGTGAATATCAAAGAGGAATAGGGAGTAGACCTACACAGGCGGGAAAATATAAGATACTGCTGCAGCCAACACACGGAACACAGTCTAACTGTACAAACGCACGTGTTTTCAATCATTCTGATTCGATAGAAAATGACAGCACGATCGCCACTGTTCACGGTTCACTGCCATATCCTTCAGTGTCTCCAGCCAGCAAGTCGATGAGTCTTTCGGACCTCAACCACGAAGACGCGAGACACCTACTTCACCTAACTTCGCTGTACATTTTCTCATCCCACGTTGCCACGTCATCTGTTGGCCTCCACATGGCTTCTTCCATTCCTTAGGAGGAACACAAAATAAGGCACGGTATGGTAGACGAGTGTTCGTCATACGCAACACGACCCAACCAGCGTAGTCTACTAAGTTTCATACGCTGAAACAAGCTGTTCTCAGAAGTGGCACCCAATACCAGATTCCTAACCTCAATATTACTCACCCGGTCACTCCATCCAATCCTAGCCATACTACGTAAACATCGGTTGTCGAAAACCTCCAACCGACGAACATCGCCCACACGCATACTCAACGTCTCGCAACCGTACAACAGAACTGAACGCACTGCAGCACAGTACACACGACCTTTCAACTTCAGTGAAATATCAGGCCGACGCCACAAGTGCTTCAATCCAGCG
>LUCM01005850.1:3417-103701 GCA_008360955.1 Fasciolopsis buskii
CGAATGCGCCCATGCGCGTTATCATGAAATATGTTACTTGGTACGTGTTAGTAGTAAGAGATTGAATATTTTCATGAAATTAATCACCATGTGATATCATCGCTCAACTCACCTTAAAGAAACCATGGAAGCACTGTACGGCTGTTTCATCCTTGTTGGGAATCATCAACAGTGCATATCCACCGCGCCCGAACTGGCACCCGAAACAGGTAGAACAAAGGAAGCAAAACAACGCAAATTCAATTGAACCTACCAAAGTCCTTCTATTCCTTACCTCGATTTCAACGGTCATCTATCGTGATGCGTGAGTCGTCAATGGTCGTGATGTTATCCGGTTGCGAAAACCGAAGTATATTATTGATTAAGCGGCCACACCCAAAGCGTTTGATCAAGGGATCTAACAAAAAGGGCAATAGAACGATCCGTTGATTTTGCGGTCATCTAAATAAGGCCACCTTCTTCCTGGATCCTCAGTACGTCCTTCGCCCGGTAGCCGCCCGTCAGCAACTTTGTATGTTTCACACACCGCTTGTGGTCGTTTTGAAATTACGGTCAAACTGTCTCCCCTAAACTGCTTATCAGTTAACCGGAAAGGGGCACTGGACACTCAAGTTCTCTTGCGTGTTCTTGCTTAGAAACACCGGTACCATGAAAAAGTGTTGGACAGAAATTCCGTACCATAGCCTGTCTGAAATGCGCCCTAATTTGGGAGCATTTGTTGAACGTTTTGGAGGAAGAGTCACCCGGGAACATGAAATACCCATCAGATCCTGCTGAAGAATTGGGAGGGAAAAGGAAGAACTAATGAAACCACAGGCCCAAGCCTTCTGAAGATCATTATACATCTATTCGGTAAAGTATCACTCCTCCCTGAAGACAACTGTTTACTCATCCTCCAACAACTGCACCATAATACGTTCGAACAGAATCTACTAGTCGGTAAAACTGCATAACTTCTCAGATGATTGTAATTTTGAACTTCACAGGTGTGTTCTTTTAATTCGGGAGGTTTGGTGTTTGTAATCTGCAAAACTGGGCTAAAAAAGAGGCGGGCTTTAATCAATTAGATAAGAATGAGTGTTACGTGTTACATCAAGATTGATGTTCAGCCATTTGTAAGTTACCCTGTGAACCTGAAAAGTTGAAACGTATTGTCCAAAAGAATGTGAGACTCTCAGCGAAATCCGACACAAGTCTGCTATGTTCCATTGACTATTGTGAATATAGTGATAGAAAACGGTCCCGGCTGGTTTCTGATGGAAGTCGATCGAATCACTGTTGGCGGTTGGGATTCTGGTGCGTGTATAACTATGATAAGTAAAGAGGACTGACAATTGAAAATGAAAGTGGTTCTCATCAAAGAACCGAATTAGATTCCACTTATGCAGTCTTGCTGATTGGCCGAGGCGAAGCATTCCAACTTGTGAATCGAGTGTTCGACTGCTCTCATCGCCGACCGCTTCTGCGTGTGGAGGCTTTCCATTTTACCGATCACATCTTTCTGAGAATAAAATACTTTGTTCTGTCATCAATATAAAAAAAGGTAGACATAGAATATGAAATGTCAGAGGATCGTCAGATCAATCACATCCACGCCTGTTGGTGGCAGTTTACTTCCCGTCAGCGATTTAGTGCACAACCCGATTCTCGTATTGTCCAGATATATGACAAGCTTGAATGATCGATTTCTGATTTGTGATCATGATCATGTCTTTTCTTTGTCCATCAAGTGTTTTACTTTTTGCTTTTCTTTTTCTGCTATCCTGGTATTTTTTTTGACTGACTTCCTTGTTTTTCTTTTCTCTCCCCCGTCCCCAAAGTTAGTTCGCAGTTAAAAGCAGTTAGCAAAAAGCAGACAATGTGTAGAATTTAACCGGGGACGTCTGCCATTTAAGCTACCGCAACTGATTTGTGAAATCGCAGAGTTCAGAACACGCAGTCAGATTTTTTGTCTCTGTCGGTTCTCTCCTGACCTCAGAGAGGATCTCCTTGATTGCTTTAAAAATCCGTACATCGGATCTTGAAGTTCACGCACAAATTTCGTGCTTTCATTTGGATTTGTGATTGCTAACATTCGCAAATGTAGCTTGTTTGGGTCTATCAACCTGCTTCAACGTCGTGCGTTATTAAATTCGTACGGGAAAGGTAGACACCAAGAGGGAAGCAATTTATAGCCCCAAAACAAGCGGACACACGTACATACACTCACACACACCTTGTATGCTTGCCCAACTATTATTCTGACGACAGACCAGCTCTTCGCTAAAGTCAATGCCACTCGAGAAGCCGATATGGAACGATTCTCGCGATCGATAGTTTATACCATTACCCTGGAGGTTCACACTTAAAAACGCCGGACGAAACGACACATCCGTCTGCTTTCCCCTTTTTTTACTGTTTTTGTTCACTCCTCAGGTGCAGCGGATACGCCACGGAAACCGCGACTTTGCTGATCTGAGTGTTGTGCACTTAGGTGTGCCCATTTCACAACTCGTATTGTATCGTAAGAGGCGGATCCATCCATGTCTCATTTATCATATCCATTTTGCTGCCATCTCAGATGGGAATAAACAAATACCACACAAGTATTCGGCCAACGAAAGATCTAGTCAAACATAAAATCAATTAACAAGCTAGTAGATAGGAAAACAGACGTTGAGAATTCCCATAGTCGCATGCGTCCAACTTCCTTTCGAATATTCATAGCTGTGAAAACATGGTAACAAGGCAAGGGAAATTCAGTTATTTCACTATTTGTATATTAAAGCCAAAAATGGATTTGTAAAGTATATCGAAAATCGTTTGACTGCATCTTTACAAAGCACTTGCTACATTCACAGTACTTGTTTTCATAATCCATGAAAACGAGCATTAAGTGATAAAATTGCAAACACAGTTCAACATTAAGGGTGGAGCAAAGAGGTTGATTGTAGGGTCGTTTACCACGGTAGCGACCAAGGAACAAAACTGAATTTACTGCCGCAATTATGGACGCTCAGCCGGAACAGAAAGGTAGTAGGTTATCGCACAAACAATGTGGTTACACAAAGCAGAAGAGCATACTATCGGGTGCCAAAAGAGCATGACCGCTTTGTTTCGGCACAATGAGTCATACGACAGGGAGACAATATCAAGTCTGGGTAACAGAACTGCTCGACAAGCTCGTCTGACCTCAGGTGAATGACGAACGAGCCAACCATCTGATAATCTGCAGGCCAAAGGATAAATATGGAATCAGCCAGGCCAGTTCACGAACCAGTTAAATGTGTTCTGGTTTTTATGACACTTTCAGAGGCGAAAGGGGTGTTATCTGAAGTGAAGACCAACGAAAGGACAATCAGCCCAAGACACGTAGGCCAGTTGGTCACTGAGTTTTAACCTAAGGAGACCAACAAAAGTTGCTTGATTTTAACAAGTGACGATTAATTGGGAAATCCTGCCCTGATGGTTTAATTGCCAAACATTCATTGTATTAGATGACATGTGCTTGCTGAATGTAGATCAGTACCCATTGCTTCTTACGTGAAACGCCCGAATACCGTTCGGCGTGGTCGCGTAACCCTGTCGGTAGAGCACTAGCTGTACAAATTCATGGGTTGCATCCATGGTTGCGTTCGAATCCCGACTAGGCGGAGGAATTTTCTCAGTTGATTCAATTCCACATTTGTGAAAATGTTGCCAACCAAACTTCCAAATGGAAAACAATCACGTTGAATAGTTGCTACCTGATTAATCGGAGATGAGGGAGGGACGAACGAGAATCAACCGAGCCGACAGAAGTCACTAGAGAAAGCGAATGCGATAACCAGATTTGAAAATAGGTTTCACATAAGTGAGGCCACCAGAAAGCCAAACATGTGTCCGGTTGTCGATTACAATGTTTCATAAAAGGCAAGCGTTATTTCTGTCTCCACGAGTAATTTGTAATTGTTTGTTGCAAAAGCAACAGAGTGTTACTTGGTAGTGCGCAAGTACTACGAGCCATTCGTGGACTGAACCCCGATCTGTGTAAGCAACGTGAACTCTATGTTTCCCTATCTTCATTTGGATCTAACCCAGGCACCGCGACACGAGATTGGTTTGCTGGCTGTCAACGATGTTCCATATCTCTAATTTCTCACCCAATGACTGACTTCAATACAGATCCACAATCACATAGCTTGTCAATGGGTGGAGAGGTGCACAACGTTCACTGTGGAAGATTAATGAATGGGTCGATCGATCTATCAGTTCGGCAATCCCAAGTGTAATTACCGAGATGATCACCAGTTTGAGAAGCAAGTGTACAGAAAAGGACAAAACACTGACGGTTTTAAGTGGACAACCCATGTGGAAAAAATTATGGAGTAGCATGATCTCTCAGGCTCACAAGATAGCGTAACTGGCATTATGCGTCTCCTAGTTAAATGATGTGGTCATTAACAGGATAACCATGGCAGATTCCACGAAGGAAAAGCCCTAATCAAACATGTCCGCAAACGGTCACCAACAAACTAGATAAGACAATCAGAGAAGAGGAATAAGCGTAGTTAAGTGAAATTAATGTCATACAAGCATTCTGTTCAAATCGTTCATTTTGCTTTCGCCAATGGCCACCGAGCCTTTCCATTGTTCGATGATCACAAGTGCGCCATCAAAGTCGCGGGTGTGTGGGGGTTACAAAAAACGATTTCGGACAGCGTGTGGGAGCGGTGCTGACCGGAACGGACTGAGTACACCGGTCGCAAAAGAAGGAGACGGACGGTACCGTTTGCCAAACTGACAGTTCCTTGTAGCAGAAACACGTCATACGGAGGAATTTAACATCTTGAAATTCGTTCGAGACAAATTCAGCATGTTTTTTTACCTATTGACTTGCCTCAGAAATGGTGTTATACTGTGAATTTAGTCGACATTAACATAGGAGGAGATGACTTGGAAAAGTACTGAGATATTGGTAATGATTAATCGTCAGCAAACCAATTTCATATCAGACAGCACAAACTGACATGGTTAATATGTAGATTCCAATGATATAAGGAAGCATTCCGGGAACACTTGAATGGGCTGTGGTATGGAGATCTGCCTCGCTCGAATCCTAGATATTTGGTGACGTTGCTAAGGACGTGGATATTTAGGAACACAATGCGAGTCAACTGTTACCATTTTGACATTGTTGTGTGGATTAGGTGATACACATTTTAGTACGACCAAAAACGAGCATGGTCCGAAGTGTAACTCAAGTCCACAACCGTCACTAGGTAAGATCGCTACTTTCTGATCGGGTGATACGACCGGTAGTCAACGTGAGTCGAGCCATGTGTGAACAAAGGTGAGCTTGAAGCAAGCCGATACTACTATTATAAAAAAGGTCTCATGCATCAGATACAGTTATTGATCAAATCGTAGTCGGTCCAGACCTGCGGAACTGTGAACAGGCCTGTGATGTGGCTTTTTGGCTTCACTAAATGGCTAAATTAGGCACAGAAATCACTAAAAAATAGACGAACTTCCGCTAATACCTCACCCTACGTTACACAAGATAAACCTTGACTACATGACTATTTGGGCTTAGCAGAACTGCAGTCAGTGACCAAGTCTCCGAGCCTGATACGACCCTGGTCGACTAGTTACAGACAGTCGAAAGAAATGAACACAGAATATTAATAGCTGAGATTTAATTTGACCGTATCTGCTCATTCCATATCGTCACCGCAACCTTGTTGCCGGGGTGAACATAAGCGCTAGAACTCGGACCGTCGGATGCACAAAGAATGAAATAACACTTTTTATTTAGTATTTGTGTACGTGAAGGTCGGCAGTGGTACTGTCCGTGTCTAAGTGAATGATACAACGACTGTGTCAATTCAGTGGCAAGGGATCTTTTTCAGCTCGAATATTCTGAACCATCACACTCGGTTTTCGAAACCAAGCGATGACTCTGGGCATGCTACTTTGATAAATGTGTTACTGAAATGTTATTGACCGGTAATTTTGCGAGTATCAAAAATATGCATTTCCACTGGTTGGTGCCAGGTGTATGCCGATCAGTAAAAGGTTTAGTTTTTCAACCACAAACTCAAGATGGAGTTTTGGTGGTCAGCCGGAGTTACATTCAGGAGGATGATTGATTATTGGTGTTATCTGAGTCGAAAGACAGCAAAAAGATACTTCTATATTTACAACCCACAAACTAGTCTGTCAGAGTAAGTTGCAAGCAACACCGAGGATTTTACTAGGTGCTCGAAACCGCATGTCCTAAACTGGCTTTAGATAAATCGATGAAATTGTCAGCCAGCACTCTCGGCTTCTCCTACCTCCTCCCTGTCCATTCAACTTAGCACGGAATGGAACGGGTATCTGAGCACAAAAATACATCAACGATTTGAATTCCACTTGATGTCTAATGCCAACCGTAAAATATGGGTTGCATCTAGTTCCGATGTAAAAGTAGAAAAGATATGTTTAAACGGAAGCTCTAACTGTCCGCTTGTTTTAGACTGGAGATTTTTGTCAATTCAAAAACCAATAATGTTAATTTTTTCATTACAAGAAAATACCCAATTGAAACAGCACAAAACACGACAGTAATCAAGCTAGTTCTCGGTGCTTTAAAACAGGCTGAATATAGCACGTTTTATGAGTGTTGAAATAGGATGATCGAGAAATAACAGTAATAGCAGATGACTGGTAATCAGAATAATGCTTCGTCGTGGATACTGTGAGTTCGTTGTCAAGGTGGATAATGTATGTTGGCAGTGGTCGTATCCGTTTCACTGGGGCATGGGTTACATGACCCCATCTTGCGCGGATGGCCAGGATAATCTGAGAGATTGTGGTGATTTTATGCGGAAGTAGCGTGATGCAATCGGATACAGCTTCATGCTGGCCTGTGTAGACAGGCAACCAATGGGAACCGTGAGGACAGCTGGTCGTAAAATGCAACCATTCCGCGAAGGTAGTTGGACGGAACGTATTCCACCAATCGGAATATTTCCAGCTTTTCATATAAATTCATGAGTTGCAAGTAGAACTTGAACTAGTTCTTGTTCAGCTTTAGTCTTCTGGTTGACTTCATTCTCGTCCATCGTTGGTTCCAAGCTAGGTCCGTACTTACTGGTAATTCATAACCGGTTGTTATCGTAACTGATCGAAATCCGTCTACTAATTAAGAGTCGAAATACTTCAAAGATCTTGTTCTTTCTGTGGGCGTAGAGGGAGACTATTCAGGTGGATCGCAATCGCTTCGGACGATGTAGACGGGAAGAATAGCTCACTTGTGTCAATTGGATAATCGGATTTTACAAGATGCACAGTAATAGCCCTTTAGACAAATCTTTATCGGTCCTTTGTTCAGCCAGCTCAAATCATGTTCTTTTATGCGTTCAGACAATTTTCTTATGATTTGACCTACAGAACTTGCCTCACTGGTGCAAATGAATTGGCACATAAGGTAGGAGGGGGAATTTCTAGGCAGTTTGTCTTCCCTCTGTGAAAGGGGAACGGGTCGAGACGTGAACAAACTATATAGTTTCGCAGTAAAATATGCATTTTTGATTGCCATCTGAAGCCGCCTATTTGACGTGCCCGCTACGGTGTCCCCTCTCGAAAGGAGAGATAGGTATAAAGATTTCTTCCTAACATTTTGGAGGCTGTTTCTTTCTGTGGATTTACATATTTTATCGATAAGAGGCGTCGTACTGCTCCCGTGACTTGCGATGACTTTCATAAAATAACTGGTGTAATGTTTGTACTCGGAATAGTAATACGGAGTCTGACTCATAGCCATTGAACACGGATACGGACTGCCAGTGCGCACTGGAATGTCTCCGACCCACATTAGGCAATTTGAGACAAACAGAATACCACGTCATCTGTAGGAGGCTTTGGTTAAATAAGGAAACATTTTTTAAACAACATACCGGGCGTCTTGATTGGTGGAATGTCTTCGGTCCAAGGTAGTTAGAAGGATATTTGAATTCCTTGTTTGTATGTTGCCACAGTTCCGATAGACTGCTGCTGTGATGTTGTTCCTAATTTTATCACTTGATTTGCACGAAAACTCTCCACGATTTGGTGGGCTACTGAGGCTGTTGCTGACCAAATCCCCAGTTCCAAGTATCGACTTAAATTTGATCTGAAGAATACATTTATTGCAAACCCATCTTGACGAGAAGTTCCACAGACCAATTCGAATCAACAAGCCATTTGTTTGTTTTTGTCAGTTTGGCTTTCTATCATTTAATTTTAGCATCTCAAAAACCAGTTTTAAAACAACATCTAAACTTTCATGGCCAACCCTCCAAAAAAACTGTATGTGTGCATCCGAAACACAACGGATTTTGCTCCCTCCACGAATTTGCAAAGGGAATGTTCATGTGTTTACCTTCGCAGATTTCTTCAGCACAGTGCTGCTTGGATTTTCCTGTACAGTGTTCTTGTTCTAATTAATTTTACAACCCTAATTTGGACAATGAATTCGATTCACTATTGTTGTTAGTTTGTTTCGTATTGGACAACTCGGACTGCATTTGTTTTGGGTTAGTTTTTTTCAGCACACCGTATCGCGTGCTTTGGCAAATGAACAGCTCTTGGAAGGCTCACTACATTTCCTATTCACGGATGCTTTACTCTGTTCATTTCGCTCTAAGTATGCCCCCAAGCTGTTATCACAATTACTCTGTCTATCGGTGCCGGAGCCATGATAGAAAACGGAGCACATATAATCATCGGCATTTCTCGTTGACTCACGCTCGTCAAATGCATGCAAACGCGAGTTGCAGCTAACAACCTTGGCTAGTTTCTAGGCAGTGCGACGGGCTCCAGCGAAGGCACTGTCTTCGCTCCTGGATTGAATTAGCATAAGACACTCAACATGTTGCACATACAATCTGCCTTTCTCGTATAACACTATTCCGTACTTCAGATGGGTTCTCGGTAAGGTGAAAACCTCTGTTTTATAGGTTTTTCCAAACTGCCGAATACCTTCACCTTTCTAAAAAAACGTTTTTCTGCCTATGTCACTAAATGTATCGGTTTCGACTCGTGCCAAGTTGAAGGTGGTCATTTGGACATGGACAGTATCAACGCCTTTAATTCCTTCTTTTTTTAATTACTATAAGTCAACTTCACACCGATTCAAGAAGAAAGCCATTACCAATTATAGGCTACCGATGAAGGAAGTCACTACCGTTGGTTGGAGTGGAATCCAGAAAATTCGATTTGGATCCACGTTGCTGGCCCCGTGAATAGCACCGACTTTTAGGTCAAACCTAAAATATTCACCCAGCTGAATTAGGTGTTACTCTAATGTTCCGAAGTAATTAGGTCGGGAGGTTAGATGCTCAAAAAACTGATTAAGAAGACGAATAAAATCAATTACATTGATTGATCCATCATCAATCAATAAACCTTAGAAGGCTTGGCATTTTCAAAAAAAGAAAATAAGTGTTCACGGACTTCTTTGTGCTTTTATGACGGTTTGACTGCCTGAGCACATGATTGTAGCTGATTCAGGCGTTACAAAAACGGGGCACATTCTTCCACCGTGAGACGTATTCGTGAATTTGAAAGGACAAAAATGTAGGATTGATTTTCTGGCTACGTTGATAGCAGTGATGGTGTTAATAGTGGACTTTTGTTAAATGATGAACCCGGGTGATAAAAAAATTATAAGAAATTATTCATTAGGCGACCTCGATAACTAACTCACTATGAAGAAGCTATAGGAGTACTATGCAACTGTTCCAGTTATGCAGTGAATAATCGACCGTGGAAGTCCGACAAAAGCTGGAAATGGTACGCACAAAGTGGACGGACGATTCTGATTCCAATGTCCTCGTCACTGGAACAACGGGGAAGGCTTTCGGTGGCTTATTCAATCGCAACACGTGATATAATACTCGTCCTTTGCTGATTTAGATAGCCAAAGACCGCTGGATCATAGTAATCGGTTCTCACTCTGTCTTTTAGGTCTGCATGGCTTCCAGGTTGGATTCTTGAAAAATACAGACTAAGTCGAATAAACTGACCGAATTCCCGAAACGTCCATGTAACACAGACAAACCGGAAGAGGAAAATCACTTGTTTATTGTAAATAATTCCTCAGTGCTTCGCTTATGTTTAGACACTTTCAACTACAGTAGTTTACTGTTTAATCATTTCACCCAAATATTGCTTGAAATCCACAAGGCACACGATCGATAATTTTCGGAATACGGTCAAAACGAGTAAAATCTGACGGTTGACTTCGGCTAATTATTGTCCGAATTTTACAACCTAGTTAGAAAACACTGGTGTCTTTTCTGTAAATGGACATACGTCTGTTTGTCCACAAATTTTGAGATAGACTCGTTAACGTAATCGCCGAGGCTTATTAACCGGTTAGGAATTATAGTAACCAAAATGTGGAAGAGGTCTTTTAGATAAAAGAACATATCAGGGATCCTGTGAACAAAGAATTCAAACCAGATGGAGTGGGAAAACATGCCGTCAATAGGCAAAATCCCTCCGATCTGATCAACACAAAAGTGAAAGTCTGAATCACGGAATCTTGGGAGTTTTAATTATCGTCACCAGGCTCCGTATATTCCATCTCGAAGACACAGTAATCCGCGTCGGATGAGGCTGGCGCGAATTTTTTCCCTAGTTGGATGACTAGCAGTCTCAGTCTCCCCATTAGTCAAGACAGAAGAAAGGTTTACTAATGGAAGTCGTGTGTATTACTCGAATGAGTCAAATGTTACACTAGTTTGAACACTCAAAATAACCATTTTCGCACAAACACGTACCATCTAGTCGATGCTTGTTCGTCAATAATTCAACCTGTAACAGAAGATACCAAAGACAGAAGGACATATTTTGCTTGCTCGCATTCCACAAACTTACAACGTAGATGTGATGTGAAAAGTGTTCACTTTATCAGATCACAATATTGATACACAAAACGATTGTGCAAACGAGTGGGTGTCAAATCAATGATCAGACTAAGTTGTTATTTAGTAAATCAATAGTCAGTGTGGTGAACAGAGGCTGCAAGCACAAAGAACTTGGATTGCCTAGTAGAAAAATTGCCTTCGGTTCTGGCAGTGTAACAGCAAACTAACAGATCACAACTTGGCAGGTGTATTGTAAACGTTAAGCACAATTTGTTTGCTGGGCTCCGGTATGGTAGAAAAACACGGGTACGTGGACGAATGAGTTGACCCCTTGAAAAAAGGTCTGTTGTAAAATTGGGAAACATGGTTGGCGGGCGTGCGGTGGGGTGTGTGCGTGTGTGTGTGTGTGTGTGGAGTGTGGAAGTTTATTTGAGCCACATTTCAGACAACGGTGCTGCCTTTATTTTGGGAATCGTCAAAATATGCGGGTGATGCCTTTTTTGCCGTCCAGAAAAGCGTTGAAACAAGCCAATATGAAAAGTTTTGACGGAAGTAATCAGAACAAATCGGTTAAGTTTACGACCTTGTTTCACCATCACCTACCACCTTGAGTACACGTTCTTCAAAATCAACTCCGTCGATTATCAGAAACTTGAAATTTTCTACTTATTTTATAGGAACCAACTGAGAAAATCGACTAATGAGACAAGTGTTTTGACCGGAAGTGATTTCGCAAGGGCTAAAGAGAAAATCTTATTGATAACGAGCATATGGAAAGATCACTTCGAAGGAACACTTGCATCCGAGAATTTTCTGGAAAAAGCCTGATGAATATCTTTTCTGTGTTATCTCCTATTGGCATTCTCGAACCCCGATAAGAAAATCAGGTATGATAATTCGTCAACAGTTTCAGAATGGATGCTAATTTAACTATAAACATGATTTGTCATATACACAGAAATTGGATTCTTAATCGATATTCGGTTTGCATGAGCCTGTCCTTTTTGAGTTTTCATAGTTAGAAAAATAAAACAATTTATTTTTTATTGATTATATTTTTCAAAAAGCCACCCATTCGGACAGACAGATTTGGGGACCGAACATCGAAATGCACATTCGAACTAATTGTTTGGTTGTACGATTAACTTGGTCTGTAATGACTGCTCATATCTTGGTACGGCGCAATTCTATACACAAAAATTTGCGCTGCATGTGTGTGTATGTTTGCATTTTCCATGGCACTAACTACCCCTCGAGCAGAACAAGCAGCCTGATCGGTTTTCAAGACAACTAAATGTGCGGTCTTGAAAAACAGATTTAAAAAAAGAGTGAAACAATGAATTTGTGATTTGTTCTGTTTTTTTACGGAAAATTTGTTTCGATCACATGGAAAAATCTGTTAGGAGATAGCGAGGAGCAGCAGCTCGGTTTACGACCGAATAAATCAGATGAAAGATTAAATTGGATTAGGACAAAATCTCACAATAGGACTAGGTTTTTCACGCGAACGGATTGGGTGGCTGATCAATTTTGCTGCTGTGACGTCATTCAAGCTCCTGATTACCTTTATCCGGGTACCGTTTGGGAAGAATTTTTCCTTCTGACTGGCTAGTGATTTAGAAACAGACAAAACAGAACAAGGTTCATCATGCATCCGTGGGACGATTAGCGAACCTCAAGAGATCGTTTCCGTACTAGGCAGCTAACATGAACTTAGAAAACCATTTCATAATGTGTGTGGGTGTGCGTTACGGTGAGGTTATCCCAACCAGTCCTGGGTAACCATAAATCGCGTCCGTTCACGGAACCAGTCCACGTTCACAAATGCCCAGTTGTACGAGCTACTGGGATCCCAAACGGGATGAGTTTACTATGATATCCAAAAAAGTGCAATAATAAATAACTTGTGTGTATATTTGACCGTTCTCGCCCGTGAGTAGACTGTATCAAAGAACAACGGGAGACCATAGCAACAGCAATAACAAGAACAATCTCAACAGCGTCAACGATCGATCGGACGAACCTGAGAGAAACAGAAAGTGATGGTTTGAAAGAACCATGATTAGTTTACGGAAACGGCCAGACAAACATATATAGACAAAAGCAGAAAAAATACAAGCAAACAGACAAACCGAAGCGAAAGAATAGGCGTTCGAAGATCCTTACTTGTGTTCTGGTTAAACTGCACACAAAATCCTTGCGGTGCATTGCTCCTGCAACTTTGTGGACAGCGGTTCTATAACGAATCTTTTGTCTCACTTTTTTTCTTATGATTCAGCCTGCATCTTGCCTAGGACATTGAAATTACTAATTCTTGCTTTATAATACGGTTGCTAACTAGATTCACAGGCGTAATTTACTTACTTAGAATAGAAGTTTTGACGGTGTACTTAAAATACTGCACTTTTAGATCGCTTAGCATGACTACTAAAAATAGCACCATTATGGGAAATGCCATGTCCATGGCTTACATTTATAGTAACGCAATGACACAAAGAAGTAGACCTTTCAAAGGACAGCTGTTTCTAAATTTGTCCATTCGTCAACCTTGGCGTAGTTCCCTGTGCACTTTCTGTCAAATTCGAATCAACACAGCGGGGTGGCCATTTGGTTACGTTCTTTGTGAAAAGATCACGTATTCAAGATGTGCTTTGTTTAAACGGACCCAGTTTCATGTTGAAGCAGTAAACTCTGATGAGTTCTCAGTATAACTAAGGGAAGAAAGTACTTGCTACCTGGGATGCAATTCGGTCGCAGTTATTGTACATCAAAAATAGGCAGCACAATTCCCGCTTATGCACCAGTGGGGCCCGTTATCACAGGTGAATATTCTTTGGGTTACTCCATGCTGCACATTCGCTCGTCTTTGCGTGGACCGTATCCGGAACAGGCAGCACCATCGAGACCATCCTAAGTAAACTTCTCGTCATCCAAAATGATTTTCCTCTAATAATCCGCTCGCTCCCAAGCCCATGGTCGGAGGCGTCTCGGACTCTGAGTCGGCCACTCGCTCCGAACGTTTCACGAAATACGCTTAAATAACTAACGTCTCACACAGTCTCTGCCGAGGAATTTCTAAGTGTTGCCTTCTCGTGGTGGTTCCCACTGAACTGCGAGGACGAATTCGAATTCCCGGCCCCTTTCATCGGGTTGACTGGTCTTTGCTAATCCGTCTAGGGGAGTTGGCCAGACTCTGAGTCCACACCAAACACGAGGTGCGCTAATGACGTGGAGACGGAGAATCGTAAAGCTAGGATGTGTGGTGAGCTCTGCTCATCGGTTCTTTTTTTTCCTCTTTCTTGCTCACTGTTTTCGTCCTTTGCCGTGATTCCGAGGCACTTTATCTGTACTCCGATTCGTGCAAAATATGTGTATATAATAATCCAATCACAACGCTAGTTATCCTGTTCACCGAAATCTGCTATGCATCCGAGTAGATGTCAATCACGTTGCTTTTCTCATCTTGGTGTACTTCAGGCTCAGAGTCCCTGAGCAGAAGAGAACATTCAAATAAAGATAAGAAGGTAACTTCACTTTAGGACGCCTATTTTTCCCTTAGAGGGTGACCTCAGCCCAGTGTAGTTCACTATGTCGAGTATTTTGACTCTTCCAACGTTTGCTTCTCGTTTTATCGAAAACAGTCTTCTGGATGGTCGTCTCTTAGGTATTTATGTAGGCCAGTTCTATAGCCATACGCCGGGTACTGAGTCCACCATCCCGGCACAATATGCTTTATTTCCTGTCTGATTTCAACAGTGCCTGGTCGTTCTGATTAACTGAAGTGAACCATGGAATAGTCTTTATTATTTGCGCAAATTCGAGTGTAAATCAAGTGCCATAGGAATCATGGCAGTGGATGAAAACTCTGAGCAAAGAAGAGGAAAGAGTAAAAAACATTGTGTAAAGCTCATCACATATGATGGCTTCTACATCCTGCATTCAGCTGCATCGGTTATCCATCAGGATTCAGGAGCCTCGTGTGAGTTTGGAGCCTCGATTATAACTCTTCCATGAGGCAACATTCGGGTGAACACATCGATCTTCTTGGTTGTAAAACAGAAACAGACATACTCGTCAAATCAAATCTAATCTAGTAATCAATATAACTAGTTAAGTGACTTCGAGTTTCTCGTCTCAGTAGTATATTTCGCATAGGGATGGATGAACAAAATTTCCCCGGAAGCACATGACCGGTTTCGCGGTTATTGCCGCGTCCTCCCACGGATCACCATGTAGTTCTTAAATGGACTTACCATCCATTCACGCTCCTTACGATTCCAGTGCCCTTCTAGTGAAACTTCGAATTTAGTTCGGAGATAGTCAGAGCGCTAGACGTGATAATCTTCTATTCATTCAATTTAAACAATTTCACCTTGTGAGTTCGGTGCACAGGTGCTTCGCGTTTTCGCGCGGTGCGAAACACACGAAGAACACACACACACACACACACAGAAGTTTGCGCATGCCACTTTCTAGGCCTGTTATTTTGTGCCATTTCGGACGTTTTTTGGCATCGTGTGGAAGACAGTTGTTCGAAAAGAGGCTCATACTCTTAGGAAAAATTGCTGCTTCTTGGAAAATTAGTAGTACAATGCCGATCATTACACAAAGTTGCAACAACGATGCTGAGTTTGTTTTGTTTTTATTTCATTCTGTCTGGAAGGTGCCATCTTTTTGTGTCAGGCCTTTGTCCTCACCCTGTGCAAAAGATAACATTTTGAAACTCAGTCCAATAGTTTTGCAATGGAAAGTAGTGACCAGTGGTCAGCATAATTTATATTCCTGAACATGGACGGAATAAGTGGAAATCGGTACAACCACAGGGATCGCGAGCATCCGGTACCTGCTGATTTCCATAGAAATGCCGAGAAGTTGTGATAGTGCACGCGGTGGTAACTGTGCATTGAACGCCAAATGTAGGAAGAGCGGTTTACTCAAACCCCCATGCAGACATTCCTTATCTGACCAACGGTACTAAACGAAATCTGCTCAAACAAAAGCCTGTTTGACCTTTCGTCAGTTTTGCTAGTTGCATTTTTGCTATTCCCTTATTTTCGTTTTTCTAAATTCTCATTCTCACCCGGGGCCAACTATTTGTGCGTCCAGTTTGGAACGATTGCGAAAGACAGTACAATGAGAACTGAATCAACCGTGCTCCTTGCAAGCGTATCATTTACAAATGTCGAACAGACTGTAGTTAACATACTCGTATCCGGGACTTGCAATAGGGCAAAGCATTCTAATAGATTTTACGAGGCCGAATATCTGGTGTTTTTGATGCATGAGAAAGAATAAGCTCTTATTTCCGATTAATGAGTCTAAGGCGAACACGTTTGGGAGGGTACCTGAAAAAATATAGACTAGGTGACGTTTCTGGGCAGGAAATTTTTTCGACGGTCCTTAGCAAGGGGTTATTAGTAAGAACGATAACTGTCTACATTTTGTCAACGATTTTCCACTTAACGGAAACGTCAGCTACTTGCGCTTCTTGTCAATAGTGCTGCGCTACTGTCATTTTCGAGCTTCAGCGTCACGTCGAATTCCAATGTTGCATTGTTTCTTCACAAATTCCTCACCAGTATGGAACATCTGTGGAGCGGTGTACTTCGTGGATTAGCGTTCTCTGTTATTCGCATCACTGGTGATTTTTAATTCTTACTGTCGATCAATTGACCGTTGGCAGTTTACTGTTGGCCGCATATCCAGCGCGGAAATCATTTAGAACATTTTAACACTAATAAAGGAAATAAAAACCAATGACAACAGAAAGTAGACCCAAAGTGTCTGTTGACCACTCCAGCTACGGTTACTTACACATCTTCTAACGATGGTACTCGGCTAACTCAAAATATTTGTACCGGCTGTGGCAGTCACAACGTAGTCATGCTGTCTGATTGGTGCAGCTACCCACGTCTATTACAGGTTACGTTGGATAACTCGATACGAATGGACACTACCATTCAGTCAGCTCAAGTCATTGTTCTTCAGTTATGTATGAATTTAAAAAAAGCTTCATGGCGCTTAGTACACGTCAGACTGAAGGCAGACGGACTGACAGGAATCAGCATTATTCAGTGAACAGGTAAAGCATGCAACATATGACCCTTGATTTAACTGCTTTAATCAGCGCGCATGACGGATTTTTCGTTACATCTAGGTATCTCATGGGCTTGTCAAGAAGCAGTTGTGTTTTGTCATTAGTGTGTAGCAGAAGAAGTCAAAATGATTGCTCTGTCCGTGGAATCCAAGATTATTCCAGTATATCTTTTTGTGCGTTGAAAACAATCTCCTAGTCGTTCTTTTGCTTAAATTGGAAACCGAATTCCTTATGAGCAAAATGGCGACGAGAACAAGCAACACGCGGCTGGAGGAGGATCTGCTCAGGTGAATTATGTTAAAGTTTGTCTAGGCTATGCATATCAGTATGACTTTGCAATGTCATACCTAGAGAACCAGAAAATCGAACTTTTTGCACGATTTCGTTATATCTTGATGTTTTTAGCGTTTATCGTTTACTTCCTTTATTAATGAAACAACAACGTACATCAATTTTCAGGAAGGGGGCCGCGGCCAACAGAGCTCTGCCAAGTGGGGAACTTGACAGGCAGTAGGAGGATTCGAACCCGCGACCGTCACGTTCAAACGCCACGACCTCGTCCATTTGGCCACCGCCGGACATTTTTACATTTCCACGTTTTTCCACTACAGGCAAAATACTCACAGAAAACTGGGTTTCTGCAAAGTCAAAATACATTTCAACAATGTTAGAAACGTCAAATAGTTGTGCAGATAGGTTAAATTTTCTTTTACAAACCCTCCTAACCTTCTGACACATTTAAAGCTCGGCCCACCAAGTGGATTATTTATTTTTTCTGGGGATGTCTCAAGTCCTAATTGTTCGAGGCAAACTATCTCGATGCAACCCAGCCAAATTGTGTATGTCATGCTATTGAAGTTAATCTAAGATTTTACGTCAGCTTTTGGTAACTTGCTTTCCGACCGATCAATGAAGATGTTGGCGGTGTTCAAGCCGATAAAATGGTGACCTTTGGACGTGAAAGTTTCGGTTTCGAATCCTTAAACCGCCAATCAATTTCTACACTCGACAGTCCGCTGGTGGCCGCGACTCCCTTCCTGAAAATGATGCACACTGGGGTTTCATTGATAAAGGAAGTAAAAAGATGAAATGTAACAATATCACAGTTCTTTATGCCTGTCATAGGATAAGTTTCTCTGAGGTCACAAGGCAAAGGAACACTAAGTTTGCTCACGCATTTCTTAGTCTCCAGTTATTTGAAAAGGATCGAATGACAAAATGACAAGTATCTTGCAGTTTTTGTATCGCACAGCTTGGGCTGGAAACTATTTGGTAGCTTTATCTAATCATCAGTCTCATTGACCAAGAAGTATCACTGGAATCAAAATTTGCACGGTGGAGTTTCGGTGAATAACATTGGCCGTGACGATCTACAAATCTGTCGCCGCAAACTCTGCAGCATCTTCGAACTTCACTGGTTCCTACTCAGTTGTCTTGCTCAGAACGAGCGCATGTCCTTGCGATCTGTCGAAAAACTGATTTCATCAAGACAGAAATCTACACATACACATGCATGCTCTTTTTCACTACAGGTGAGCGAACAGGTGGATCGTTGAAGTTCGAACATCCTGCATGTGACTTTTCACATGATCGAACAACTTTCTTTTGCAACCGGTAGAAATTCAGCCATGGAGACGACGCCAGCAATTTCAGTGAAGATTACATTGTTATTTGTTCAGGTTCTCTCGTTCCCATGCATAGTAATACTGCCGTCATGGATTATGTGACTGCCATCGTTTTTGGTTCGCCATACTATTATACTTTCAGTTTTGATGTCATTCAGAGCAAACTTGTTAAACTTCTAAAATTATTTGTAACTTAGTCTCTATAAAATTTTACACACTAACCCGCACTCGACAGAGTTGCATCTTCCCTAATACAATCAAATACGGAGTTAAAAGGCTCTCATAATTCTGATGTAAGTCTCCGTTATATGCGGAACCGAACTATCGAGCTATAAAACAATTCGTTCTGGCGTCTAACATTTGCATCCTATTTTATTAGTAATGCTATTTTTGTATGGACGGTACGAACAAACCACTCTTCGGGACGGTACAAATAGTGTTCACTTGTGAACGCAATTTGTTCTGGAATGTATGAGAAAAACGATTCTCGGTGTTGTGTCTTGCACACAAATATTTGTTATCTAATCACACCAGGCTAGTGAAACTGTTTGCAATGAAATAAAATTTCCGATACCTTGGAAAATTGATTACCGCCTGAAATTTTTCAGAAGTTTGATTGCCAATCCAACAGGGTCCACATTAGTTCACTGAGACCATCAGAATAGGATCTTTTCTATCACAGAATGTCGTATTGTACCATTCCGCTTCTATGCAATGTTCACTGCGATCCAGCTGTTTAGACCTTAAAAACAAATCGTTTTGGGAAGCACCTCCCTACTATACACATGGTGCTACCTCAGTATCATATTCCATATTACTTCAAAGCTATATGAAAACTACTCGGAAATATTATTCAGCTGATTTATTGCAATCCCGTTTGCAAAGGAATGAAACACAATGTTACATGGGAATATTTGTGCCTACGTGGACTGAATACCTATCCGTTGCTCTACATTCTGCGAGCATATGTAATCTTGTGAAATCGTGTTCAGCGGAGAAGTATATTTACCCACTTCCGAATATTTTTGACATAGATCCGTAATATTATGAATAACAATACTAATTCCCTTGTTGCCGAACACTACTTTTCGACTTCGTAGATCGACAAACTGTTACTCGCACGGGTGTAACATACAAGGGTTCCAATTTAACTAAGTGTAGATTTTGAGCCTCGTGTTTCATGGTCCTTTTCATGGAAGACAGAAAGCCCAGCTTTGGTTTGTACATTCCCAGCGAGCTAGCAACATCACATCTAGGGTTCGCATCAGCAAGATGCAATGCAGTATCAATGTCACTGATCGGTCAGCTCACCGGCCTGATTTAAGCTAAGTAGCAAGTGTCACTTTGTTACCGGAAAAATAAGGGCATGAAATTCCAATGTTTCTCGCCGTCATCTGTATCTGCTATCCCCATGAGATTCCAGAAGGTCGAAACTCTAAAAGGTGCTCAAAAATCTCTCTATGCAAAATGATCTTCAGTTTTTAGCTATAAATTCTGTTCCATTCATTCACCAACTAGTTGCGACTATCTCTCGGTCGAGGGTGTTGAGCTAAGAACACACCGCACGTATCCGGCACAGTTTTCGTCTAAGAACCAACGTACGATCCCAATAGGGTGACATAGACCAACCCGATTTCACCATCGCACGTCCGAGATTCGGTGAGAAATTGCTGGGAACTGCGTCCGGACTAGAATCAGCTATTTTATTCTAATATCATTACGACCAAACTAACCAACTCTATCTTATATTTTCGCAACCCATTTGTGTGTCTAAAACTTTGTATGAATGCGCTTCAAACGACATGCGTAAATAAGCGGATCCTTGACCGATTTCTACATCCTTCAGAGATATGAACGTTTTTTTGGGTTTTTATTTGGACATCATTTACCATACACAATTGATTTTGTTGATCAGTATGTTCATTTGTACGCCACTTCAGTACGTGCTAGTGAACTACTTCGTACATGTTTTTTAATCTTGTGCTCACTTCCTTTCCAACCATTTGGAGGATATGTTACCCGTTCTGGCGAAGTCTTACCAATGAGACATTTCCGTTGAACGGTAAATGCCTTTTTTTGTACAGAATCAAGCTCAATGCTCTTCCTTTATGCCATTGTAAACTCAAGCACGTGGCGGTATATGGTTCGACTCGCAAGTTAGACATCAGAAGTTCTTTTTGATATGCAATTAACGTGCCGGTATGTGTGTGTGTGTGTGTGTGTGTGTGTGAGTCGAACTGCCAGACTGCTTTTGCTCACGAGCAGCGCTGTCAGTTTTACAACGCATTCCTGTCACTGGCACCATGGAGTTTTGAAAGATAACCAGTTTGTTACCATTGTGTGACAGTGTCGAAAACATCTCATTTTAGAGTTCTCGTGCTATTGATTTTCGTGATCCTAGGTGTGCACGCAATTCCCGGACTATGGATTTTAATATTAGCGTTCCATTTTAGGATGACCAAATTTCCCTTTCTCTGGGTGCCGGTTTCTTGTTATCACCACTTTGTGGTGTGTTGTTGTTTTTTCCTACTGGCGAATTTGGCTTCTGTAATGCCCTCAAAACTTACCAACTGACGTCAAGTGTCATGCACACTCGTTCAGCGTCATCCTTATCGTGAGAAGAGTTGTTAGAGTTAAAGAAAGACGCAATTTATTAATCGATTCGTTTTGATTAAACGAACTCTGTGAACCGACTTTCACGGGGTCCTGGTCACTGAGCTTGGCTTTCCTACCTCAAACATTTGATCACCAATTCCGGTTACATCGTCAGCGCATGCATGTAGCTCTAGGAAATGGTCGCGCCAATCCAAATGATGTTCAACAAATATTACCCACTTCATTTTGAAAAGTGCATTCTGATACGTATTGCCGACTCGCTGGGTAGAATGGTCAGGACTTAGAAGTCCATAATTCATTACATCTTCCTGCCAGAATGCTGGGAGCAGGAACCTACTGAGGAATATACAGAAAGCATATTTTCGGGCGAACGGCATGTGAAACGGAATATCTGCCCACGTACCATGCAACCCGAGGTAGACACAGCAGGCGGTCTTCCACTAACCGAATTGTTGTTTACTTCACCGAACTATCCTTGGCACAACGTCCTGAATGTGAACATCCAGTGTTGCGCAACCGGCAGCCCAATGAAAACTGGAAGCTAAACCGGTTTTAACCTTTCGATTGACTTCGTTGGTTACCATCACATGAAAATAAATAGCGTAACCGAATCGAATGTGGGGGATATTTCACAATGTGAGGAGTTATTTCGGGTCAGGAAGAGGAAATTGTTGTCTTTACGCATGACATTTATCTCGCTCCGATCCGTTCGGGTCCGCTGCCTTACACAACTACAAAGTGAATTAGATCAACAGTAACGGGTTAGAGAACTTAGGGTTCCACAGGAAAATTTTTATAAACAAGAAAAGGTGTCCACGCTAGTGCGCAACTGATTTCACTATTTGGTCATGTACCAATTATATTCTCAGCTATTTCTTGCGATAGGAGAGACAGGATGGTATCTTATCCTTAGTTTGAACATAACCGACGAGGCTAACGTAACAGCAAAAATCAGATTAGTTTTTTACGTTTAGTAGATGTTTAACAACACGTCTAAGGTATGACTGTGATGGAAGAGGCTTGCCTGTTGAGCGCTTAAGTCCACAACACACGAATGGAGAGGGAAAACGGCAACCTGAACTCTGAAACTTGGAATAGCACAGAGCCACAAACGCTCTCACTAAGTCGGCTGTGGTGGCGAGATGAGCAACAGTCAGATGCGTTTACAATCACAGTGACCGAAAGATGTGAGGTTGGAACCTATGGCCCTTTTGGTGACCGACCACCACCGGTCAACATTGGGTGCTTAGCTGCGTCATTTTGTGTTCCAAAACCGTGTCTTTGATAACTGAGAGCCAAGAATAACTATTCCGCTTGTAGAACGTTGCTGCTTCGGTCCCGGTCACCCAGCTCACTTTTTGATGTGTAACTCAAAACTGACATTTCCATTCGAAATAAAATCAGAACCCTCGTGCCACCTCAAACCACCTGAATAAACATCATGTTGTTTGACTGATTAGGTAAATCAAAACACGACCAGTCCAAAGCAAGTTGTGTTTAAAAGTCCCCTAGCCGCTGGGTTTGTTGACTTGCATTGATATTATTACTGTGAGACTTCACGCAACTCAGGATCTTTTTACTGTGGTGGATGAGAAAATCACCAATTTAAAGCCATGTGCTACATTTTATCTAGAAAACTTTGTTGCTAGCACAAAGGTGACTTTTTATGTACCGGTGGAAGACTCTGTGAAAATATTGCCACTTGGCTATTAGGAAGTTATAAGGAATGCGTAAGCGGTAACACTCGATGGACCACGGGGACCTGGTTCTGTTCAATGGAACAATCTAGGATTCGCCTGTTTCTGTCGATGTTCGATCGATGGGCCACAAAGCAATAAGTGTTCTTGTATATTATTGATTGAGTTGGAGTTCAAAACTCCACTGTCTGTCCACGACCTGTTCCATTTCCTAATGGTATTCTAAACTTGCGGAAACACCGCTTTCCTACATAGGGGTTTTCTTCGGGTTAATCGGCAATTCACGGTATACGGTCCAGTTAAGGGAAACCGAGCTGCGTTCATCGTTGTTTTTTCTTGGGTGCCGGCTCAAAAACAGAATACTAGAAAGATAAAACTTGTGATCAAATTCTTCTGTGGTATTTTAAAAGCGCTCATTAGGTTCGTAGACGCTAACGGAGGAGAACAGAGTTAGACACCGGTATTACTGTGTTAGCAGTAGTAGGTGCTTTGTTATTTCTATTATTAATGTTACTGTTGGCTGGTGACCTCAGCTCGACTCAGATTTCATCGATGACTGGTTTATACATCATGCAAAGTACGAAACTTCAATTGCTACCGAATCTTTCTGTTTTGAACGTGTTTTACTTGTTTCCTGTTCTTTTGGATTTCATTTGAAGACAGCCTTATCAATCTGGCATTTTTCACAGGTTTCTTGCGCTGCGAACTGAACTGATATAGTGTGTGCATTCAAGCCCTGCTTTTGTAAACAAAAAGCTCCGTTAACATACTTCGTTTCTTTCCATCGAAGTGAGAACTAGATGATGTGATTTTGTATTCTATTCAATGTTCGCTGCCTTCAATCCCTCGAGCAAACAAACGGTATGAACAGTTAAACAGGTCGTTCTGCGAAATTTGAATTCATTAATCAATATCTTCAGTGCTGTGATCACTTTGTCCCAATGGTACTTCGAGTACACTTCTGAACTGAGTTGTCTTGGTTAGTTTAATGTAACAAATTTCAGCTATAGCAATGATGAATTACTAAGGCAAACTGAAACATCGAAAGTGCGCTCATCAAAAAGCCTCAATGCAAAATACGTTCACATGCGCAGAACATAAAATAAATTGTCTTTGTAGCCAATGGAAGACAGTTTGGTACATTTGTAGTCAGTTTCGTTATTGACGAATGCTGCTTATTTTGATCTCCAGCTAGGGCAACACAAACTTGGCGGAATTCAATGAAATTCGAGCTGCTTATAGTCCTTCACTTTGTGAGTCTTGTTTCTTTTTGTTATCTTGCCGAAGAAGAGCTGTCACTCTGGCTAGATGTTCGAATCAAAGTCGGGTATATCTGAACTAACTTTTGGTGAGAACGAATGAGACTGTACGTCCCAAATATATCGAATGTATCTACTGTGATATGGTCGAAAAATCGTGTGCAACCAAGAAATTTGATCGGATTGGGAATAGGTAGACGATTACACTGATGGTGAAATGTGACATTTAAATAGTTCGGTGATGCCAGATACGGTCGATGTCTTCTCCAAGTTGTCACAGATTGTGCCACAGTTCTTTCTATCGAAACACCCACTAAATTTTAAGGTGTTCCTTGGTTTAATTAACATCACCATAGAGAGATATTTATTTTAATTCAGTTTTCATGTGTTCGCTATGAATTGGATTTCCCTGCTCTAATTAGTTGCCGCGGTTTCACTTGGTTACCTTAGATTGGCCCATAAAAAAGACCACCCTGTGAGCAAATTGCAGTGTAGATTCATATCACTCTTGAGCGGCACGTGCACAGCTGTGGGGTTTCAACTTTGTGATGTACTCGAAAGAGGGACTTGATTAACTGTGAAAATCACTGCCTGACCAGTTCTGCCTCACACGTCGTTTATCAGTTCGTACGCAGTTGCAGTAACACGTAAATTGTCAGGACGAACTGATGTTTTCCAAACGGATGTCCAAACGGATGTCCAAACGGATTTCGCCGGTGATCGGTATAGAAGATGACGCGAAATATCCCTGAGATGGTCCTCGAAACCGGAATTCAGATTCATGTGTAGCGAAGCACATTGTGGAGAGCAACCGGTAATCTTTCTAGTCACTATTACGTAATCGCAACTTGCAACAGCTGGCATTCTGTGAGGGGTTGCTTATCAGGTCTTGTAATCCTCTTTTATGCGCACGAAAGATACTAACGGAGCAAACTCATCTTCCAAGGAACTGGCCCCAATTTCGTGAATGGAGTTTTCTAAACCTTTATACTTCCTGAAGTGTCCGTTCACTGGATTTCCTGCTGAAGGAATGTCCTACAAAAGTCAGATTGTTTTGCATGCGGGACTGACGAGAAAATATGAAATGTTGACATCTCGCAACATCTGTCTTCTTTCTGTGTTCACGAACACTTGAATTTGTCGACAATAACAATCGATCCGGCTTTCGATCGTAAATAGCGGGCTATATTGCTTTTTCAGGCTGCCTAATGGAAATTTGATGATACAGTTTCCTGGATTTGGTTTACGAGATATTTTTTTATCACTTTCGTACGTTTCAGGTGAAAATGTCCAAGTGAAGCAGTTGCTCTCTTGTTTATTTAGAATGGTGTTCAAGGTCACGGAACATGGGAATTATGTGTTCCCGGCCATGTGCGGCCGGTGTGCGTATACGTATAGTCACTATACGCAACTGACTTTGGGTATTACCACTCTGACCCTCGAAGTGATGCCATAATTCGATTTTGAAGTAGTATAGTTTACTGTGGTTACAAAGTATCTCTGATTTAATTGGGAAGCAAATAGTGTACGACCCCCTCATTTGTTTTTTACCTATCAGCAACAGAAAAACCATCAAGTTCCAAAATGATGAAAAGTCGGTGAATGTTCAAAGAAATGACATTATTATTCGTCTGTTTGCGAATTTTTTGAAGCTGAACATAGTCTTGGAGATTCAAAGATGACACGTGTGTACAAAGTAATTTCAATCTGAACACCATAAATTTGCGAATACACTGTAAGCTGATAAATAATAATTGCTACTTGTTTAGCGAAACTAGTAGCTGATCATAATTTCGTTTTTACTGGGGCTTGCAACAAAAACAGATTTGGAAATTTCCGCCATGGTAACGAAAGGGTCGAAACGAAGACCCGTAGAACCCAAAAAGGATTCAAATTTGTATTCATAGAACAAAAATAGATGAGCACTTTCTTTATTTCGAGAGTGGCCATGCGTAAAGTTCCGACTACGATGAGTGTAATCCTTGTGTTAGATAAACTCCCAAACTGTCATTTCGATCTAACTAAATTTGACAATTCTACACTGACTATCCTCATGGGATGCAGTGACAGTAACCTCATAGTGGATGAATCAGTGAAACTTCAGCCTGATCTCTTTCGAGAACCGCCGGCTGTGGCTTTCTGTCCAATGAAATACTGTTGTAGACATTGACAGAGCAGCAATCGATGGTTTGATGATTACAGTCTGGCTGATTCTTCTGCGAATCGGATCAGTCATGTTTACGATAACCGGGACCATCGACAGCAAGGTGAGCATCAATTATCGAGCCTTCAGTGGTGAGTCATAATGCGCTGGATTAGCATTACTGCTCCAGCTACCCCTGTTGGAATAAAAAAAATACTACGGACTGCTCTTGGAGATCACCGCATGAATCTCGTTTTCCCTCAATTCCTGATATCCGGAGGCTATTTATCACATTCCAGCATGACTGCGCAGCTGTTCATATAGGTAATCCTACTAGAATGTTTCGATGCTTCCAGAGTGTAGACTAGCTGGCTGAAAACGCAGAATTGAACCCGACTGACAATTATTGACAACTGTTATTTAGATTGACACTTAAACATAAGACGATCTATGGCGCTATGAATAAACTGCGCCTTACGATTATCGATGAGTGACAGAACTTCGAAAATAAAACCGTTCATCATTTCGTTAGAATTATTTGGCACTAATCGGCGCCAAGAAAACGTTGTTTCTCGATCAGGTTCTCATTTAACTTATTCGTCCTAGTTGGAGGAGGGAGAATGATAGTAATTCGTGTCGTTCATGAGTAATGTTTGAGATTAGAAGACGTAGTTGGAATGTGTCTGCAATTTGGTCGTAATAAGTCAACACGTCAGGATGCCAAAGTCACCATCGGTCACGCAAAACTTTAAAAAGTGGGTGGTTTGGTTAAAGCTCCACATACAAAAAGTTCCTGTTCTCATTCTCGAAATAATTTAACTTGAAATCCGAACTTCTTAAAGCTTCTGACGCAATAATTCCTTGGCAAACTTTGTGTTCCAGTGTCTACTGTTGCTGACCGTTTTATCCTGGAAAAGTTGAAATCTGGTTTTATAAGATCAAACGATGAATTGCATAAGATCAGAAATTTAGATGGTACGCAGCTGCGATCTGTGGATTTCAGTCGGTCACATTTGACTATTGGAATACTTAGTTTATTTGTCAAAAGGTTTGGCCCGCAAAATTAATGTTCAGATTATCAATGGCATTCGAGGAGGTACTGAACAGCTTTTCATCCCAATAGGGATGCACCCTCTAATTCTTTATAGGGTCTTCGTAGTTTGTTTGGAGTGTTCCAACGTCCCATTAACTTCAAGTTTTCATGATCCAGATTTTCTGATTGTCTCACTCGCACATGCGTACTTCACATCGATACCACTGGGGTACTGTGTGGTCGATAATTTCAGAGCACCCAATTACAGTATGGACTACTGTGCTTGTTCACGGGAGTCGGGAAGGCATCCCGTAATCGTGCCCACATCCCCGTGACGTTTGGTCGTTAATTTGGTTCACTCGAACTGGATGTTTCGTCGTCCACGCACACGTACGCGTGCATATGCATGAAACAGAAATAGATTAAAACGGTACCCTTGTGTACTGAATCCAGGTAAAAGTCAAGCTACAATTCACGGACAATATTTTCATTTTTCGTCTACTCACAGCATTTGTAAACAAAAGGAAACTCTGATGTTTTAAAAAGTAACCAATGTCTTATTCCGTCCCGTATTGGGAAACTAATGTCCTTTCTGTATAACTAAACCTACACAATCTGACGAAGGTTGGTATTGGTGCTGATTGCCGGGCGCTTGGCAAAGTTCATTTTCGATGAGAGAAAAAGAGAGAAGGAGTTGTAAGTGTGGGTCCGGTTGTGCGTTTTGAACATCTAGACAAATTTTGTATAAGTAGAGCATCAAAATTCATAATCAGCGGCAGACTTCCCTGATAACAGTAAAATCTGAAAAATAGAATAGCATCTTGTACGCGCATGCAAACGTAGAAAAGAGAAGCTGTTGGCAGTCAGTCCGTAAACATAGGGATAAACCCGGAATACAAGGAGAACATTAATTCAAACCAGAATGTAGGGACCGTTCTGCCTGGCCAAGACAATCGTGTTACTGTTTTGCACATCAGGCTGACTATTTGGCAGTGAAACGCCAACACCGAGGAGTGGACTCACCAAAACGAGCTCTAAGTAGAATTGCCAAGTTGTCCAAAAATAATTGTGACATTCGTGATCTTTTTTGGCTGCCCTTGTCTTGCCGGCAATATCGATAACCGCGGAGTTGAAATTGAGCCTATTAGGACATTTTTCAAGCTGAATATGACGACAAGAAGCATTCAGATAGGATCTCAAGTGCGGAAAATTAGATATTCGAGGAGCTTATTGTGCAACAACTGCTGACACTATTCGAACAGTTTTCGTCCTAATCATCTTTGGAATGAGATTGTCACCTCCGGATGTTAGGGAACACACTGGACCTGGAAAATAGAGTCCGAACGAATGTTTCACCCTCAGATAAAGGACTAGAATCAGGTTTAAAGTCTATGTGCAAGCTTTCATTGAGTACCTTGCAAAATGAGTAGACTAGAAGTGTGCCAAAGTTCATGAACAAATATCATGACGATAACATTCGGTGTTTTGAAGTGAAAAGCAGTAACATCGAGGTCGTAACTCACAATACTGATAATAATAATAATAATAATAATAATAATAATAATAATAATAATAATAATGACAATAATGGGTCACATCCGCATATCCAGGTGTGAGGTGCGGGCAAAAATGGTACGATGAGGTCACATTGTGCGCATTTATTCGGGAACTAGTTCTACGAATGTCCACCACCGGTTTCGGACAAATGCAACAGTTTGCATCCACTGCGCAATTATTCGCGCGAATGTAAACAGTCACAACAATGAACCCGTATCCATTAGAAATCCCGTATTCAGGCCCCTTCAAAAATTTCCTAGGACGTTTACTCTTCTTGCTTTTTTATCGGCTCATACCACTTTGGTCTCGGTGTCGTCAAATAAATAGAAATGTTATTTTAAGAAGCAGTCTTTTCTGTGTAAAAATTGACCCAGCATCCAGCTATAGATCCCTGTTTGGGCAATCTAATAAAGTTCGTCGCAGAGGACGTTGACCGATTAGAAGTGCTACAATTGAGGCTTGCCACACAGGCTTGGTCTACCCTGTGGATTTCGGACGATGATTCCTCTTGATTATACGGCTGACACTTTGAAATTACTGTGTAGCGCCAGTTTTGCGATTGTCCATTTTTACACTTGACACAGGTTCACGGGGAACTTACAGAAAAGGAGGATGACGAACAAGTAAAATTTCTTAATTCATTCGAATAATAAGTCCGATCATCAAATAAACATGAAATGGCCTGATGCAACAAACACCCACTAGTTTTGCATACGTTACCCCGCCCGCAACTTACGAACGTGCCAGATACCATGGAGTCTTGCTCTATAGTGTCTGTGCTTTTAAACGTCATCAAAAAGGATAGTATCAATTGATTGTAAAACAGCTGTTTTCATTTCTCCAACTTGGTAGTATTTATGTGAAGAACATGGTCATTTCCCCAAACGCTAAACCAGTACAAAGATGAATAAGAAAGTCCTCTTACAATGCAAGAAAATTTGGGGGATTATGTCATTTCAAGAATCTGACGTAAAAGCAAAGTGGGCGGAAACTTGGTGAACTTTATCTGTCTGATTTTTCCAAGGCGCATGATCCAACCATATTTGCGATGTGTGGATCTTTCAACACCTAAAATTATTCAGTTCAAGTGCGCTCACCCTTTTTAAGTTCGCGTCTAAAGTACATCGAAAACTTACCAATCAATAAAGTGCTCAGTCGGTGGAGTTCAGCCACACAAGAAAGCGTTAGCTAACAGTACTGGATCGCTGGTTCGTTTTTTATCTATTTTTTCCGAAGCAGTGAAATCGAATGCACCTGAACCGCAGTCAATCGAGAAATTGGTCTCATTAATCAGCCTAGTACTCCTAGCAACATTGTAGAGAGTACGATGGCGTACTAAGTGTAACGGTTAACTCTGGTAAGTTGCTACACTAGTGCCGTCTTCTAGACATGCTAACACGGCTTAATTAGGGTTGAATTGATCCAGTGAAGAAGAAAGCACTCGTAGGTTACTTTGGAGCAGCTGTGCATTAGCATGACAGAAAGTTATGTAAATCCGAGTCACACTCAGTTCGCTTGGAAGCTTTGATGTATGGTCATGGTCGTCACTGTTCAGCGATGAATAGCAAGACAAGTCCCACCGACCGAGGCCTTTTCTATATTGCTGTACGTTGTTAAACAAAGAATGAGCAGACACGGTGGACAGACGAGCAGGTGCGGGCAAAGGAAGGAATGCCCCAGTAACCAACACGTGGAACACGGTCCATCAGCCCGAATGCACAATTTTCCGTCATACTAATTCAAAATAAAGTGACAAAACGATCGCCATTGTCCACGGTTCGACACCATTTCCTTCAGTGCCCCAATCCACCTAGTTGAGGGACCTTCTAACTCCTAACTGGGACACCTACTTTAAGCAATTTCGCGATGAGTTTTCTCATTCCACTATGGGCGTCATCTGTCGACTTCTATGAGGTTTCTTTCGCTCATTGGGGGAATGGGAAACGGCGTGATACGGTAGACGTGTGTTCGACATACACAACACGTGACCCGACTAACTACTTTAACTACGCTGGATAAGCCGGGAGAGTATCTGAATCGATACCAAATTCCAGAATCCCAACCTTCACACTCTATCCCAGCATAGTGATACTATGAAAACATCGATGACCGAACACTTGCATACGACGAACAGCTGGCGCGTACAAAAAAATCTTGTCCCGCAACCGTTGAGAGCACTGTGGAACTGTGCAAACGACCTTTCAACTTCAGTGAAATAATAGATCGACAACATAAGTGCTTCAGTCCAGAGTCTGCCACTCAAGTTCGGAACAAACTGAGAATAACAGCTACTCTCGGGCAAACACGTTTTAAGTGATTCATATTCATGCTCTTATATCAAATTACATATGACCAATACCAGCCAGGATAGGAAAGTAAAAGGAGAGCAAGTGAAGTGGATATACATGTGCACAACCCTAATGCCGTTCTACCGTCCTTCAGTATGTAACTGCCAAGGTAACCAAAATGGGCAACAAATATTGATCGAAGACTAAGCAAGGAACTTGTCCTGGAACAGCAATTTGCACTTTGAAGGTGCAAAGCCTATCCCGAACGGAGTGACAGCTCTTGCCAATCTGTTCAGTGCTTGTCGCCAGTTCGAAATCTGTATCCTGAAGACCTAATAAAACATTCCCATTATTTAGTCGATGTTGAAGTTGATCAAAAATGACCAAGTGAAACAACTTTTTGGAACGCCGCTACTAGTTCCAAATGAACTTAACGGCTCGCCGAATACATATGACAGTATGATACTTACGGCAAATTCAAGAATTTTTCTGTCATATTCTTCCACTGCAGAGCACCGGACACCACTGTTCGGTCCACTGAGTCGAAGGCACCTTTAAAGTCGAGAAAAATTGTGACTGTCGTATGGCGGTAGGTGCTGCACAATAACTTGGACCTATGCGAAATCCGGCCTGCTGCTCGCGGATGTTGCTATCTTGAACAGCTGTCAGTCGACGCAACATTATTAAAACTAAAACCCCAACCAATATCGCGGTCAAGTTGGTCCAACAATAGTTACCATAAGCATTGAATATCCTCTTCTTGAACAAGGATTAATCAGTAACTTGCCCCATGATAATGAAGAATGCTCTAAGACACAAGTGTCACGGAGCGCAAAGTAAGTGCTTTTGCCAATTTCGCTCTACCCAGCTTGAACTGATGTAGTGGGTCCAACGGGATCGATCGATTTTCTGCATTTTAGTATTCGAATGCTTCACTTTGTTTCCATTTGGGTTAGAGAGTCACGAGAAATCGCCCAAGGACTCACAATTGTTGATGTCGGAGTGGCTTGATAATCTAATGCACCAAAGGTAGTTACTTTGCTGTCCCTCATAAATAGACCCTCAATTTTTATCGAAAACTGTTTTAGTAACCGAAGTTCGCTTTCCACCTGTGTTGTAATCTTTCACCGTCGTCTGACGCAGCGGTTACTTTCATTTATCGGACTACTTTTGACCCACCAGTTTTCATGATGCTTCAAAAGCTTGGCCTTACTTGACATGTCGATCTTAGTCTATGAGCTAACGGTTTTGTTCCACTAGACTCAGTAACTCTTGAGAAATGCAATTTATTTGATGGTTATGTTATCTAAGACCCCAAGGCAAAAAATGTTACCGGCTGCATCGCCTGACTGGTTTGAACACGGTGCTCACCTACATTCGGATTTCTCAGCGAGTCTGACAGTTTCTGCTCGCGACTGGTGCAAACCTCTAGATCAAAGAGACGTATTTTGGTCAACTGGGTTTGCTGTTTACGTCCATGAACACTGAAGTACAACAAAAACCCCAGGGTCCAGCCCTACGTACGTGAACCAGCAAGACCTGAACCTTTGAACAGAACCGGGTCAACTGTAGCTTATTGCGACATGACCGATGTGACCCAAACTACCTATGGAGTTAGAGCGTTATGTCGCCTTGTGGTGCGAACTGTGTCGGGAACTAGTGTCAAATAGGAATAAAGCGTTGGCGAACAAGCTCGTTTTCAGTGATTCGTACTCGCGCGATCACATAACAATTTATTAGGAAGAATTTTTGCAGGGATTGGATTGGCGGAAGGGATTTGTGGTGTTACATGCATAACCCGAATACAGATGTGTTGTGGTAATCGTTTTGTGGATAGGATTTGCTTTGGGACAGAGGGTCGGTCAGGAGAGTTTAAGGGCATCCACAGGTTTTCGCGTGCACAGTGGAACGTTGTGAAATGGATCGCGACTGCTTTCACACTGCTCAAGAGGAGACACTTAGTCAACCTAGATTGTTGACCCCTGACCTTGCACAGGGTCCGTTCATCTGTATTCAGGTTATGTATCTTTTTATCTCTTACTTCCTTCATTAGTGAAATAACAGTATACATCATTTTTCAGGAAGGGGGCCGCGGCCAATAGAGGGCTACCAAGTGGGGAAGTTGACCGGCGGTGGGGGGATTCGAACCCGCGACCTTCAAGTCCGAACGCCACTACTTTAGCACCTTGGCCGCCGCCGGCATGCGTGCAAAACCGTAAGTACCGTTCCCACCCATATTTTTATCTGACTAATCTAATCCCTGCTAAAAGTTCTTCCTAATATATTGCGATGTAATGGTATGAGCAAGAATTATTGAAAATGGGTTTGTTCTCCAATCTGTGCATTCCTAATGTGCTGAGTGGGAATTTGTCTACACAGAACTGTAGAAGCCTACTCTAAGCGGATATTTCGCAATACAATAAGCTTTCCACTTTTTGCATTAAAATCACCTGCTACCATCGCAATGTCAAAGTCTTTGCTCATATGAACGAGACTGACACGAAACTCATCATTTTGCGTGGCAGCGCCACAGTCTATCGGGGCATAAACTGAGATGGCGAAGGAGTTGCGTTTAATACTGCTGTTCTTTCGAAAGCCAATTGACTCATGGGGTCTCAGGGTGAACAGACTGCCAGCAATCTCTAGCTGGCCTGAAAATGCACATTCAGCCTTGTCAGTCAGGGTGGTTCCTATACCACATTGACCCACAATGCAAGCTGCTTTGTTTCTTGATATGCCCAAGAAAAATACCGATGAAATGCCAGGCATAGCAAGTTGGACTACACTACTCGAATCCCAAATTTATGTTTGACTAACGCAGCGGGCGTCAATCATCAATGAGTCCATTTCAGTCGGTGAACATGCATGTTGACCGGATTGCATTAGTTCGCGTGTTGAAGGAGCAGAGGTTCAGAGATTAACCAGGCCTGGTAAAATATGAGTTACAAGAGTGAAAATTAATAGTGACACTAAATGCAATAAATCATTGCAATTATCGGGAATTTTACCAGCGACAAGTTTAGGGACAGATGGCAAGTGGAGTAAGAGAGAAGGGACGTCGAACGTTGGTACACTTATCATTATCCACTCCGTTCGATGTGATGGTCAGTACGGCCCAAATTATCCTGCACGATGACCGATTTCATATGGATAAGAAATTGAAGCCCTCAAGTCAAACAAGAACTTGCACAAAAACGGTAAGGGATGGAGAGTTAGAAGCCAATTGTTTGGATCATTAATTATTCTTCCACTCATTCTTTCAACTGATTTGCCCGGACAAATCAGCCCCTAGCCTGGAGGATCAACAGTGATCGGAAACGTGAATGATATACTAGGTATCAAACCGGGTGTCGCTATGGTATTTAGGTTTATTTTTTAGCTGTTTATTTATTTCCTACAAAGTTTACTTGTTAATTCACTTCATGGATAAAGGACACATTTGACGTGATGAGTGTTAGACATGTGAGATTATATGGTTCAAAACTTTCGTCACAATTAGGCTACCTGCAGTTGGGGTCGACTGGTGTGTGCGAGCGGGCTGTGACCTTGCGAATCAATAACGGGTAGGTGCAATATCATGTGGAGAAGTTCAACAAAACCGCTGAGAACCTACACGATAGCCTAAGGGCTAAAGCGTTGGACTCACAATCGATTGCCCCGGGTTGGTGATCTTGTTGGTGCGCGGTTATATGCGCATTAGCTACGATTCCTAACGAAGATAAAAACCAGTTGTACAGTGTTTCCATGGCTTCTTAATGCTGAGTTGTATGATGATTGATTTCCTAATTAATAGGAAATAGAGAAAATAACCGCCTCACGAAGCCTACAATAGAACTTTCAATGGAGCCAGATAAAATAAACTGAATTCATTAGATTTACAAGATCAGTCATAGAGAGGGGTTAAATACGAGACATAAATGTCCCAGCAATCTGTCTCTTAGTTTAGAAAAGTCAACACCTAAACTGCAAGACCACAGGAAATGTATTCACTTCAATATCAAACGCAAATACACACGACAACTTGCTCGTGGCGATTTCATTCTCACTCAGTCACAATCGCATTTAATGACAGAGATAAAAGTTGTGACAACAAATAAAACTTTCGATCACTTTATCGATCACTCAGATGATTAGCCAATCAGATAAGGGTCTCAACCGCAACGGAATGCTGAACGTGACGTTGGCAGTCGATTGACTGGTTAGCTGTTTGAGTGATTGACTGAATAATTCTGTGAATAATGGACTATCTGATTCCGCATTACTTTTCTACTCTTACTTCTTTCCTCCAGGTTATTAAACGAATGCTATTTATCGAAACTCGATTTACTGCAACAAGCGTGACTTGGTTATCTACTAAAACATGTAATGCGAAAAAATCAAATAGTAAAACCTTATGTCAATGTCTTATCTGTCATCGTTGCGTAAACGTGCTCTGTAGACTCCATGTGCTGGTTCACTCTAATCGGGTAGAATCCGTGTCAAGGAAACAATGTGTTTTGGTGCATGAATAACCACTTTTCGTCTAAAAATACCCACCTCACAAGTGACTAATTCGACAGTTGCAGCTTTTTGTGCTATTAGGAGATGCTTATTTGCTCATCGATCCTAATTGTAGCTAATTAGGAAGTGATTAATGCTACCAAAACTGTTCGCAAAACTCAACAATGTTTCAAAATAACCATTCCAACGTGCACTATATGCCTTCTAGTGAGTGAGAAATGAATGTGGATCCTGCCGGCTTGAAAAAAATCGGTCCCAGCTTGATGAGGCTAGTCGTTCGCCGTTGGTCAGTATCTGCGACAGCCATTCATCGTATCTGCTCGAGGTGTTAAGGGGTATGAATTGCGCTTACCCAATCGATATCCATCGGTTCAGTAGACGTGTTCTTCGCACGTGATTTCAAATGAAATAAATAAGAACACATGGATAATAATTGCTACATTTTGTACCGATCGAGGCGCAGAACGAACAAGCGGACATTTGGTCATAGGCACGAGTGGTGGTCATGAGGACAATACGGACAGTTTCAATGCATGCTAAAGATGGAGAAAAGCATGCCGGAAGGGACAAATCAAAAGTGGCGGCTGACTTGTTGATGAATAAAAACTTTGATTTCCCGGGAGGGATTCCGATTCCTCTTACTATCGCGGAATTGTTTGACTGAATGGATGCGGATGTTGGAAGAAATCGAGTCCATCAGAAAGATGCGGGCAGGTGGAAGATAGAGGGAAACAGAGAGAGAGGCAGTGAGCGGGTGTACTACTAATTCCCTCAGTCTCTAGATACCTGTGTGCCTGCTTCGTTTTTATTTGTCACGGTAAACCTTACACTGTACAAACGAGTTGTTGAAATAGAAATGAGGACTTTAGAGTAGACCTTGATCTGTATTTGAAATGTGCACTTGATTGAACATTCTTTTAGTTATTTCGTGTGTACATGGACAGATTTATATATTGGATGCGCATGATTATCACTTTCTGTTTGCGTTGAACGAGATATGTCTTCACGTCTACTTCGAAATGATAAGGAAAACATGGCTGACTGTTTGGTTGAACCGAATAAGGAAAATGTACGAAAGTGAATCAAACCAAGCTCACAAGGCCTGAGTGTGTCTGTGAGGTGATCTTAGTAACGCGGGTGTGGTTGTGGTTGTGGTGGTAGTGATAACGCGGATGATGGTCAAGAGGAGGACCGGGGGTGGACAGTGAACGGAGAAGAAATAATTCAGGTAAAATGTCAATCAAATTGGACCGATCGAATCATCAAAGCACGCGGCAGTCGGGAATCATACAGGCTAACTCAGTTGGTGGCCGCTTCGATATAGAGCATTCCGTTCTCAAACTTTGCTTCCAAACTTTCCGGGTCAACATTGTCGGGGATGTCGTATTCTTTGGAAAATTCCCTAACGGCTGTACGATTGACTGAATGTTCCTCGTGTCGCGCATTCACATAAATCCGACGATTCAATGTGCGAATTTGTATTTCCGATGGCGAGTAGTCAGAATCGATTGGTAATTCGAGGCGAAACTTCGGTCGCACCATGACTGAGCTTGTCATTGACCGACTGTACGGTACAGCCCAAGTCCCTGCGGATGCGGGTGGAGTGTGCGGGCTAGATGAGGGGTAATTGGATTCAATGTGTCGTGTACGCGTTCGGTCAACAATTTGTGCAGCCGTATTCTCTCCCGATGCATGACTATCACTCGGAGGACTAAACGAATCATGGGTATCCGTGCTGTGCACATCGGACTCCACACGAGCGGAACTACGTGTGCGCACATGTCGTTTAACAGGGCAACTGATCGAGAGAATTCCGTCACTCGTAAGTGTTGCTGCAGCTAGCCGATCATCTGCTCCACTGGGCAGTTTCACTGACCGCGTATACTCCCGGGTGGTTGAACTTTCCCCTAATTTGTCCGCCATCTGTGCTGTCACAAGTAGTTCGTCATCTCGTACCGTAACTTTCATGTTTTCCGGATCAAATCCGTTCACGTCAAAGTTGGCCACAAAACGAACCGTGCCATCCGGGTCGGTCTCATATGAAGTAGAAAATGGTTGGCTGGAAGATAGTTTGCGTGAGTGAGGTAAAATCATACCGGGTGGACTGGGCGAACGAGTCAGTAGATGATGACGTGGACTGAGTGTGAAGAACTCCCGTCGCATTCTTCTCACATCTTCATCCCAACGCCGTCGACGTTCATCGAATCGACGTCGCATTTCTTCGAACCAGTCATTTCCATCGGCAAAATCTGTTGGGCTGTCGGATCCATTTGAAAAATGTCGATGCCAAGGCACGAATCGTGATCCGGTCAAACCGCTTTTGGTTGTTTGTGGAGGACTGGTAGCACTGCTGCTAGTTGTGGTAGTGGGAATAGAATCACGACTAATCGAACCAAATTTAGGTTGGGAAAATTCTGTCCTCGATTTCTGTGAGTATCCGTGGTCACGAGATAGACGTTCTGACCAGTCGGATGCAAAACGATCCCGGTACCGATCGGCGAAACTACGTTGGTCCAGTTCGACAGGGACACGAAGTTCACTGCGAAATTTGGCCATTTTTTAACCAATCTGTGGTTTCAGTGGGCCTTTTGTGACTTGTTTGCCAATGAGCGTCTGCACTTGTGCGTGTGTGTGCGCCCGTGTACGTACTGATTTGGATTTATTCGGACAGACAAATAGGAAGAAAGTTAGCTAGTAAACTATCTGACAAAACTTTGCAGACTGGATTTTTCTGACACACTGCATACTGTCAAAATTGAACCATATAGTGATCAATAATCCGCATGAAAATACTGCCAATCTCCCGATTACATTGGGGGACAAGGGCGTCCACGGGAAATAACAATCGCCAGTTGGTGCTGATGGAACTTTTCGGTTATGGACCCGTCTCCTTCGACGTGAATTCTGTTTTCCTTTGTGATACACTTTCAGAACACTCGCAATATGAAAGATCCCACTTTGGCACACGAGAATACCAAATGCTGCGGATGATAATAATGAAAATAGCGTCAACGGCCGGGGATTAGGAAACCAAAGGCTTCTGGGGGCAAGTAAACATACGGATCACTCCGATGTAGCACATCCGCAACGAAAAATAGCTAGGCATCTGACATCTGAACCGAAGACTACGACTGGTATGGCGGCTGTCACGCCTTGGATTCACTACTGGTTGGTTGATCTGCTTGTCTGTCTATGCTTAGGCACAGGCACGCACGCGCGCGAGCACGCACACACACGCACACGCAAACGTGGGTCTACGGGCGACGAGAATTTAAGCGAACGTTTGTGCTCCTGCACCGGGATTGCCATTGGTCATGTCCGAAAGTCTATCCGCAATAGGGTGTTATGCACAATGATTGGTGCTTTCAAATCCGTGACGAGTTGGTGCTCCAGACTGGTTTATGCGTGCCAGTGCAACCGCTTGAGAAGACATTCTTACGCATGATGTAGCTCACTAAATTTTGCGAATGCTTTTATGCACCTAATGATATTGAAGGTGTGTGAGCGTTCGGAAATCTCGATCAGTTTCATCGTGCGGACTATTTGGTGAAAGAAAAACGTTCGGATTCAAATTTTCTTATAAAACGAATAACCAGTTTGTTTATTATTCTCAAACCTGTGTGAGATCGTCCGACAGCTGATTGTTGTACCTCAAGAAACACTTTCTCCACTCTCAGTACATTTGAAACAATTGTATAACCGGATAAGCTCATACATAAGTACACACACGCAGATATTCTGAGAGTTTGAGATTTGCCCGAAAAATGTGCCGAAATATGGACATCAAACTGACAACCTGACCACTGAGATGCTTTTCATTTCAAATCAGTCTGTTGTTAAGTTTATTGGCTATCTCATTACGTGGATTACGCATTTGCTTCTAATTCACTTTTTGGGTGCAGTATAAACAAGTCCCGTTTCAATTTCTCCCTGTTGTTCCATCTTTTGGTTAGTGCTGCTTTTTATATTCGGGCTTCTTAGCCTAGGGTCTGTTTCTCGACCCAGATTGTTTCTGTCAGTTCAGATCCGAGCTGCATGCAGTCCATGTAATTCTTTTGTTGTCTTGAAATAACAAACCAGAGTTTCCCTAAATTTGCTAAATGTGCGAGTGGCCGCATTACGCTGATGGAATGCGGCACTGGTGCGAACGTTTATCTCAATTGTTGGTACACGGTATGTACACTTCGCATCCTACCCGGATGTACTTTGATTTTCACTTAGCAGTTGGGCTATTTATTGTGGTCGATATATGGCATGCTAAACAGTAGCTCCTCTGCTGTAAAATAAATCGACGGGTTCCAGTACGAACTCAAAATCTGACCGGCGGTTGTCACGTGATCAGCATCGTTGAGGTCAAAACTAGTTCGCTTCCTGCCATCCCCGGCCATTCCTCCCGTCGGGAGCCCATCTGGGACGCTATTTGTTTGCCGCATGACAGACAAAAAAGAAACTGAAAGAAAGAAACTGACCCCCATTGTCTCTGGAAATCTCTCAGCAATTTGAATTTGTCTACGACTGTTTATGGATTTCTCACCTTCGCTTCAAGTTTGATAAGACAGAATGAATGGTAATTTGCCTCATACAAGATCCTGTCACTCCGGCTGGCTTTGATCACCAAATGGTTTCGTATCATCCAGTTAGGATACTTTTCCATGTTTTCTGTGAATCACTTTGAGCAGGACCGGACGTTGACTTTAGCAGACATCGGCGTTATTGAGACAGGACAGCTAAGGTAAAAAAAATACTACGTTCTCGTGATCAGTGTTCTCCACGGTACTAGTTATATCTGCGCTGATGAGCGTGAGCTCTTCGTCGCTATTGTGTGAGGACTGATACGGTTGCCACACACACCCACCCATGAACGGGCTGGCGGTCAGAGGTCGACAAGGCGTACGGGGATAAACACAAGCACGTGCGCCTAGGTGCCAAGCTTACTTGTAGCCTGATTTTGATTGGTCCTAGGCACAAGATCAATCACACGGTTCTCGTGATTCATTTTGCTGACGCTTGGGTCACTCAGACTGTTGTTCCTGTTTGCATACAAGTTGTACGAGTACCGAAATGCTGGTTGCTATTGATTAATACTTCATGGACGACCGAATTTCTACATGCGTTCCGAGAGTACATGTCTTGAATTCCGTACTCGTAACACACATGGGGCATTCAAATAGTTGTTTTACACCAGTTGGTCCCCTAGACTATGGCTCAAGACATTTCTAAGTGGAAAAGTTTCTTGGTTGATTCCACTCCTCTACATACCACTCGAAGCCATAGCACACCGGAATGTATTAATTAAAAGTTCCACAACACTGCGTTTGCCTGAACTTAACCACAAATCTCACCCAGAATGGTTTGGCTGCTTGGGGTTGTGTCATCTCCTTATCACTGTGTACAAAAACTTTTGCGTGCCTATTCGTTACTCTTACCAAAAAAAGTTATTCTGCAGTGTAAAACCCCCATATTCCGGACTATTTTCATACTTCGTTGGTTTCTACCACTAGAGATTTGTTCGTCCCTAGGAAACGCTGCCACGGGATTAGCTGGCTGCTTTCGGTTGCTTATTACTCAACAAAGTGGAGTTGTTCCACTGATAAACGGCATTAGTTTTCGTTTTCGGAAAATGTCGGACATTTCGTGCTTAAAGGATGCATGCATTTGCCATAACACGCGTTCGTGGTGTGAAAAGAAGAATGCTAGCTTGGGTGACACCATCCTGTCCGCTGACGGGCTTGCTTGCGATCAGCAAATTAGGAAATCATGCAGAAAATCCATCGGTATAAAAGCAACCACAAATGCTAGTTTTTGGGGTGTGTGCAAAGTTAATGATAATCTTTTCTCTTACGCGTGTAACCATCTCTTATCCTCTTAGGTGTGATCCTTGTAGTTGTACTATGGTAGACAATATTTTTATCGCCCCTGGTTCTCAGCCTGAAGTTAGTCTGCACCTTGATCCCTTGATCCCTTTTACTGTTCCCATTTTGTATAACAATCTCTGTCTGGTTATTGGAGTTCATAATCAGGCCTCGTTATCCCCGTTAACTGTATTCTGCATGTCTCGGACGGCCATCTCTGCCAGCAATCACCGCACAGTCATTGTGAGACCAAAAACTGCTCCCATCTTGCTCGTAAAACTTTCTGTCAGATAAAATTTCGCGCGCACATTTTTTCAATTGCAAACGTCTCTTTTCACACGTTCTTTTATCGCCCATTCGCTTCGGGGTCTCACTCACTTTTTCATTTCTAAACTTTGCACAGCTGTTTTCCTCACAATGCAGAAAAGTACTAATTTTTCTGCCCTTTCGAAGACGTTTTTATGCCTGATAGCGGGGTTGCATTCCCTAGTTCGTAGCGACTGTGTCAACTGAAAGAACAGGTAGGGAAGACTGAAACTGTTAGGAATCCATTAATTCTCATCAGAATTGAGGTCAGTCGTGTCAACTCCTCCTTCGTTGACCACTTTCTAAGTTGACAAAATGCAAAATGTCTAATGAATGGGTTTCGAATTCTTTGTAGACAGAAGGAGATTTTCCCTACTTATTTATTCAGCAGGAAATCCTTAATGTTCCACTGACTAATCCTGTCACTCTTATTCCTTCACTACGTCAGTTTATTGACTGTGCCGGTATTGAAACTATAGACAAGGATGAGATTTAAATTGACAAAACCTACCAGGGTTGTAGTCACAGTTAGTCGAAATGCTATATGCCAGTGACCTCTAAATGTGGTTCCTCTGTGCTGCCCGAATTCCCATCCCTTCTGCTAAGTAAACCTCTGTATTCCCGTGCCATTCCGGCTTGTTCAAATGTAACAACAACAATAACCGCTGCGATTCCCAAAGAGCTAATTACCGTCCTATGCAAGCAGTTCCATGCCCTTAACTTTACTTGTATTCTTCTGAAACTCATTTAGAGTATCATACTCGGTCAACTGTTAAAGTAAACATGCAATCCTCCGATTACTTTCTGTTCACGTGCAAACCTTGATTCGATATCACATTTAGTTCACTCTATTTGCAAGCCGATGAAGAACTCTACAAATCCTGTCCAATGCTTTTTTATTGATTATTCTTCCGCTTTTGATTCACTTCATTGGTACTTCAAAGTCTTCATTCTCTTAGGTTTCCACTTTGTTTGTTATTATGGCCCAGTGACTTTTTAATAGACCTATTCAAAATAGATTTGGAAAAACATGGTCTGATTTTTTTTGACTGACATCGCCGTCGTTTGTGAAAGTGTTGATCTCTTCTCATTTTCTTTCACTTAGGTAAGTGCACTTCCCGGTAGCTTCTCTTTTTTTGCCGTCAAGTATGCGGACGATGTAGCCCTGTGTCGCTCCGTAGTCAACTGGTGATGAATTGGGACGAATTATGCTAGTTTCATCAGGGCAGTTCAGCCCATTCGAGTGTTCTGAATATACCTCCACCTTGTCTCGTTCTGATTTCCTTCACCATTTTTGTTTCCGTTCTTAACGCTCTTCTTTCCAGAATCGAATACGTTGATTAGTTTGGAGTCTTCATCCCTGGTTTTTGCTGGCCTTTGCATACGATTGTCCTTGTATCAAAAATTCAGCCTCCATAGTTTCACATTCGAAAAATCAGACAGTTCCCTGTTGCTTCCATTGTCATTTCGGCCCTGGTTTCCCAGTATGCTTTAGCAATTTTGTTCCCCTATAACCTATCCTGGACAGTCGAAAACCCCTTTAAACTGTCACACCATTGTATTGTTTTTATTTGTCACGTCTTTCTCACACTGTTTTCTGGTCTGGTCAATGGTATAGTTGTCCTCGAAAGTCAGTCTCACACCCTGCACCGTGATTTCCCCGAGTCTTGTTCAGAGCCCAGAAGTAGGTCGCTTTTTTCGCATTATACCCTCCTGAATTAACCTCTGCACAAACCCTCCCACACCTCACATCGATCAACTACTGATGCGCAAAAATTGGGTTAATGCCGAGCTACTGGCCACCTACCAGTGATCCACAATGTAATGTTGTTGCAATTTCTTTCATCGGTGCAACAGTACCATGGACAGTGAAAGTGTTATTTAGATTTTGCTTTATTATTGCTGAAAAAGTCAAAAAATATTGAGTATTGCAATATAATTGTTTCAGGAGAAACGAAGAACTAAATTGTTCAGATATCCCACATCATTTCTCATTACTTCGGCTAAGGGTGCGTGACTTTGCGTCTACAACGGTGACTACCTTTCTCTGTTAGCTGTTGAAAATCTGTTCCCTGGACAATTGGATCAGTCTAGGACGTAGGAGACAGCGAGGTTTCATGTTTTGGATATCACCTAGCTACTGTACAATCACGTCTGCGTTTATAAATGATTTTGCATGAGATCGGTTCCGAATGAATGACTGTTCATTGTCATCATCATTCAGTATTAAACGACGAGGCAAGCCTCAATGGCCGATGCCTTTATCGCTTTGTTGCCCATTGTTTTGGGGGGAATGAATACCCAAGATGGACAGGGTACGAAACTTTAATGGGGGGAACAAGAAAATGTGCCGTATTGGCCAACACACACAACACAGTCCGAATGGGCAGACACCCTTGATTTTCGTAGACAATGAATTTTAACTATTTATCCTTCTCCTAACCAGCCCATTTATGATTGCTAACTTTATTGCCGGCTGTGGACATATTTACTTCTTGATCCGTCACCGCATTTGATTAGATTACCTATGCTGTGGAAAGCAAAATAAAAAGGAGAAAGATGTCTGCGCTGAAATCAATTTGTCAATCGCTAACGTGTCCAATTCACGGCTTTTCACTACCACTAAATCTGGTGAGAAAAAGAAGACCAAGTCGAGCAGGTACAAATCGTTTATTTGTTTGACTAAAACAAATCATTTATGTTGGTTTTCTTCGGTCAGCACTCGGTGACCGAACAGTTCGCTGACTAATTTGGTCTTATGTTATAAACTCATCTCTTCATGCGATTTTTTCGATCGGTCGATCGGCCGAAATAGCTAAAACGATGTCGCCGCAGTTGTGTCAACCTTTGATCCGGCTAGTGGATTCGACAATTCACATCATTCGCGGTTATTTAAACTTCATTCACCATACATACTTTCGCAACAAGGGATTTCCTTTAACAATACAGTAAACCTGGGCTACCCGTTGTCAAATGGCATTGGCTGCCGCGAAGTACGAAATTTTGAAAATCCAGCGGTACAATACCAAAATAGAATTCGAGGCTTATGACTTGTGTAATGAACAACTTTCGGTTTACTTTTTTTCTCAGCATTGTCGTTCGTTGGATCTGGACTTTAATTCGTGCATACATTCTCACTTCCTGCCAGCGAACTTTGGGGGATAGCAGTTAAACTCAGACATAGTTATTAAGGGAGAACTTTCAAAGTGTAACTATATTCCCAAATCGAATGCATTGGTCTTTGCTAACTCTGACACAACCCTTTCGTTAACACGACAAGACGTGTTTTTCATCAGACAAACACATGTTTATATATATATAATGCATGAATTGGGAACGAGGGAGGGTGAGGGGCTAAATGCATAACCTGGGATACTTGCTATTCGTCCCACAGGTTTCCAAAACCACACCTCCTGACAGGCCAGTTTCATTTGTCAAAATCGTGCTTCGTAGGTTAGATGGTAGGCTTTTTGGTTTCTGACAGTTGATTGGCTGGTTTGATTTCCTGTTGTCTGCTTAGTTTAGTATGATCAGTTTATTTTTTCTACCAACTACCAGCTGTTCAGTCGTCGTCTGGCTTCGCAGTGAACCGGTGGCTCAGTGTTTTCTCGCTTAGATTCAGCAAATGAAACTCGATTGTGTTTGATCCAGAGTCGCCTTCGTTGATAGAGGTTGTGACTACAGACGGTCATTTTGCACCTAAAAGCTCTCGCAAATTCGTTGTGCAGTCTAGGGTTCCAGATTCACGCACGATGTTGATGTCTTTAGCCGGTAGAAATATTATTTATGACCTTCTAGAAACTCACAGGAATGCGGCTGGGTATTCAGTGATGCCTCATCGATTCCCGTTGCGTACGAATATCTCTTGGGACTGCAGAGTGACTTTCGGCAAAACAGAGACGAAATATGAAACAAAACACAAATGGTCCTTGTATGTGTCACAGATCGAATGAATTACGGAACAGTCGGACAGTCGAAACTTTTGCCGCATTCTTTTTAAGTTCGGTACATCACATTTACTGATACGTGCATTACAATTGTATTATTATCGACCTACCTGATGGACATAGCTTGGAATCGATCAGACATAAGTGAAACAAAGTAAATGGACAACAGACATTACCGGTCCGCTTAGATACTTGCGTAGACAGTCGAACGGAATCGGAAACGTGAGTGATTTCGCAGCGTACAAACTGGGATTTTATGGAATCAGGTGTCGCTAAGATTTGCTTCGTAAGGCTGCAGTTGGAACCCTCTGTAGGTCTAATGTTCCGCTTGATATTTTGCTAGGTGCATTCTCTTTGACTTTCAACCAGAGGTTCTATCATGCCGACGAACTTACCTTACCACCTGATACAGTTTTACTATAAGGGCCTTTCAAGATGTGATCTGCTTTTTCCACTAGTTATGATACGGACTACGAATTTTATCCCTGCCTAATACTGTTCGGTTACTTTTCCGTTTCAGGTTGTTTTTATTCGTGTCTAAGATAAAAGTGATCGATTAATTAATGTATCCACTTCACGGTCTAACAAATACAATATAGATAAAATTAAATTGCGCATTTCCTACGCATTTCTTATTCAAGGTAGACCCTATTTTGAAATCGACAACGGAACACTGAGCCCGGGAAGAGGGAACTGAATATCATAAGTATCCGCGATGATTAAGCGGATAAGATTGTTGGGTTCGAAAATGAAGGTCAAGGGTTCGAATCCTTCCAAGACCGGTTAACGTCCTTTGTTGGCAGACCTCTGCTGCCCGTGTTCTCCTGCCTGAAAAGGATGCACGCTTTTGCTTCATTAAGAAATGAGGCATAATATAAAAAATAAAATAAAGATTAATCGTATGGTGAGCGTAAGCCCAGACATCTCAACGAGTCCAATTTTAAACCTATTCAATTCGCCCGTATTTGGTCTAGTTGAGTGTCAAAATTATCTAGGGGTGAAATCCTCAAGTGTTAGCCCAAGGACACTTTCGGCAAATTTGGGAAAAATTTTTTTTTATAATGTGAAGAGATATGGAAATAATTTTACCGTTGAGAATTTTTTCTATTGTCCAGTGTTTCGTTCAAGGAAAATATCCAATAATATTGCCGGATCTAGTAGGAAAGACAATCTTATTTGAAGTTTTTGAAATATGATACGAATGTTTGTAATGACTCAGAGTTTAGTTTACCTTGAAAAGCCTTTCTCAAGGCAGGTTTCACAATAAAAGGAAATTTTATCGTCACACTACCAGCCAAAGTGGCAGAAAAAATTTGTTCTCTTTTACATTAAGCACTGATTTCTTGTTCCTTAACAAAGTATGCTAACAACTGGAAGTTTACTGGATATCAATTTGGCAGACATTTCTTTTGAATATCAGGAACGTGAGATACAGGGGATATTTCGTAGCCTAATCTCCGCCATCACTATGATGTTCGCATACCAACAGTTCGTGGAAACAATGAAATTACAAATCGATTATTTGATAAATTTAATAATACTTATTCAATCCTCAAATTTTTTTCCCTATCAGGTGAAACGACTCATTAATCGAGAATTCTGTGATCTCCGCTCAACCAACATTTTGCGAGCTCTTTTTTCGTGACAAATAGAATTGACCTATTTCAAAAATTGTTTCACGGGTCACGAGCGGAAGCCTAATTGAGTCATGAGTATGAAATACTAATTACAACGCTGAAAATCAATAAATATCCGACCGAGATCTTTCTGATGCACTTCATTGAAATGTCTCCTATTCACAAGCTACGAGAGGCATAGAAAATGAATAGTTTTGTAACTTCAATGCAAACTGTCAAGGCAAAGATAAATCCACAGATCTTCGATTCCATCTTTAAGAGCGTGACTATGTGTGTGGCTGATTCAACCAAGCCTTCGCACCAACAAGAATGTCCGTACTGCCGTCGAAGACGTCACCCAATTTTATACCAAATCAACTTGTGTTTATCAATTCCTATATGAAAGCTGGCCCATTTACGATAACAGAACCGATAATTTCGCTGTCACTAACCGAGGCTGCTTCGAAAAACAATGAGTAGACATTTGAAAGATCGGAACTAAGAAAAAACTGGAATGTTCGTAATAGGCTAATATTTCGTTCATCATGAGTAAACTTTTTCGAGCAGATTTTCACACTTAAGATAATTCAACTAGCACGTTATGGTGCATCGCTTCTTCGATACAACTTGAATTACCTTCGGTTCTGATGTATTTACTACTAACAGCAAACTGAACGTGATTAAGTCTTCTTCCGAACCACATATAGTGAAACATTCGGTCAGATGACAACGAATAATCAGTTGAGTAGAATTTCTGCGTAATTCCCATTAACTTTTTAAGGTCACTCTCGTCACGGCAAATTTACGAAAGCTCAAATATGTTGCAAAAAACCAGCCACTCTTCATGCAAAACGCGGACTGTGCCAAGAGCATGTGCGTGTGTGTGGTCCAGTGAACCGCTCTGATTAGGTGTTACGATCACTGATCACAGTGAAATGGTCGTCTTGTGATTCCCTTGGTTGGGAGCTGGAGATCAGGAAATATTAGACACCTTTATCCAGACCAACGCTCTCGTCTTTCGCTAATTACTTATCCTAACTGTTTTCGGTCTCAATCGGAAATCACGACGTTTGTAAACCTATTGGATTTTCTGTTCGGAATTTGCGATTCATAAATCTGAACGGCGAGGCATACCACAAACGACAACCGATTACGTCTGAAGGAACACCGTTTATGTACCATTAACTCTATTCCAATTCCGACGTTTTCAAACGGCAGAAGCGATCATTTTGGGTAAGACAAAAGTTGCTCGTTGTCAGGTGCATTCCTTTCATGCCATCTGTTTCCTGGTCACCTGGCCTTGCATGTGTGTTGTTTTCCCTTGAATTTTAGCTCCAAAAATAGTTATTCAGACAACTGAAATATAGCCATGCAGCAACAAACAGTAGTACTCCTACGTGTGCACACTCGGGGAAGACTGTCGGATCTGGCCGAAACACTAAAGGCATTCGGACTTGCGCATGCATTCCTAATGATTATCAGTTTGTTTCCCGGATCAGAATTCGAGCTCCCGGTACGTGCGTCAACGTGGATTTAGGCGTCTACTTGTCCAAATAAGTAGAGCTAGAAGTCCTACCGAGAGTTGTGCAGGGGATACATACACCTGAGGAATATGCAAGCAAAAATAAAATTATTTTTGTTTGATTTCAGAGAGCAACAAAATAACATCAGCCAGATAAAAATCGTCACATAATTCTTTGCTGTTACCAGAATGTGAATAGAACAGTCTACTCAATTTTAATATGGGACTTGCTTTTTTGATTTTCCTAATACCAGTCAACCTACTTTTCCTGATTTTCAATTAATATATGAGAGAAATTAGCTGGTATCATTTTATTACCAGCCCGACGAGAACCCGTTCTTTATCAACTGTTACGTGATTGTACCACGGTAAAGACAAGAATGTAATTGATTTAGTTGATTAGTGACTTACTAGATCATAACATCGATTAAACAAGTTTTGAGCAGTTCCAAATATGAAACGTATTTGATTCTGGCAGATGAGCCCATGGATGGACGTCGGCCAAGCGTTAGTTTCACTTGTGTTCAATGAGATGAGCCACGAGGCCTCGCCGAATGGTACACGGATATTTATTAAGTGAATTATATTACTTATCAGATCCAGTGGAGCATGTGTCGCACGTACGTGAATAGACTCTGCTCCTGGATTCGAATCCCATCGGGATCAGAGACTTTTGTGTCTTAAATGTATTCAAGACTAGTGACGTCTAAATAAACCACTTAGAAATTTGCATCTAAATTCAGAAATATACTAGCTGCGGTTAGAACACATTCAATGACAAGCAGTGTTTGCAATGATTTATTGTAAGCCTGCACAGAACACAAGGGAATGCATAGGTCAGAAATCATTAGGTTGTGGTTTTACGCAGTGAGATGGGGAAACAGATACCCACTCACGTACATGCATGTGCGACGGGCGGCGGTCAAGCAGATAAGGCCATAGCTTTTAGACGTGAAGGTCGCGGGTTCGAGTCCTCCCACTGCGGATCGACTCCTCCGCTTGGCAGCCCTTTGTTGACACCAGCCCCTTTCCTGGACAATGATGTACATTATTTCACTAATAAAGGGAACAAAAAAATTATAGGCATGCACACACAGACACGAACGCAGATAAAAACTGTTGCACGCAGTCTCTGGGACGAAGGCATTGTCCACGTCACATTCGAGTCTGAGTGTTCAAGGTGATAGTCTGCTTTCGTCCACGGTAACTAAAACCCCTGGACCAGTCTCTTGTGTACACATTTTAAGAGTGGGAGGTGAGATAGACAGATGGTTGTAGACTTTGCTGGCCTTAGAATGAAGAGGGACACAGATTTGAATCGATCAAGAGGAAAAGAAAAGTCAAGAACAAATGTAAAGAATTTAAAACACAAGATAGTTTTCTCATTCCCCATCTCCGCGTCATCGGCTATCCGCTCGGACCCATGATTATTCTGTTGGCCTGATGTCATCCGGTTTTTTAATCGAAGTATGATGCAGGGTGCGATGAAGTGGAATAAGTCAGGAAAATAACGGAATCTTGTTTAAACCTAGCAACACAAGCGCGAACATTTCTCAGGGGGACACTATAAACTCCGGAATGAACAATCTCAAAGACGTTCTCGGAAAAAGTGGATAATTTGATCGCTTAATGAAGAAGAATGTACGAGGTAAATACGGTGAGTCAACGTGCAAATCGCATGATGCACTGTGGCACAGCTTTGCCCTATCCTGAGTAAACAAGCAACCAATGAAAACCGTGGGGACAAGTGGATGTAAAATCCAAACATTTCTCGAAGGTGATTGGACGGAACGTTCTTCGCCATTGAGCATATCATCAACTTTATGTTAACCCATGAGTTGTAACCACACCACAAACGTGCTTCCCTCATTTTGTGGTCTCCTCATTGTCTTAGTTTGCTTAGCTTAGGTTGCAGCTAATTCAGTACCTACTGGTGATTCGTTTACGTTGCTGAAATGTAAACTTTGTGGGTTCTAGCCCTTACAAATCCGGTCACGTTACACTAGGCAACATAGTCTAATTGGTGAAAAAATACTGCCAAATAATTCGGTAGTTTCTTTTTCTACAAATTTTTGTTTCGTAATTTAATCAGTACTTTCTATTTTCCTAACCGTCACCGACTGCATGTGCACTGACCAAAGTTCATAGAATCTGAGAAAATGTAGGGAAACACAGTTGAAGACATGCAAACGTTTGTCACACGGATGATAATTGCAAAATTGAAGCCTGCTGCAGAGTAAACAATTCTACATCTCTGGATCTGGGTACCAGTTAAGGCGCAATAGATATGTGACAAGAATGAAAAACCGTACACGGCTTCCGTGTTGGATGCAGACATTAGATGATGAATTCATTAACTGAAGAGTTATGAATGTTTCTTCATAATCTAGTTTGTTTGCTTGTTCTTCTGCAGGACTAAAATTTGTTGATTTTATTTGAAATCTCTGCTTTTCCAGTCTGCTTATTGCCCTATTTCATAAGGTAATATTCACAAATGTGACATGATATCCGAAAAATTACTTATGCTGATGCGAAAACAACTAAGGTACATCACCCTGAGCCACCTCGGTCAGGAATGTTGAATATTGACTTTTTCACTGTTCGTCTTTCTGTAGGAAACATTAGTGGCAAAACCCAAAGTGGAACCGGAACAGTTTGTTCATTTGAGAGAATTGACGAATTTCCGAGATCACTTCCCAGGCAGGCTCTAATGTGATCGGTTAAAAATAATGGAAACGCAAATAGTAATCAAAAATTAGTAGATCACGTGAAATAAAGTACGTACAACTTTCGTCCTTCGTTCGGGTCATCGAAGTAGGACATGGTTGAGCAAATGGTTTACAGTAGCTACTGTTTATTATCCGCTGTTGCCAGTGGAAAGTTTTCTAAAAAGAAGTAGAGACAAAAGAGGAATAGATTCGGCACGTTTCTTTGTTTCGTTTAGCTTGAAAGAAGAAAACTCTCGGAGTTAATGATTGAATTTAGGCAGGCACGATTCTAACCTAAACATTTTCGATTGGATCCATCCTAACAGGTTTGTGCCTTTTCGAAATACCGAAGTTTCACAAGGAGTCTAGCACAGTTGATGTGCTTTCATGGAACTGTAAGAAGGGAATACGAAGCTCTCAAAGAGAAAAATTCAAAAAAAAAACCGAAATTCCAGACACACGTTGATTTTCATTGAAATCTGAACCTGGTGATAAAAAGCACATGATTTCGGGGCCATTTTGGTCAAACAGTTCCGGCGGTATACGAGCATGGTTTTGATTGAGTAGATCACACGCAATAGAAAATGCGTCAGGTGGCCCCAAAGTTACAAACTGCGTTCAGATTGCCTGAAATGCAAACACATGAGATGAGTTTCACATTCCAGTATTTGGTTTAATTCTCGTAGGGTCTTAAATATTACTAGTTACCTTGCTTCAGACCAGTACCATCTACGTCCTTTGGAAAATCCTAAGTTGGACCGATATCACTGTTCGATTGTTAATCTTCCCGTATATTTGATTTGAGGACAAAAAGTAATTACCTAAATTCTAGCTCCAGCATGAAGATTTGACCGACAAATATCGAAACGGAGTATCCGAAGGGATTGTCCCTGTTCGCTCGCAATGCACAGAGCATCTGTCAGTTGTAACTACCGATTGACTAGCTCCTGAACACATCATTCAGGATAATTTTTCACGTAGTACCAATGCTCAGAGGCTCTCCAGTTTCATAGTCGAACTTCAAACCAACGCGGTACTGCATACATTTGTGTTTCTTTATTTTCTGCACAGAATGAGTCCTCTGTGGCGCGACCAATGATAACGCGTGCCATCATCTGTGACTATTACGTTGATTAGAATAACGTTAGAATGTATTTGAACTAGAAAATGGATATGGAAACTTCTTACTGAAAACTTTCAGCCAAAGTTTATGTAAGAAAAGCCTACAGGGAACTGACCCAACGGTGGTTAGTCACAGCGTAGTCAATAGTTGGAGTCACGTAATGTTAGGACACTTCTCAAAATTAGATGTGTTTAACTGTTGTCAGTTGGATATTGTTAACTAAGTTTTAGCTTATGAAGTAATGATTTGATCACCTTTCTCTACATTTCTGTTAGAAAGGAAACCTCAGCTGAAATGTGACTTTAATGTGCAGCTTGTTAAGACCAAAGGTTGAAATTTTCATGGTAACTTGATCAAATTGAACTGCTTGGTCGCCTAGAGTGAAATCCGAATGCTTTCTGTTTGCCATAATCAATTTTGTGCATATCCCCAATATCATTTGGGATTAGACGTTGTTTGGGATTGATCTAGACCCAACACGTTAGAAGTTAATCCAAATGAAGTGTCTTCCGGTAACTCGTGACATGGCTATTGTAAATGACATTGGGTTATCAGTTGCAAAGTTCGTTGTGGTAGCTCCCTGAAGCAAGCAACCAGCAGGGTTGGCACAGTGACATTACAGTAAATATGAGCTGCTTCTTTCTTCCAAACGGGGGGATCTGATCAGCCGTGGTTAGACTGATAAGATCGTGGGATTTGGGTGTAAAGATGGCGGTTTAGAATCCCCCTATCACCGGTCAACCTCTTCATTTGGCAGCTTTCTGTTAGCCGCGGGTTCTTTCCTGAAGCTGACGGACACTGTTACTTCATCAGCAAAAGTAGAGTTAGACATAATAGATAAAACCAGATGGTCAGTGTTCATTAAACAATCCATTGTTGTCATAATTCATTTTCCTCTCCTTTTTCATTCGAGAAGCCTACTCATTCTAGATTGTTTCCTTGTCTGATCGCAATGCGCTTTTGTCATTCGGTCCGCTTCGTATATTTCCCAGTGTCCAATGACAGCGATGATCTGCCGTGTGCAAAGCCGATTGTTCTTGATCGATCAAAAATGGTCCAGCATCCCTCTTTGCAGTGTTTCACTCTTACGTAATGTTATCAGAACACGTGCACCCAATTCAGGGTGTGGATGGGAACCCACAATTATGTGCCAATACACTGCTTTCTGGTTGTTATAGGAACAGAGCCAGTCATTGCTTTTTATCTTCTATCTTTCTGCTTTCCCTTTCCGGAACGGGCTCGTATCCAGCAAAAAGCTATGGAGTAAGGAAGCTGACTGAGGGTTTTGTGGATTGGAATCCACGATGATTTAGATACTTGGGTTACTCCTCCCAGCCTGGTTTATTGGGTGTCTGTGCGTGAAGGGAAGGAACTACAAGGACGGTCGTTTTGTTGCTTAGGTGGGACTTTTCTTCGTGATAAATTTCAGTGAGTTAGCCGAATTAGTTTGAAATGATTGGTTAATAAAATCTGATTCTATTTATTTTACTTTCTTTGCATACCCAACATAGTCTCAGCTATATTTCGGTAATAATGTTTATTCTATTAATGACGACGCGAAATTGGTCCGTGCAAAGGCTACGGAGAAAAGTTGGTGGATCCCGTTAGTGACTATTTCAGTTTCCCAAAACAGGATCACAACCCTTCATTTTCTTCGATTACTCGTAAATCTTTGGAGATGAGCGCTACGAACAACAGAGAAAAATAAAAGAATTTATGCTTTTCACAAAGCTATATCAAAGGGCTGTCCGAAAAATAGAAGGGAAGTTTAGCAAGTTGTAAGAATTCATAAGACTCGTTAAACATGTAGAGGTATTAGAGTAGGCGGATTCGTTTCCCTCATAGATACCGAAATCTTCGGCCTTAATCAGCTCTTTCCAGAGAACAAAAGAATAACGGCCTGGCTGATATGGAGCGATCATTAGAAGTAAAAGCCAAGGACATTCAGCTTGCGGATAATCGACCATGAGACAGAGAACGGGGAATAATTTTACTCCACGGATGCTTGCTTGCCAGTGAATGCGCTTGTGCCCGCCTACGGCTCTTAAACACAATGTAACCATGCAGACAAACTTTAGCCTCGTTACTGTTGTACGCCTCTCTGGAGTCCCAGTGTTTTTTAAGCACACTGCATAATAATTATTTGCATGGGTAAACGAAAACCAAGCACATTGTCCAAAATATCGTGAATTTGGTCTAGTTGACGCCCAGATACCGTGCTGTTTGGTGGAAACTATAGTTGCCAAATGCGAATCACAGTCAGTAATTCAGATCATATTTTAAGCTCCCTCAAAATTCGTTCGCTCCCGCAGATGCAAACCGTCTGGTTTTAATCAGATTTCGGTTGCTTACACTGTTATTCACGCACCAGTACGTCTAACCGATTTGACTCTACTTGCCTCTATCCCTTATGATTTATTCAGAAGAAAGTAAGACACAAAACGTCACGGTCTAGCCTTTCTTGAGTTAACCGGGAAAGACAATATGGGAGAAATAGAGTCAGATCGAGTTCCCCCCAGAAGTAGTGGTTAGAGGCAGTATGCGATATGTTCATTTTCTAATTCAGTATTGTTTTTCTATTCGAAATCGATAGCCTTGTCCATAGTCCGACGGTTTACCAGTTTGCAGTCTACCTTATGCTATTTCTGGCTTTCTTCTCTTTTATGAGTAGGTGGCGCTATGGGGGAGAAACTAAAACCTTGGGTGTTGGGTTACTGGGTACAAAAAGTGAACTGAACTGAACAGTCTAGTTTCCAGGAGTCGTCTCTCAGTCATCCATGCCCATTTCTGTATCAAACAAATGTTCGCTTTGGACCAAGAGACGTTTGAAGCATTCGCAGTGAAGATCCTCACTGACACTACCTAATGTTTGCAGTATGACGTGCCTGATTGTCACTCACACCCATTAGCATGATCTCAGCTTAGAAGTGTCCAGCGTCGCACATACGTTTAGGGTGACTCCACGTGTCCTTCTCAGAGCCCGTTTTTTACTAATAAAAAAGGTCTGGAGAGTCTTTGACAGTCCCTGGTTGACTAAGATCCTCGTTGCCCGTGATTTTGCCCCTACCTATACATTTTCCTTGTCTTATCTCATTGCCATGATGGCTATTCAGAATGAAGAGTAGGTTCGATTTTACATCCAGATAAATCTAAATGTAGTACTACGTCATACAATAAATTGCTATAAAATGCAAGGTTGATGTTAATGGTTGAAGATTATTGCATTGCTCGCAAAATTATTCATCATGACATATCACCGCTTGGCTGGATCAATAACTAAGACGATCGGGCAAAATGTCAGGCTTTTTGGACTGTGGTTCAGTGAAGGGTCGGTGGATAAGCACTGAAGGTGACTTCGAACCAGGAAGGAACAATGGTGCATTGCTTCTGTGCTTTCCAACGGTGAGTGGACTGTTAATATCGCCCGGTGAACAACTTCGTAAACAAGGAAATGCAACGCAATAGAATACGCCTCCAGAATACTGCTCAGACGACGGCTGCAGAATTTTATGCATTTTATTTCAACACACTTGTAGTCTTGATAGACAAATTAACAAATCAGGCCATTGCCTGTTTTAACGCCTATTAGAGAACATACCCAAGTAGACAGCAAAATCGACGGTGTGACGAAACCCTACTTCGCCTTTGGATATTTTCTGACGCACGAATCTCTAGTCGCATTTGGTAACAAAGATCTGACACTTCCAAAGCGATGTCGCCTATCAGGATTCACCGACCGGAAATTTGAGTTTTTATGGCATTCTTGTCGTTTGTGTGCTGCTGAAGAGGCGTGTCCCACAGCCACTAGGGACCAATATATCGGGAGGATAATTACCATCTACCACCAAAATCCTTGGTCAGAACTGATTATCTTAAGTGATATAACCAACTAGTCTACCCGTGCTTATTAACCCATTCATATTAGTTTTGATTCAGTTTATTCGTGTGCATTATTCGTTTCAGTTGATAGGAAACAATTGGTTGAAAAGGTCGATCAGACCATTTGTTCACCAGTTCGCTTGTTCTGTTCGCATGAAATCAGAAAATGAAATGCATAAACAGACGATTTTATCTCATCCGCACTGATCAAACTAGACACGGGTTTGACCGTTCCAGATTCGTAAGAATCATGTGTGCCTGTATGGTTAAAAGCTTTATTCACACTTGTTGGGTGGCTAAAACATTGATCTCCTTGATTTACCTAGTGTTTAAGCCCACCCATGTGGACTCATAACTGTTTGCCGCTAATCGTCTGGATGTCGTTTTACAGAGTATCCTAATCCACCAAAAGATGTGAATGAGCAGACTACAAATTTGACGAATTATCCGATGCTCTAGTTTTCTGAACTTCTATAACTTCAAACAGCTCAAAATGGGGTTTTTGATCCAAATTTGCTACCCCTGTATTGTGAAACCCTCCAGGTAGTTAACTGTTTGTAAACCTTGCGTAGCCGCACGAGATCATACAAAGGGTGAATGGTAGAGAATGTAATACTCGATGAGTTGTTGATTCTATTTGAAACCGTCTGATTCGATAGACGACAAACAACTCATTAGAAGACATTTTGATCGTATCTTAATAGCTATCGGCAGTCTAGCGTGCACAGTGTATGTGTGGACTCTTGTGATCGAAAGCTTGGAATTGGACAAGCAATCCAAAAGCGCTGAGACGCATCTGACTTAGCATAAATTTTGAACAGTTCCGCCACTACAAAGAGGAACTTCCGTTAGTTGGTTTAATGATACTCGCTTAACAGTATGTGGCTTATCCATTATAGAATAAAATGCTTATTGAGGTTGTTGTTGTATGTAGCATATGCATACACGGAATGTATCCATGGATTTATCTTGACACGAAGCAGCAACTATCAAATGCCCGCATTTGGATACTCAGGCAAATGCCATGCAAGCAGGCAAGGTCGGCAGCGCAGACAATCTTAAGTGATCCTTAGACATACTCCGTAAGGAAAATCAGTTGAACGACTCACGAGAATCGTGTCATTAGTCCGGTACATATCAAGAACGAATCAGAATCGAGGCACACCCAGGCACATGTAAGTGAGCACATTCGTCATACGCGCATTATGTTCGTAATTTTCTGCTGGATGAACCCTTAACCATCAACGCTCGCTTGTGGATGTATCAATCAGGCCAGTTCTCACAAAATGGCTATGATGAGCTCATAAGCATCAGCATAGTAAAGCGTCGGTGACGAGAGGGTCCTTATATCTCGGTGGCTATGAGATTAGTATGCCAGCTCATTGGCAGTATGAAATAAGTAGGAGGATTTGTCGCTTATGATCTTCTAGATAAACTTGAATTTCGACAGTACCATCTTAAGAAACCAGGTCTTTCGGAAATTCCTATCAGACGACTCGCCAGACTTGCACTGAACCTTCCCTAAGTTGGATTGTTCGTATCAGATTATCACGTTTATTCGTTCGAGAGGCATGTTTTTAAACAGGTCCTCGGCAATGATATATTAATGGCAACGATTATGATGTATCAGTACAGGTAACCGATTTGGCTAACGTGACCAGTATCATGATTTTTTTTCTCATTTTATGCTAGAGTGCCGGATTGGGTTACGTTGAGGTATTCAGAATCGTCAGTATACAGCTACAAGATTATGATGTATTTAGGAGCAGAGCGTTTGTGACGACGGATTGCATACATGTGTCTGTCCGTTAAAATGCTGCACGTACAATCGGAACCGACAACGTTGTTGTTGTTGTTGTTGTTGGGATGTCGGGGGGGGGGGTTCGTTATGGCTCTTAGGCAAATGATATCACGAGTCTTCAACGTATGATCCTACTAGATGGACATTTTTGTGTGAAAGATAGCTGATAAATCTAGCGGTGAATTTCGATCGAATTACGAAAGATTCAAACGGATCTGACTCAGAATTCTATAGGTCTGATAGTGACGTGGCAGTATGTGAAAGGAGTTCACGGGCTTGTAACAAGGTGGGTTTTGAGAGGGAATAAAAACATACACAGCCTGCATGCCGAGGCTAGTAATTCTAAAACTCATAATCGTGGAATTATCTAAATGTTATCTGTCGTAATCAGTCACAATTCCCAACTTCCCATCCCTGCTGCATCGTTGCTCGTTTGTGTACGAAGATCCCTGTACTAAATTCATCGAACATTCAAAAAGCGTAGACAGTATCCGCAGTTTATATTCACGAGATTACTGTCATTTGGATACATTCGTGCTTGATTCGGTCGCACGTACGAACATTCGGTCCAGAGCGGATTATATCAACGTGAGTAATGAAGTTTAGATTAAAAATCGGCTCACCAGTCCATCGTACGTTTTTATGTTTTGCTAGCACTATCTTCTGTGTAATATATGGTACATTACACTGCAGTCCAATGTAGGTTAGCTCCATTTCGGTTGCGCTAAATCTTAGTGAGAAAATGTGCCGCTTGCCGACGACCGCAGGTATCATGCGTCACAAATCGGCAGTTGAAAAACACGCAGATTAATGTGAATATAAGTTCAATACATCTTTCTTGCAAATAAGCTGCAAGGTGGTAAACAGATGAGGGCATTACTAGAGTCTATGTCCAACACATGAATTGTTGCACGCGGTTGCGAAGTGATGCAGCGGAGATAAGAAACAACGTGATAACAATTCGCACCTATGCAACGGGCTTGACAAGGGGCGAAAAATGGCTCATGAACGACAGATAAATGTTGAATTAATTCATCTTTGTGAAATTTTCTCTAAACATCGATTTCTCGTACCGAAATTTTGTAAACTGAATAATTTGAGTTCTTGGAGAACATTTTCTTGTCTTCTTCGTGTTCTGGCGTTCCGGTTGGTATCTAGTTAAAATCCTGAATAATCCATGGAATTTCTGACTGAACAAGAAACGGTTTAAGCCTCACAAACTTGGTGCTTTATGACGCCAGTCGATTAAATGAAGGAGACTAAAAAGGAAATCAAGCATTTTGGGATGCAGGCTTCACAGTTTTGGAAGCGCTAGGCATCGAGTTAATTTCAAATTCTTTTGTCATCGTCGAGAGGAATCTCAGATAATTCACTCCTGCATCAGTATGTACAGCACTGTAGAGTTGCTAGTCCCTTTCTGTCGGCTATGTTTGTTATAGTAACCTTTCCAGGATATGCACTTAGTCTTGTTGTTTCCTGACAATCCAGTCCATAAGTCTGAACTTCGATTAGCGGCTATCCCTAAATTTATTCAGCCTGACTGTATCCTCAAATGAGGAAATTCATTCTGTATAGCTCTTTGCTTCTTGAAGCCACGAAAACTAATAGATCGGATGACGAAACAATCTCGTCTCGATCAACGCATACACAACATTTCCGTTTTGGTTGTGCTCATTCAGTATGAATGAGATTATTACTCCAGAAGGGTAGAAACTTTCAACATTGGACATGAGAAAAGCATTGGAAACACATTCCGCCTTCATCATCATTTTGTTGCGGTCATGGTCGCCCAGATAAAAGATAAAAATTGAAAATTTCTATGATACTTCTACACTGCTGTGTTGCAACTAGGTTATTAATAAGAAGAAAAATCTACTTTTCAGTTTCCATTTCCGGATGCGATCCAATAAGTCTAGAATTTTAATAGTGTGGATGACCTGCGTGTGGCGAGATCAGCGGGTTGGATGAATCAGGTTTGGTGGACTGCACCCAACGGACTGGTGTCTTGGAATCATTCCCTTCCCGTACTGCAATCCGGAAAACTGGGTGCAGAATCCGTAAGTGCATGGTTCTCGCAGTTTTATTCATCTTCCATCAGAGTGCATTAGAACCAAGTGGTCAATTGTGTACTGGTGTAATTCATTGTCAGAACCAGTGGTAAAGAATGTCCGTTAGCGTGGATTAATGAAAAAGATTTTAACAATATTTTTTACCTTTCACACTTGTGGAATTGTCACCTGTATTTGATCAGTCACGCGTGAGCTGCCTTTACCATTCTGAGATAATTGTCTGCTCACGATTTGTTTCATATCCCAGTTTAAAATTATACAACAGCAAACTATCATGGTGAACTTGGACAGTTGTTCGGTATTACGCGCCGATGCGTTTGACGAATTTCAACCATATACAAGAGAAGGGCTGCACAGTTCTAATCAGATCAATTTCACGTTGTAGAATTGTTGTAGATGTGATAAAGACTAACTAGGCGCATGGTTGAAAAGCGCTGTCATCATAAGAGATAAATCAATCGATAAATCGAAATAGATCTTGTACAATTACCACCTAGTCAAAAATCGTCAGGCGTTTCCTGTCATCACGTCCTCTCTTTTGCGTGTGACTGAACGATAGCTCAGTGTTATCTGATGGAAATGCAATCGAATGGAGACTCCTGGACTGTGAAATAAGTCGGCGATATTTAGATGACTTTAATTCAAGATCGCTGATTTGCTAAGGTAACTATTTTATTGGTTCCGATCAAAGGAAACTTCCTGAGTTTTTCGGTCTTGGAATCAGAAAAAAAGAGCTCATTTATTTCCAGTATGACACAGTCAGAAACCATCTGACAGAAAATTCATTTCTGACATCATAACCGGTAGTGGTCAGATTGGTCGAAACCAACTATTAACACTAAGATAAGTTAGAACAACTGCTCTTCGAATTGATTTATCAGATCTAACACACTCAACTTAAGTCTATGTCGAAGTACATGGCGTGGAAGTGACTGGCCAACGAAGGATCAATCCAAACATAGTACCGATTATTATCGATTGTTTATCATCCGATTAATGTAATGTCAATGATAAACCACTGTTCGTTAAATGTTTGTGTAGTATCTCAGTATTTTCAACCATCTCCGGTCGCTTCGCAATGGGTTTGACTCTTGTTCCTTTTCTTAATCATTGCAAAAGTGTTTCTTTTGTAAGCAAAAAAGACATCATTGTTTTTGTAAGTTGATACGAATGAAACTGAGAATTATTTTATGTTCACGTTTGAATATGTCAGTGAAAAGCCTGGGATTTTACAGTTCATCTTTAGCCCCCTTTTTTGAGTCATTCAATCTTATCCGTGAGCGTAACAGCACCGGCAAAATGATTAACAGAAAATGCAAAAACTTGAACGGAACGGCGAGTCACGCCAAGTGAAAGTTCATGAATTGTGAGCAGTTATCTGCCATTAATCTTGTCTGGCTAGTTCAAATTTTTATGGCAGAATATCTTTTAACTTATTGTGCCTGAATAACTCCATCGTATAATGTCCTGCAAGTTCACTTGGCATGAATCTGAACAGACTGGGGAAATTTGTGTTCCTTCTAGAATATGTCCAAACCAGAATTCGTGTTATTTAATCTTTGCATCACTGCCACTGATAAAAGTTAACCTATGTAACTTTCTTCAAGATTTCTTGTTTCTCTCGTGAGTGGAAAGGAAAAGTACTAGCATTTTGAATAAGTTAATTCAGTTGAAATGTGCCACTAGAGAATTGATCTTGTCTGGTCATTCCGGTAGGATGAATCAAAGTCTTTCCGGCATTGTTCTGTTCGTGACTTAGTATACTTCTCCCAATGATACGGATTTCTTTCTAGAGTAGATTATCAACGGAAAGCGAAACCAATGTGTGGTCTACTTTTTCTACTCTAAAAGCCGGTAAAAATAGGCTTGACATCGCCGGTACAAAGATTGGGAGAATGTTCAAAAAACCGCAGCTTTGCACTCGGTCGTCTGCTAGCAAACTAACCAAATGTCTTTATGCGAAGACAAATAACCGATGTATAGCCCGGTCGTGTTCGGTTGTCAGATGATGTTTCATAACACAATTGCAGGGTGAATTTCTACATGCTGTCTCATTTCCCAAGTGGAAAGATTCAAAATTCATACATTGTCTCATATAGCTCTATTGTTCACTGTAGTAGAATTATGAGAAAGGAAGCACGGAATTCTGGCAGGTGGTTGATTTTTCTAGATGTGACCCCCAATACAAGTCACTTGACTGGACGGAAATGAATTTAGCAATCTATTGTTTTCGCACCTTCAAAACGGCTCCTGCTTAATTGCTTTTTTGACAAGCGGTTACCTCGGTAATTGCGCTTGGCTTTTCAAAGATGATAGATCAATCGGCTGACAGATTAATCTCAGATGATCACGATCATTCAGGCCGTGATTACAACGAACGGTGATGCTGTTCACCATCATCTACTAACAAGCTGTGTGAATACAGTCCTATCACCAAGTAAGCCAAGCGACCAATGTCATGGTGTTTGAGCTTGAAGGTCTCGATTTTGATTCATCTCATCCCGGTCAACTTCTACAGTTGGCGGCCCTCTACAGACCGCGTCCCCCTTCCTGAACATGATGTGTATTTTTATTTCATTAATAAAGGAGTTGAGAGGTGAATGAGAGCAAAAAGTGGTAGAAAATTAGTGAGTAGTTGCTACTACTAGTCGTCATCGGGTCAACCCCGTACCAGGGGCATCATGTCGAAGCAAAATACAGAATCAAAATGGCGAAAGGTTCCGCGCAATTTGCAAAAGAGATAGTTAGAGTTAAAATGGCATAATGCAATCTGGCTCGGATTGCTTATGGACTACCGTTGACGTCTAACGATTAGGGATAAACAATAAAAAACTCATACAGACAAAAAGTATATATAGAGGTCTTTGAACGAAAGGATCCTACGGAAATCGAATGAGCCGAAAATGGCGTCATTTAAAACTCTGCTCGGTTATCTTCTCGTTCAAATCGAACTAGGATAAAAAGTCTCCAAACCGATCCAATACAATGACCATATGGAACTAGATCAAGTCTTATGAACCAAGACTGGATAGAGTCTCTAAATGAACTTCTTACTTTAGTCTGGGCACTTTGGTAGCTCAAGGCCCCACGCGTGCAACCGTGGGATGCACTGCGCCATCGGTAACATGGACAGGGAGTTTGGAGGAGACGATTCGTTTGCTGAACCCGACGTTTTTTGTATTAACTTGCCTCATGTTTTACCTTTTTTATACCTTTCGACTTGGCTTAGATGGCGCCAAATATCCAACCGGACGTGCGCAAAATATGTCCAAATGCTAGTACGGACAGTGGCTAGACAAAGGCCGACCACTGCAGCATATCGTTTTGACATCGGCTAATTGTTGTCGCTAAGTCTAGCCTATCCGTTTCACTCGGTACTCTTGGTCCCATTGGATCCCACCTCGTCGAATCAAGCGAAGGCAGCCATGTGGCCCCAACCGGTCAGAACAACTGCTTCTCTTAGTGGCCGTACTGAAACAGTTTATGCAGGTCCACACAGGATGGGACCCATCGGCTAGTTGGTCACCTTCTCTAGGACTCGTTGTCTGCCTATATTCACTTCGTGTGGAACTTCCGTTCGCGTCTGATTGTGGCGAAAACGGACTATTGTGCCACAGTTAGGGCCAAGGCTCGGTTCCTCACCTTGCTACTCGGCTTACGGTAGCGTGGGCTTTAGCCTGTGTGTCATTCACCTGAGAGCAAACAGGTTTGTCGGACAACCCTGTACTGCAGACCTGATTCGCTCTCACTGTCACATGACTTATCAATCTGAAATGAAGAGGCTTAGCACTTTTGGCACCAGCTCGTAACATCACCCTCCACACAGCGCTAATTTAGTCAACCTCGGCAGAAGCAAAGAGTGAGCATTTCACGTGGTGTTAGAATCACGGGCCAAATGACGCCAGCTAGTTAGGTTGATCGGTCAGCTGATAGCGCTAAACCTTGCACTGCAAAATACCACAACCCCATGGAACCTCACAATTTAGAGTTAACGATCAACAATCATGTACCGTAATCAAAGGTTGATTGCCATTGAGTGGGACTTCGTCCAGATCTAGAACAATCTTGTGATGGAAACGAACTTCCTTTTGACAAAGCCTTTACCCAGCATCCATTGACCCCTCGGTTATCGAGGGTTTTCAGATTGCTAGCTTGAACACTCCACAAAAGAAACGGCAAATGTGCGCCGAGCACGTGAGTGCACATGTTGATCAGCAAAGTTAGATGTAGGACACAAACATTCGTAAACACGTTTCCTTTTTTCCTGCAAACCGCATGTCGGGGACCTTAAACGAATGAACAGACAAAAAGAAGTATAAAGATTTCACAAAAATCATTTCCTGTTTCTGCAAATAAACCGTAAACCGCAGACTGGGTAGCGAACAGTTTCGGTAGAGGTGGAAGCAGAAAGTGGTTGGAAAGGTTGACAAATGTCCGCTAACGGGGTCGTCGTAACAAAAATCCGACTGGGCCGCAATCCGAAAGAATACCTAAGCAAAATTTACAAGATCGAGCACGTTATCGTTAGAAATTTGAATAACGGTGCTAAGTTAGGAGACGGCCTAACTTTCCCAATACTTAACGAGTCCTGAACGAGAAAAGAATCATTCCTTCAACATTTACTTCAGAATTATGTACCCCCTCCCTTTGACAACAGATCTTATCCCGCAGGCCATAAACACATTTGTGAAGTTTATTTGACAATGGGATATACCACGTTCGCAGGATTAGAGTGCATTGAAAAAGTAAGTACAAACAGCCTTGGAGTGAGGTGCACATAAATCGATTGATGTGATTATTTCTACGGCATTTGAGTAGTTCAGTGGTTACCAGACGTTTTCGTGATAAGTACGCTACGTTAGTTCTGCTTTATAGGAAGGATCCCAGTTTGTCGTTTGACTAGTGATTGGAGCTCACCATTCATTCCAGATCAGAATTCGAGAATTATATCTCCAAATAAGGGAATTATCGAAGTCCCATCCGCATTTCGTACTACAGTACTTAATATTTAAAAGATAGTGGTCCTGGTTTCCACAAGGACAAGTTTCCGAGAGCTGTTTTCAGACCCAAATAGCACATAGAAATCCTACGAACAATCGACCGCTTACCAAAGAAGTCACGATTTCTTCCCAATATTATTTAGTGGAGATATAATACAACCAGAAGCATCATCCAGATTCCCGAAGATATGCATGAAGTAATCACGAGATGTTGCGAAAATCCTTATTTGTCAAGCTAAAATGGGTTTGTTATGCAGTCAGAAAGAGAAGAAGAAATGACGGATCTGATTCTGCAGTTTATCCACCGAGACTCAGAAATCATTATGGAGTCAAAACACGTCAAAGACGGGCTGCTTAAATAATTTTCAAGCCTACAACTAATAAATGCTATTCATTTTTTTGTAGAAGTAATTCAGACCGGTCTTCAAGATGTGTGCAAACAAGTTCATCATTCGTTTTTTACAGCATATTAAGGTTCGGGCAAAACTGAGGTTGATATCCCGAGGATGATCCATCTTTACCGAACAGTAGTTCCTCAGGACAATATTGAAGCATTTGGTTGTCAGAATTTGTTTCATATATCATCTGAGGTCACTTTAATTTCCTGGTATAATCAACATCCTTGATGCAGTACTGTGTCGGCTCGGTTTGCGACCCGCCGTCTGCTTTTCATTAGGTGAAAATAGAGAGAGAGAGAGAAAGTGAGTGAGTGATAATTTTTTTATCCGTTTGAAACTGACTATGTTGTATTTAGCAAAAATCGGAATACGAGGTAGCGTGGTTTCAAAGAAGGTCATGTAGATCAATAGCTACACAAAAGCACTTTGGGACCTAACTAGGTCAAAAAACAAACGTGTACGTGCAGATCCACTATTAAAATACTATGCCGTTTCCAGATTCCAACACGATGGAAATCTGATGAAATATGTTAGTTCCCCGGGGTCCTGGATTGATCGAACGATTCATGGGATAAAATATCTGCGAAACAAAGGTGCAAGCTCCAGCTTGACAACATGCATTTTGACCTTGAGCTGGTACGTTTGGGACGAATCAAAAATCATCATTTAACAGTTTTTTATAGTTTGTGAAGCAGGTGTTCACGCATTGTTTTTCTTTTTTTCTCAGTTGCGGTTAATCCGTCGTCCTTGGATTGGCCATTTTGCACGCCTTCAAATAATCGTCTGCCTGACAATGTCTGATACGGTTCATTTTCCTCAACTCACTTCACTCCCCTTCTGGCTACACTCAATCTTGGGCACTTCTGAATAGTGAATTCAGGAACAACATTTCAAAAGAACGAAAATGGTCATATTTTTCCTTCTCTCTAAATATCAAATGATTTGAGGATTGCGAAACAAATTGGACGTGAAAAAACGTTCAGCCGCGATTCGATCGATCTCGATCATGCATGATCAAAGCTTACAAACTTCGCAGCGATTTGCACCGTGCCTCAGTTTTCCGCAGACTTTCCAATTGGCCAAACTTGTCCAGCTAGACAAACTTGCTGGCTGTTCGATTTATGTGGCTAAAAGTGGAAACTATTGTTTTACTCAACAAAAGGCTGAAACAAAACGGTGGGTTCACTAGGTGTATCTGCAATTCAGCGATTGACGATCATTTTTGCCACATGGCCGAGTTTCGTTAAACTAAGAAGGAAATGAATCATCGGGTTGTTATCTGAACTTCGTAGTGCATTAGCCGAATCTTCAGTCAGACAGCGCAACGTGTTTTTGAGAATATTAATCTCGGTATTAACTTATTTCAGATTCATTGACACTGATAAAAGGTGAATGGCCAACTTCCGTCCTTCCTCCCATCCCTACGTAACAGATCCAATCAGCAGACTACGAGCCGTGGTGGATAGGGGAATCTAGAGAAATGGAAAGGGATGTGGCTTTAGACAGTAGTAGGAAAATGTACCGACGGCTTAAGAGCAATGGTCTACGGAAGCCAAGGGTGAGTGAGGTGATCCAGGAACCCGAAGACCCACGAATTCATTCTCAGGAACACTGGATAGAGCCCTGGACAGAGCAATTTAAGGAGCAGTTTAGTTAGCCGACTACTACGATGGATATTTTATCTATACTTTCAAGCAATACAGTGCAAATAAATTTTCGCCTCCCTTGAGCATTGGAAGTCTTCAGGGAAACACGTTATTTAAAAGATATTATCTAGTGTACCAGGTGGATTGTCTCAATCTTTTATCAAGGATTGGCGTGAAGTGTCCATGTCAGAGTCAACAGAACTGCTGGGATCAAAGTGAGCACGGGAACAAAGTGCTAGAGACTGGTGTGAATCAGTGACTGGGTTGATTCACAAGAAAGGTGCTCGCCCACAATATGAAACTCACATAGGAATTAGTTTAGTAGGTAACGCATCAAAACGGTCGACGGGCATTATCCTTTTCCGATAATGTAATATTCACCAGAGGTCTATTAGTGAAAACCAAGTCAGTTTCGGCCCCGATCGTGGTTGTATTGACCAGTTAATCACGCGGCGACAGATCTCAGAACATAGGTATGCGTTCTGCAGACGATCTCTGTCTTCCCTTATCTGAAATTGGCATTCGACTCAGCTGATTGTGCGTTTTCGTGGGGTCGCCTCATTGGAGGATTTACTAGACTGATTCCTTTAACTTCGCCAATCCCTTTAATCCATCCGCCAAAAATCGAGTTCGTGAGTTGGGTTATTTTTTTACCCGAGTTTACCATGGGAAATGCATAGTCGATTTTTACTTTTTCCGTTTAACTCTGTCATAGATAATAATGGGAAGCGTCCTGCCTTGGTTTGTGGACAGTGACATTGATATTTGTTCAGACTAAGAACATAAAGTCGATTTTATGCTTGTAAGTGAAGACTCAGGTAAATTGGAAGCATCTTCGTTTGCCAATCAAAGGTCGAATTAATACAACGATCCAGAAAAGGCTTAGAAACGTGAGGATTGAGGAGAGATTGTTCGATGACTTTGGGAGTTTGAGTACTATTGTCCCCGTGGTACTGGTAAAGTAATAAAAAGTTGAGACTTGCGTAGTAACACGTCCTTGGACCGTTAAACACTAAGCGGTTTGGTCACTGACAAGGGGATGCATTTCCTAAATGGACTTGATTTAGGAAACATATTTCTGCAACTTTGTCGATCTTCGTTACAGGATGAATTTAACAGGCAGTTTGGACTGCAAGCTTTTTGCAGTCAGTAGACTTTTGATAAACAAATAAAATATTCATGGATAGATTGGTTCATAGACATATATCCGGAGAAGATTATCAGCCGTATGTACAAAGACGGAATGAAAGTAAGTGTATTTTGCCACCCGTATAAATAAATACACCGTTTTGAACCGATCTAAAACTACCAGAAAAACGTTTCCTATTGCACACACGCGAATCCTGTCAAAAATTAAACCGGTTACTGTTCAGTGATCCAAGGATGTGCTATTTCATACACCTCCTGTAAAGCATGTCACGTTGGACACGAAGTGACTATCCAAAAGAATAGTTCAACACATTTTGAGTTCTTTTCGCAAACGCACGGTAAGGGTATTGAACAGGTCAAATCTATACTAGCAGATCAACAGAAAACATCAAACTGATCTGATAACAGTCTTCAAATTTGTCCTAACACCACACAAATGCGTAAAATGTTCTTTGTGACTGTCGAATCCATAGCACTGTGACCGTTGCAGTCAAAACAAAGTATGCAAGCCTAATCGTGTACAGTCTTTGTTGTTGCTTTGATCAGTCTGAGTGACGAGACAGTCCTTGAAATATTTCCAATCTCTACCTAACAGTTTCCAGTTTCGTTTTATTCTCACTTCTGTACCCGATTTTCTTCACTGGCCTATTTGGTACGTGTATCCATTCACATCCATCCCGCAAGCCATGGAAGTCTAGTCGGGGTCCAAGCTACCGACTTTGTTGCACTCAGTAACCCGTTAAGACCAGTAGTCTTGCTACACACTTCTAAATAGGTAAATACCTAAATAAATATATGGAAAGATTTTCCCTATTCAACTAATCCATCACGTGATCATATCAAGACCACAAAGAATGATTACAGAAGTGGGGTCTTAGATCCCCGTTTCGGAGATACAACATGCATTTATTTTGAAACTTTCGTCAGTTCTAACTAAGGCAGCGTGTTATCCTGTCAGGTTTAGTAAGCGAACATTAGAGGAAGACAAGTAAAGCGAACACAGAGGTTAGTAGTTCCCTCTATTTATCTTCGGATTCTCCACTAACGCTACCATCAGATAAATCCGCCGAGTCCAAAATGTTTCCTGAGGTCTTTTAAAAGCCTTGTGTCAAGTAAGGGGTATTGGTTACGTCCCTCAAATATACGATCCTGGATGTGTTTGGGTAGAGGACATTTTGCGGCTGTCCATACCACAGAAGTGGTTGCTGTCTGGGACTCCTCACCGAAGCCTCTGGCTCAAAAGTCCGAACCACAAGACAGTGAAGCCCTAATTCAGTGCGTGAAGTGACCAGTATTGTACTTATCACTGTCAGACTTGGTGAAAGCGGTGGGCGGCTCGGTCCTGACTATCGTTCGCTGCGACCGATATACTAAGATCTTATTTTTCTTTATATGATTCTTGTTAGAAGATGGACAGACGATTCCAGAGAGGCCATCCTGTTAACCAAAATCCCGGGCTCCCGTGATAGCTTGTCCACAAAACAGCGGAGAGTGGATGAGTGGAGGCTCATCTGTTTGGATCAGCTGGTTTTCGGACCGAAGTGCCAGTTGACATCGAATTAAAATCCGGAGTACGTGATGCACTTTGTCATGCGTCAATCCAACGACTGAGTATTCAGATTAAGATAACTCATCTTGTATGGTTCGTTGGGTCCTGTAGATACACTGGCTGCCATGCCACAACAAGATGCAGTTTCATTTTTATGAATAATCAGTTATACATGAGACCACACACAATTGTTTATGCCTCATCTTCCTAATGTGATATGTACGCGGGTTACAAAAAACAATTGTGCCACAAACAGGATATTTGTGTGAAATTCTGCTACTGCTTGAACATGCAGGTACTTAACACTCTCGTGGCTCCTGACTTCGCTTTCGGTGCGCCTCCCAAGAATCTATCGATCACTGGTGAAAAAAGCAGATAGAATTCCGTTTTGGCTAACTTTTCAGGCTCTCGCTTTTGTACCTAACCGAAAAAAGCTAATGTTTATCTATAGAAAATTGCACCATTTTCCTTGTTGGTTACGACCAGCACTTTATGCATCGTGAACATTGCATGGATTATGTTGGGACCCCTTATATAGTTAGCAGTGTGTGAGCGATGGATGCATTTCCTTATCAAGTATATTTATTTTTGACTTTCTCATGGTAACAATCCCTTTAATTCTTTTGTTTATCTCATACACAAATGTGTGGCATTTCTTGAGGGTGCTCAAATGTCTTACAATGGGACTGAGTAAAACAGTTCCCAGCATAAGAGGCTGTAACAACATTTGACCCAGGGACATCCGAATTTGAACAATGAAGACTATATAACTCCTGCTGCGAACAACGGTTATATATATATATGCCGCAAGGAAATTCCGGCATTAGGACATAAAAACGCCTCGTCTCCGGTGATTTTTCGCCATCTATGTTTATAAGTGAAAAAATTCAGGTGAGAAGATAGCTCCAAGTTTTGCTCCCGAAGTTCTGGTATTCCGGAAAAGTTCTTTCTTCTTGGTGGGGAATCGATTTTGATCTCATCTTCAGGGAGATTTCGCGCACTGAATGCACTGCACATAGCGGTATCAGCCTAAACCCAACACCATCTAAGCTGCGTACATCCGTCATTCTTCGTAGGTTCTACAACGCGCGTGAATAGCAAACTCGTGAGAAACAGGCAGGGTTTCCCACTGGCCGTGGGAGCATCGATCAAATGTTCACCTTCCGACAGCTGCTGGGGCGTCGGTTTATTTTTCAAATACCAACAATCATTGTGTCTTTAGANGCATGGATTATGTTGGGACCCCTTATATAGTTAGCAGTGTGTGAGCGATGGATGCATTTCCTTATCAAGTATATTTATTTTTGACTTTCTCATGGTAACAATCCCTTTAATTCTTTTGTTTATCTCATACACAAATGTGTGGCATTTCTTGAGGGTGCTCAAATGTCTTACAATGGGACTGAGTAAAACAGTTCCCAGCATAAGAGGCTGTAACAACATTTGACCCAGGGACATCCGAATTTGAACAATGAAGACTATATAACTCCTGCTGCGAACAACGGTTATATATATATATGCCGCAAGGAAATTCCGGCATTAGGACATAAAAACGCCTCGTCTCCGGTGATTTTTCGCCATCTATGTTTATAAGTGAAAGAATTCAGGTGAGAAGATAGCTCCAAGTTTTGCTCCCGAAGTTCTGGTATTCCGGAAAAGTTCTTTCTTCTTGGTGGGGAATCGATTTTGATCTCATCTTCAGGGAGATTTCGCGCACTGAATGCACTGCACATAGCGGTATCAGCCTAAACCCAACACCATCTAAGCTGCGTACATCCGTCATTCTTCGTAGGTTCTACAACGCGCGTGAATAGCAAACTCGTGAGAAACAGGCAGGGTTTCCCACTGGCCGTGGGAGCATCGATCAAATGTTCACCTTCCGACAGCTGCTGGGGCGTCGGTTTATTTTTCAAATACCAACAATCATTGTGTCTTTAGACATTCGTGCATCCTTCGACTCCGTCCGTAAATGTGCACTATGGCACTATTGTTTACGAGGAATGAAGTAGGTGACAAATGTGTTAGACTTCAATGGTTTGTACTGTCGTACTTCAGGTCGTTAAGGCTTATGGGTGGCATTCACCACAGTTCGTCGTCTTCAGTGCAGTATCGCAAGAATTCCGTATATCCTCATTTGTTCTCAACTTTGTCATGGAGGATGTTACACAGAACACTTTACCTGGTTTATTGAACAGTAGAGTTGAACTCCTAGGAAAAGAGCTTTTGGCCTAGTGTATGCCGTTGGTGTTTTTCCGATCAGCGACGATAAACCGGCAGATGTTGAACCGCTTGGTGATTAGATCTAGGTATATGTACTCTCTGCACCTTCAAAATGCTTGTTACCACACGGCTTTCCTACTAATCAAAAATAAAGAATTGATATCATTTCCTCGAAATAAGGGACGAATCAGGGAAGAAAAATTTAACCCAGAATAGGCTCATACTATTTCTTTTCTCAGCGAAGGTTCATAAGCAGTTAAACATCTGTTGGACCGCTTGGGCATTAAGATATCCACATACGGCATGTGCTTCAGCCCGCAAGCTAGTTCCTCGATATTGACAGGAGTGTGTGTGTTTGCGCCCACCTTTTGTGATGATCGGTTAGAGGTAGACGATAGCTTCAAGTACCTTGGGAGTCTGATCACACTCGAAGGAGGTATTGGGGAGAGAGTCACTTCACAAATTGCGAAAGCCAGATCAGCTTTTGTTAACCTGTGACGCTTGTGACGCCGCCATGACATCCGGCTTTCTCTCAAGGGGACGATGTACAATGCCACAGTTCATAGTGCTCTGCTTCACAGTTGCGAGACCTGGCATATCTGCCTTGAGGATGCCCGGCGACTATCCATTTTCGACTACCGATATATCCGAAGCAGTGCTCATGTTTGGTGGGAATATTGGGTGAGCAACGATCAGGTGCGTGTTGTGTTTTAGGTGCAGACAGTTGCTGTGTTACTGAGATAATCCCTCTACATCGCTTTCGATGACTTGGGTCCGTACTACGCATGCTTGTCCTTCGTTTATCTTTTCGTGCTCTTTTTGCACGTGCTGGACGCGGCTAGACGAACCGAAGAAGTTATTTTCAGCTTCGGCTTCGATTGGTTCTTTCCGCCTTGCTGTTTTGAGACTTAAGAGATGATGATTGTCTTTGGTTGGAGACGCTGTGAGATATGGTCCAGAGAAGATGTCGTTGGTGCAAGTGCTATATAGCCTGTCTGTAGAACCCACCCCTCTTAGAAAGAATCTGAAAACAACCAGACATTCACAAAATATGGAGGTTGAACGCAAAAAATGACGATTTGTTTGTTCTCGTTTGTTATTTCCCGTTATTGTTTGTCTCCCTTATGTGAATTTCTGTTTACGTGTTGTAGCGTTGGCACCATGTTTGCTTTCAAACTGGCATATATATATATATATAATGCTATTTCAAACGGTTTATTGTAAAGCCGTGCACTTGATGTGAGAGAATGCTATTTCAGCTGGCATTGCGCCTCATTCCAATAGAGCTATTCCATTAGTTATCGGTGCTTATGCGACGCCGGACCGTGCCAGATAAGTGACAATCAGCACACAGGTATGGATGTAACCTTGAGAGAAGCCGAACAAGTGCAGTATACATGCCCAAGACGATATTGCATTTTCCCAATAGCTGCCAGCGCACATCCGACATAGTGGCGTGTTAAGAAGGTAAGAATGCGAATATGCAAACTGTGAAGGCCATATCGTGAGCTGGACCAACCAGTCAGAATGAGCGGCCCGGACTGGACAAACAAAACGCAATGAACTAAATCGTGTGAAATGCACCGGGCAAAATGGACCAAAACGCGACCCCCACAACCGATGAAATAATTGCAGTCATACCGGCACGACAACACAGACAAAGAAGCCTGTAAATATGATGATTTCAATTAACGAGCAAAACTGCGTGGCGGCTGGAGATAGCAGGAACGGACGATAGCGATCTAGAGATAGAATCGGTCTACCAAAGATTGAAATTCGGATCAGGGAATTGACGTTGCTCAGCAGTCGGTTGGCGCAAAGTCATAATCAGTTTTTGCTAAATAGTTGTGAATCATGCTGATGACATGTATCTGCCATCTGGAACTGAGAACAGGGCTGAGCTAAGAACCGAATACAGTGCCAAAAGCTGGATCCTGTCTAGCATTGCATTCCGCTGCTAAATATGTTTTCATCTCGGCAGATGGTGATCATCAGAATCACGGCTGGAAGATGCAAATACATAATGAAGGAATCATTGGTTTGTGCTTCATACTTCACATTTCGTTCGCTAGTGACGATAACTTTATGGGCTCTTTTGGGTATGGCGCTTAACTATCGCTTGACGAACGTTCACGGGGTTTCATTGCAAGATATTTGGCCATCGTTTTTCAAAATTCTATGAGTCCTTGTGTTCCGCCTTAACATTGTTCCTCTTTTTGAACAGCCTCAGGTGATTTCCTTTGGATTCCAATTAGTCGTCTTAATCGACTATGGTGGCAAAAATTTTCCTACCGATTCTCTTGTGACCTCCAAAGGTAATCACGGGTTGGTGAACTATTTTGTCATCTTGTGATAAAAACCTCTCCTTTGTACGGCAAATTTTCAACAGCTTTTTTTCTCTTTTTAACTGCCAGTTTTCCTTGTGGTTTGGCATCTACTGAAGATCACAAGCTAGCCGTTTAGTACCGTTTTGTTCGCGGTTCCCGTCACCGTGTGCAGTCAGCGGCGGGAATTTCATACTAAGACAATCCTGCCAGTCATGCGCATCTTTGTGTCTTCGTCTCCCTGGTTCTAAGTTAATTGTAACTCCGCCGTACACAATTTGACGTCACCCGTTGTACATCTTTGCTCTGCTTGCTCCATCACGAGACTTAACGATCGGCAATGAATTATACTGGATAGTGCTAAAGCCGTATGACAAGCTGACCAATCACGTGCATTTGACAAAAATTTAAATTCTGACAACAAATGTCAGCAAGAAGCTTCAGAATAATACACACAAACTCGAAAAATAGCGATGGATATAAAAGCATTGCTGGTTGGCTGCGTGTGACGCTTGCGTTCATACAAATTCAGTGACATGATGCACATGAAATACGCCCTACTAACTGTTGCGAGGTCCGCAGAAATCAACCGATTTACAGCGCATGAAGGGGCATTTTGACGCTGTGTAGATCGATAGCTACAGGAATTTTAGTGGTAGGTTAGGTTGAGTGGAAGGACTTCAGTCGATCGGGGCAGGCGGAATGAAGTGAATTCAATTAATCTTAAGAGACAATCCAACCAGTCATTTTCCTGATGATCCGTCTGTACACACCATGAGTGTTACGCGAAATGCGTGTTTTTCGCCGATGAAGTTACAGTGTTTACATTCTTGAACTAGCCGTACCGTAATCAACAGAAACTCTTCGGTTCACATTGCTTAGTCTCCTTCCATGTGGTATACAACTCCGTTTACGGGAATTTAGGATACACTGCAGGACAATGAAGAAAGGAAGGATGGAAATGTCGCAGGCCACTTCCCACTGATCGTGAATCACTTGATTCAAAAAGGAACAAACCTAGGTTACGAAAATACCTCGAATTCAGGTGTTTTTGCAGTGAAAATAGGTGACTGGAATGAACTGTTCCGGTGAATTCTGCTTCACTAGGCCAATGCCACTGTGCACGGATTTCCTGCCTCTCCCACTTTATGGAACGGCAGCCTCAGCTTCCCCACAAGTTCAAATTAATCCGGTTCCCCAGTGTCTTCGGTGAGGACACGGGAAGCAACAGATCACGAGACAAGTTATTCTGGTTGTGGCTAAGAGAGTAAGTTGATGGAGACCTAAACGTACACGTGGTAGTTGTACCTGTGTCTAAGGGTTGTATGGGTGAGTTCTGCCTTTACAGCGTGTTCTAGGTTTGGTAACCACCTTAAAATGCAATCTACTAGAACGAGATAAAAAGAGCGAGAAGCGATGCGAGGTAATAACTTCAACAATTATTTAGCGGAGTAAAGACGTCGAGTACAAAGATGCAACTAATTACAGCACCGATGCACATCTCCCATTGTAGCAAACTGTTGCTTGCGAGATCTCCTGAACCCTGATCCGGCATTCCAACTGGACCTTTGTTAGCTACGATTTTCATACCTTTTTATTATGTTATCGACCAACCACCTCAATCCACTCTTCAATTATGGGCCACATCGGAGATCAGCGTACAACGAGACAGTCTCTTTGTGGGCACGTGCAAAGATGCCCCAAACACATTAACCTAATCTGATTCAGTGCCCGTTCTAGAGATCGAACTCTAGGGCCCAGGACCTTAAGTCTGACATTTGAATTACTACAAAAATTTTCCCACCATATTCTTCCACTGTTGCGAAGACCGCGGTTTTCATAAACCGAAGGTATTCGAACATTTTTGTCCGCAATGAGTCTGTTTTTGAGCCGCATAACCGGGTCGAACTTCCTGCCGTTGTGTATACTCGACCTTTGACAAATAACCGCATTTCATGTCGACACATGAGTTAGTACTTGTTTCAAACGGGATTCATGATTAAACAGCGTGTAAAAATTGGAAGCAACGTATGGCACCAATGCTTTCAGGTCATAGAATAAAATACCAGTGGTAAATTTTATACATCGAATTAAATAGGAAATAAAACCGGCTGTGTAGCGAGTACTAGCGGCTTGCAGGCATGTAAACAGTTAATTTATTTTAAAGTGAATTAAGAGAGAATAAGGCATCTAAAGTAGTCTATACGACGACATACTGCAATCCCGTCTGCAGAATTGTATTCCTGTGGATCAGCTCATACGGTGGCCGTCCATTCTGTGGCATAATGAGCAGAAGACCAGCATTCTCTAGTGCAGCAACCGTTGGCATGTCTAGCCATGTTAAGTGAATAAATAAATCGTGGTTCGAATAACGTTCAGTTGCTTATGACGTTCAAACACAAGGAGGATGGAATATGAAACTGACTGGCCGTAAAAACACAAAGAATCCAAATTAATCATTGCCCAAAGACGAGAGTGACTGTTTGGGTGTACGCAATTTGTTGACACAACAACGGCGCATTCACTTCCGCTAAATTCGCACATAGCTCGAATCCAGGTTCCAAACAAACCTATTTGACAGTTCGAAGCTCATGAAAATTCAGCGTTTTCCAGGTTTGCATTATTTCGACGTTGAATCTGATTGCAACACCAACTGGTTCCATCCCAAATACCAAATTGAAGTGCATAAAAACAAAAGAATGAATTCGGTCGGATTTAACAAGTTGGGAATCGGGAGCGGAAAGAGTTCGCTAACCGAATCAACAAAGATCAGCTTCAATTCGGTTTTTTTGGATCTCAACGTTCCAACTCCCGCGTTTATTGTCTTGGCTTTAATTGGTCGTGAATAGTGTGCACTTTTAGAAAATAACTAGGTTCATCGAAATTCGCAAAGCGGAATGAGTTTTTGGGTTTGTGTAAGTGACCATGAACCGCATGACCTGAAGTGATCTATTTAATCGGAAATGAGAATCAAATTTCGATGCTCGATACACTTTTTCCGTTCCGAACACGAACAAACAATGTTCAGTTTCCGTTGTCCCAGTACGATTACATTCAAACGCATTGTAGCGTGCATTTAGTGAATGTTGTACTTTGTCACAAGTCGAACAACTCAAAACTATTGGTGATATGAACTGAAGCGCAGATTCGGATCCACCAAAGCAGTTGAACATTTTGTACTACCTGTATTGATAGTGGGAAGCTAAATTTTATGGGTAGAACTAAAGGAAAAGCTAATTTTGTGTGCAGGCGTCGATTATGTTTAAAGGACAATATCTTTTTACGAAAAATGAATTATTAACTAGTTTCTAAACCAAAATGCCTACCATTTACTTCGATATTTTGCACCTTTTTTCAGTCGAGATTGGCCTGTTATGAAATATCTGATGATCAAACCAATGGGGTTTCAATTTATCATTTAGTCAGCGAAAATGTGAAAATCGAACATTCGATGACCTTTGGAAGTGTTCGGGACAATAAATAAGTCATTACAAAGTTCCTGGAGGTTTATCCATGAAAATGTTGGCTAGGATGGAAATCTATGACAAAGGGCGAAACGGGTAAAATACTTGTTATCTGAAACTGGGTTAATTACGCGAGCCTGTCCAATTAGGTGTAGGAGGGATGAGGGTATAGGTTCGCCAAATATACTGGTAACCGAAAGACAAGATCGCAAAATATCAGAACGCTGATGCTAAGACCTAGTGAGCGCCGTACGGCACCATTATGTCTGAATTTTGTCGATTGATGCTGAATCAGATGAGTGAATGCAAATTAAAGAGCGGGTCCTATTTACCTAAAGCATATCCAAACTATTGTTCACATGTGAGCTGAATCTTCAATTATCTGACCTTTCAGAAATTAATTTCTTCCGTGACTTTTCACCTTTTCGGTAACCGAATCCAGAGCCGTGAATCAGTATTGTTCAGTGTGAAATATATGCAGTTTTACCCAAGGACTGGAGTTAAGGTGAAAACACCTTGAAAGCAGACACATGATCCATTTCGAGCCTCCTTATTTATAGTGCTCATTTGAGTGCATCAATTTTGAAGGTATTTTGATACCCCAATAGTGTTTATTCGGCATCAGAAATTTTCCTTTCAGTTTAGTAACTGTGGTATGAAACAAATGACTTGGAGATAATGCGTTAAAGAATTTCTTGTGGTATCTTTTCCGATCTTTCGTACTGTCAGCATTTAAACCCAGTCTGTGGTGAATTGGCATTCGGCAGCATTGCATTTATTTCGCAATGATTGCACATGGTTTATTTAGTTTCATATACATGAAGTACTGCCATAGTTACAAACATTTAGTATATATTTGCGTCCCAGAGACGGCATAGAGAGTAATCTGGTTTAGAGTTTGGAGTGAATTATGGACCGCATCAGATATCAGGGTCATTGCACGAGGGATGTTTGCACGTTTGTCACCATTCGGTGTTTTGGAAGCCGTGCTTAGTCGATCGCGCAGTCAAGTCCTCCTAGCTGACGAGTCAGCTGAAAACAGACGGAAAGTACGAAAGTAAGGGGCAGACAATCAATATATGAAAACAGGAAAGGTTGAGTTATTTTGTTCAATTTGTTCCCCTGTTTAAGAGAATTTCGGAAGCCTAAATGGCGGAGGATAAATTATTGTGAATCTATTAGGCTCAGCATGTAGCGCCAGTGAAAATCAACTGTTTCATCCTTAACAGGCATCATCATCAATGCACATTTCATCGCGTCCCAACTGGGACGCCTAGCCGGGACGAACGACTGAGAATCGAAGATCTTAGCTATTATGCTAACCGGGTTAACTTCCAACAATTGATCGAACATCAGCACTATGGGATACAGCGCCAAAATCTGTGACCGAATTTTGCGGGCCACAGACCTTTAAACGAACCGGGTGGGGACTAACCTCTTGGCAGGTAGCTGCACAGAGCATTGCTACTTCACAGTTTGTTGTAACAAGATTTAATGTGGTTTCCCAAATGATTCTTTATGCAGTCAATGGAAAAATCACATCAAATTTTCTACTACGGAAAATTAATATAAGTCATTTTAGCAGCTGGTACTACTCAGTATAGTTTACCGTGTAGGACAATGAGAATAGATCTCTTGGTCCGTTCTCTTAAAGTAGATGGGGATTTCGAGCTGGTAGTATAATGCACTCGGTGTTTTCAAGGCCACTGGTTTTTTCGTGCGTAATTTCCCTCGTATCGGTCCACAAAAAATATCAGACACTAACATTTTGAGCACTAGTCACGTGGCACCATCGCCCAGTAGATTTGGAGAAGTAATCGACATACCCTTTATGGAATTATTATTAGTACTTATAACGCTGTCGATTGGGACTACTCGCCATTCCAGCTAGATCAAACAAAGAACAAACCTAACCATGTTTCATTAAACCCTTCATAGATAGCAATACCAAAAAGCTGACATGCCGCTAGCTAGGGCCCTAGAAGTTGCACTTAAACATTTCTGCGCTGCAGAACGATTACTATCCTCATTTTCTGGCGCTTTTTTGGTTACACTATCATCACTTCTCTCGAACATAGCTATTTACACACCAACTAGACTTCTATGGTCGGTTGTAATGGTCTCGGACACAGATGAGCCTGTTCGCTGTTGGGCAGGCGACATAATGCAGTTGTTCTGAACACTTGAAGGTGAGGTAAAGTGCATTGTCCGGGGAAGTAGTCCGACATATCAGATCTCCGAGTTTGATAGGTGAACATTGAGATTCTTCGCAATAATTTGCTAAATTAATGACAGGTAATCTCTGGCGGCACTTTCTTACACACGCAGTTTATGTCAAGTAATGCTTTTCAATATTATGATGGTTTAATAAGATCTTGTCTGGATTTCCAACTTAGTTCCTGTGGTACCTAGGTTCTGATTTTGGCGGACGGAAGCTAATTATACAAGAAGGTGAGATTCACTGTATATACACGAGTATGGATAACATTAGGAAAGTCACATTTTTCCGATAGAAGGCTAGGTATTATATTAAATATTAGTCCCATGGAATCAGTATTCAAGTTACTGGTAACTAACAATGAGAGGATTATCAAATCCCTTGGAGGAATCACTAGCGGTGTGTACCCTTTGCTCCCAATGAGGAACGTGAATCTGGGACTACCTACTCTAGGTCTAGTCTTAGCCGTTAAGCCAGAGGAGGAAGTTCTCCTATTTATCGAGGGCTCCTAACTAAGATACAGCCGCCGTATAGTGCTTCCATTGCATCCTAGAGGTCAGCTGGGCGTCAACGCTGCAAGGTGGATAATTTCACACAGCTTCTGAGGCTTTATATTTTGGATTTTATTTTGGGCTGCTGAAAAGGGAATCAGTAACTATTTTTTGAACACATTTAATCGAGGTGACCCCGATTGGTGATGAAGCGTTTGCAATCGAATCGTACTGATCAGCGAACAAACCGATGCCACATATATATATATATATATATATATATATTGAAAATAATCCCAGTTCTCGTTGAATTTAAGAAGTGTGAAGCCAAATGCTTGTTTGCTTATGCTGTAACTTACTGAAGCCTATTACATGAGTTCCTTTGGTAGCTCAGCTTTAACAGAATGGCATGAGTTTTTGGGTAAGCTGGGCGCCTTGATTCCACTTTTTCCATTGTCAGGCGAGATGATCTTATCAGTACTACTGTCCTGTCGCAAGTGCCTGTCTGCCTTCTCCTCCTTATATGAGTCATCTGCCTTTAATCAACTCTGAAGACAGTGATAAGGCAGACATCTTAGCTAGTCACTTTTCACCTTCATCTACTGCAAATATGTTTTGGGCTGCATCAGCGTCCGACTCTATTACCCCTGTGTTGATTAGCGCTTCAATTGCGACAACATAAAAGCGGGGTCCAGGTCGATTTGCCTGCCTATCAACCTTTTCTAGGAATTTCAAGCCTTCAGAAACACCTTCGGTTGCTTTGTCCTACCTTGAGTGATGATCCTCACAGATGAACCTGTGACCTTTTCGAGTTTCATGGGTGTAGACCAGAGAAACCGGGTGGTACTCTTTTGTCACTGATCTGTGTTGCGAGTTTTGCCCCGCTTTGTCCCATGTATCTTTTGCAATGTTTGACCTGATTCCTGCTTGGTGTATGTTCTTCGATCTTTGATATAATCTTGGTAGGGTTTTTGTTGGCTTTTGAGATTCTTCAGTTTCATTAGACTTCAGTAGTCTTCTTATGATTTCAGTGATATCTTCGATGAATAGCGAGGTTATTTGTATTTTTGATTTTTCTGCAGCCTTTTGTAAGCACTACTTCTGATGGATTTCCCTCTAATCATTCTATAGAAGATTCCGGCATGCATGTTATTTTCGTTTTCTTCACTACTAGGTACTGCAGCGAGATTGTGCCCTTTTGAAAAGGATCTTGATGTAGTTTTTGTTACGAAAACTTTTGTGGTAGCCCCGAAAATGCAGAATGTGATCTGCGAGTGTGTTTTTACGTTGCATGGATATTTCCAATGTTTACATTTGTCCATGTGACTAATACTTCTGAACAGACCGGCTTTTTGCACCATACCTATGTGCAAACACCGACAAACGCACGTACGCCACACACCCTACCTACGAGCAGGAATGTGGCATCTGATTTTTCAGCTGCTCATTATGGGACAAGTTATGTTGTATGAATTTCTGCTTATCGACCACAGTAGAAAGAGGCCCGCAAGATGGTATTCAATTCAAACAACAGGCAAACCGCTAAGCGAACCGCTATTCTAAGTCTTCCAATGATGAAATCAAAATATGCAGTAGAACGGTAGACTGTAATCGGTTTTTTCACCATCGTAAACTTGATATCCGTGGACAGTTCGTCGATTTCGGAGAAAGTCCACTGCAGTTCTGGTCGTTTGCTGATTACCAACGTAGCGCAGTCATAGTTGTCACATCCTGTCTGGTGGAAAGTTTGTCTCCGGTTATTGGATTAGTACATCCAAGATTATTTTCATCTGCTCACAAAACGTACCACACAGCTCGCAATATTTCGGCTCTAATTCTGCTGATTTGCATTTATTCCTCTAATTTAGTTATTGGTCCCGCAGGTTGTCCATCTCCCATTCGTTTTAATGTCAGGTTGATTTTCGCAACAACCCCTTTGGCTGGGTTGCCGTTGATTTTCCGATGAATCAATGCGTCCCGCTGAAATGTTCTTGTTTTTCCGTAATTCATGTGATCCTTCACTGGTCAGCAAAAGAATGAGTACATCTAGTTCCTCTTGTAGCTCTCGTACGGAGTTTTCTGGTTTCCAGATAGTTATCATTTTGTGTTAATTGTAAGAACCGAGACGATGTGTTGTTGTGACTACTGCTTGGCCTCACCGGAAATTTCGACACCTTCCACCGCATTCAAATTGCTTCAAACTTGTTAGCTTGAAAAACGAAGAAAAAAGTGGGTATTTTGGAAAAACAGTAAATTTTTGCATAAAATGTCTTTACTCCTATAGCCATCGCTATTCCCAATTTAGTGATGCTGGTTATTCGCGCGTTATGATCAGCGGGTCACTCGGTGAATCGTTGGGTCCGGTTTTCTTGACATGCGCTCTGGCCAAATATCAATTGAGGACCGCAGCATTCCAATTCTGCTGCATATTACTGGCCTGCCCCGAAATGACCAAAAGACTGAAACTACTATCCCAGGAATTTTGCCAGTAGGTTATTCCCTTTGTGAATTCAGCTTTCGGACTTTAAAGGGCACGGCTAAACCAACAGAGACGGCGCCCTGTGGAAGGGATGACAAGCTTTCTAAACATGTGCAGTACAGTTGGTGGAGTTATATCATATTATTATATTCAGTCACTTTCCGTAAGCCAGCGATCGAATTCTTATGACCTGCTTGCATTAACTGATCACAGCAGACAAGTTTTTCAACCGGACTGGAACACAAACAAAAACTCTGAGTATGTCTTTCTTTGTCCTTGGTCAAGTGTACAAAGCTATTCACTTCAGCAAAAAGTATCACGGTTCATCGTACATTTTTTCATTGCTTGCAAAACTTTCCCGCCAACCTTTCTTTTTCGGACCACAGAATGGCGATTGGAAGGGAGAACCCCCACCTCTGCAGTTTGCAATATGGATCAAGGCATGTTTTTTGAGTATTTTAGCTGCTGGTAACTGGTGGGACTACTGATGGAAAATTTTGCCTCACCATAATTGAGTGATATGCAGTGCGCAGCAGCTGGACATTTCGGATGATAGTTCTGTGGACAAGGCACGACAGTCAGCTTCCCCACTTTCAGCTCACAGTTGGTCACAGTCCCGTGTTTGAAAATAATATAAGTTGGCGTTTCATTAATAAAAGAAATAAAATACAAAAGATAAATAACCTATGCATCGGTGAATTTGAAGGATAATTAGCAAATGAAACGGAAATAGAGGAATGTACTATTTTGTTTTGGAATGTTTCGTTTCCGTCAAATGACAGAAAAGATTTAAACTGCAAGGACTTTCTGTGAGACATTTAGTTAGCTGATCTCCTTTTGATCAGAGGACAAGCTATTGGTTTCATTGGAACCAGTGGACAACAAATCGGTCTCTCAAAAGACCGGCACCTCCTGATTACTGATGCCCCTACTTTGTCATCCCCATTATTTTTCGAGCTAATGACTCAAAAGCGAAACACCCGTGGTTTTGGTGGGGTTCGTAAACGATGTGGAACACTTTGCAGATTCCATCAGCAATTTAGGCGTTCGCAAGTGTAGAAAATCGCAACATTTGATGGAACTCGCCTGCCGCCCTGGTACACCTGAATCCTGATACGTTCATGCTTTCCGCTGAGTGAGAAAAAGTTGTGGCTTTGGGCAGGCTACATATTTTTCCGTGTGGGCAGCAATACTGAATTGAGTTCGCAATGCAACGGTTCCTCTGAACACCATACTCACTAAAAAAACATTTCTTCAGACAAAGCGTTATCGTTGCAGCGTTTCCACATGAGCATCCTCAAGTATGTCATCCAGGAAACAATTTACTGATCATCAGTAGCCTAAGTATTTGAAGGAACAAGTGGTCGCCTAGTCGATATCAGCATTTTTCACTTTACCAGGATAGATTATCTGGTTTCGTAATCGGCTTTCATTTGTTACGTTCGGTTTTGACAGAGGCTTCATAATCTTAAGAGCTCAAGGCAAAAAATAGCTACATGCAGCTTCAACCCGAGACGTCTAATCGGTCAGGCTACATCTCACACCACAGGTCGCCTAGAACCGTGACGGGCGTTAGCCTGTGGATTAATCAACTACGCCAGACATTAAAAATGAACTGATTGAAAAATGAACTGAATTGAGTCATAGCTTCGCATTGTCCCTTTTAATTGAGGAAATAAATATTGGGTCACCGGGAGGAATCGATTCTCAAAACATCAAGAATATTTTGCAATGCCGTTTCACATTTCTTCAAAGTGCCTCGAAATAACTCATCGTGTAGGGCTTTTAGATGTCACTAGCACGATGGATCCAACTTTATGGCAGTCAGGAATATTCCCAGAGAATCCATCATCAGTAGCATTTGCTTGTTACTGCAGTTCGGGTGTGGTGGACATGCACTGATTCTGATTCCTAACAAGAATAAAACAGCTTCACGTGCTTCCAGATTTTCTTTAAGCGAGCTGAGTGTTGATATCACAGTGAATTATTTAAGGAAATAAGACTCCCGGAAAGCAGCTTGAACCATTGGAGTCATGTCCATACAGAAATCTTCCACATCAAGATTTTTATTCATCGATAACTTATGTTTCAAGGCAAATTTCCCTGGAGTGAAGTTCGGCACCACTCAAGAAATAGCAATATCGGACGCCCACAGGCTGAATTTTCGCTATTTCGCCTACTAACAAGAATACAAGTAGCCCAGTGCAAAGTGCAATTTAAGTGGGCAAAAAAGTATCCGATGGTTTCCCACACTTTGTACGACTCGGCTGCTCGGTGAGGACGTAGGTGTAGACAATTAAGCACGTTACCGAGTAGTATCGAGCGGTTGTCACGTGACTAGTGCAACAGGAGGGCGGTAAGCAGGAAGCCAGCTTAAAAAACCGGTTATTAAATATTTGTGCAATTGTCTCTGCAGTAGCAACAGACTGCGTCACTCAGGATCAAGAATCCCTGGCTTTAAAATGTTATTTTTCTTGTTTCATCACTATATATTAGCCTCTCGTCTTTCGGGTTTCGTCGATAACCATCGGTCTAAATTCTCACTATTAATCTTGAAAGATGGAAACGTTTGATACTCGGTAATTTCATGATTTCCCTACTTGTCTGCCGGCTATTGATTGCACGTCAGATGACCTTCACTTTCGTGGGTGTCATGGTCGGTGACCACTCCAGGATTTTTGGTGCCGCAGATTTTAGTTCTGTTAATAATTTTCCAAAAGAACCTACCATTTTTCCTATATTTCGAAACTGACGCTATTTTAAATATTGTGCAGTTGAAAATTTTTATGTCCGCAATAAGATTCATCGAAACTCGTTCCGTGATTGGCTGCTTCACCTATCGACCAAGGCTACGTAACAAAACTAGATAAACAATAGAGCTCACTTGAATTCTGACTTGTATTGGTAGGTCACCGATAAACGCGTGGCAGTGTCCCGTGTTCGTCTTTTCTCTTCCGCTAGAGGGTCGGGTTAGCTTTTCGTATTCCGCGCCTTTTTCGGTTCTGTGTGGCTGCTCATCCAAGGAAGCAGTGGATCGGTCGTTGTGCGACTACGGGACCCGTAGACTCGAGCCAGAACTGTTGTGTCTCCAGCCTAAGTGTGTCTTCGTGTCCTCCTAGGCCAAAGGCTGTGTGCTCCTACACTGTCGTGCGACGCTGGTGCTTACGTCTTTTGCTCCAGTGCTTGCATAGATCAACCAAACTCGGCAAAATAACAGTGGGCATCAAGTGAGTTTACCAAAAATCCAACATATGGTCTGTGGACTTTAGATAGTGCCTGACCTCCATGATGGTTGCTTGTGCAACAGTGAACTGCATCGCGTGAAGGTGAAATAGGGTATGTCCGAAATGAGAGTAAAAATATCGAGTTCCAATTAGTCCATGAGGGATCATTTTTGAGAGAGAGAGAGAGAGGATGTGCACCATCTCAACCTATCACCTTATCAGGTTAAAAGAGATGCTGAAGAAGTACGCTTGACGTATGACTGTTTCCGTTCCTGCACATTCCATTCGTGTCATGATAGAAGAGGCATCAGTTGTCTGCATTATCATCTCTTGTGTTATGCAGTCCCACCAGCAAAGACCGCATGGAGCCAATAAGGCAATAGATAGCTTTGCGACAGCGCGTTTGGGCGGACAACGGATGTCACTGAAATCATGCTTCAAGATACACACCTGCCTTTCTACCATTTTGCCAAACATGATAACTGGGATCTCCGGACGGTGGGGGGGGGCGGAGATTGCGATGTTTTCACGTAATTAAAAAAGGAACTAATGTGAACAGTGATTAGCAACTACTTCAGTCCTGTCAGTGACCCCGCAGAGCATATGTTACGCATTTCAACTGTTTCGTTCTCAAACAGGACACAGCGTGAAGACAGGGCTCTATCACGTCTACCTCATTTATATTAGAGAATTTCTAATTGTTCTTAATATATGAGCACAATGGAAGAGGCACACCTCATTGTCCGTATGGGGCATTGCACGGAAGGGAGAGGAGAATCGGGAATGATTACCCTGAACTTCGACTGGCACGGAACCCGATAAATTCTAAGTACATTAGACGTGGGGGCAAACATCCGTCTGCCAAAAAAGTAACCGCCGGATCTGGAATTTGAATATTTGCTCTTCTTGAGGTGACAGACGCACAACCCAGTCGCCCTACTCTAGATGAGAGATGATCGGTTAGCCTTAATAATCCCTAGGTTACGTGACAGATCATAATATATAACCTAATTTCAAGCGCGAAAAAATTTACCCGGCCAAAAATAACTTTCAGGGACAATAGGCTCTCAAATTATTTGCCGTTTGCCTCATGAACCGTGGTAGACAAGCTGGGCTTTCATCGAAAGAATACAAACCTTCAGACTGAAAGCCTTATGTGACCCGCCACTTCAACCTTGCTGACTGGGATATCCGCTTGCTTTTATTAATAACCCATGAATAATGAATCTCACAAAAATGTAATGCAGTGCGCACACATGCACGTCAGTGATACGAATACGTAAAACGTTTATTCGTCAAACCTCGTATAACCAACCATGATATTGATTCCTAGGACTATTTCCTTGATTCGCCTTCCTATGGGCTCCTACTTTTGTCCAAAACTCAAATTAAATCCTTTTCTTCCAACGACTACTTGTCTTTCTTGCTGCTCTGTTAATATCCCTGATTGTTATATTTTCGATCGTGTCTCAAGCTGCGGAGAATATTTCGGCTGATAACCCCAGCACCAGTGTAACCACCCTAGGTGATTCAAATGTCCACAATATCAACTGTTTAAAACACTTGTCCAGAACTGCCACATTTGGTTGTGAAACTGAAACGTTTGCCATAACAAACAGCTTGCCTCTGGTGGTTAGTTTGTCAACGCTGGTCCTCCATCGTGCTGTTGATTACACGCAGACAGAATTTTTTTCTCATCCACTGTTTGACTTTATCCTCACATTTCTTCTGTTAGCGCATTGGACCAATGTCACACTAGCTAATAACTCTAATTTTCTTTTCCTGATCATGGGCGACTTCACTGTGCCTCACTATTGATCTGATTGCCGTCCCACATCCGTTGTCTGCACTTCAGCCGCAGATATCACTGAAGTCATGCTTCAAGATACACATCTGTCTTTCTACCATTTTGCCAAACATGATAACTGGGATCTCCGGACGGTTCAGCCATGCATACATTCGGACAATGTGGAAGAAAACAGTTGCTTTCAAACACTGGCTCCTTTAGAGATAACATTCATACAAATACACACCGACTGCTAAGAGCAATCCTGTTCAAGGAAAAGCTGCTAAGCTGGTTCCATGTCCCTATGGCAGCCGCACGTCTTGAGAAAACTGTTTTTCACAATTTTGGCCCGCCCTCACTTCCTCCCGTTTTAGAGCTATTTGGTTTACACTTCAACGATCCACCCAGGAGTTGAAACAATCGCTTCCAGTTAAATTGTTACAACCAAATAACATCTCAATTTTTCTACCTCTCTTTGAGGCTCTCACAAATATTTGCCCGGTATCAATTTCTCTTGACTCCGACTGGCATCATGATCATGGGGATTTTCCGCCAATTTGAACTAGGGAACTCGAAGTCAAGCTTTCACTCCTTTAAAACGAATGTTTCCCTCTTTCTGAAAGGCCATCCATCTTCAAGCGCAATAATCCACCATCCATCCCGCCAATTACACTCTTTTCAGTCTCGTGAAGACTAGCAAAAACTGTTTAAGTTAATTTCCATTATATATTGAACGCCATACTGAGTGATCGCCAGTATGAATTTGGCTGCCACAGATTCATGGGAAACTTCTTGGAGCACGTTCTTTCGGCGTCCCCCAGAGTTGGGTGATCATTATTACACTGCAGATTCTCACTAGTAATGATGCCCTCATACCAACTTCCAGTTCTATTCAAGCCTTTGTCAATGACACCAGTCTTCATTACTTTTTGTCTTATTCGACCTCCCGTGCGTTGCCAACTAACATTTCCAGCGATAGTTCTACTGTCTGCATAGTGTTGGGACCCAGCACCGGTTATCTGGGAGTCCAAAAACCTGATATTCATCGGCTCTTCTAAGTCTTACATCTCTACTTAGTTTAAACATGATCATGCTGATCCCTCACTTATCTTCAACTGTGTTACCCTCTACTCTACATCCTTGTCGGTTTTTTTCTCCTACGGGGACTGTTTTTGCCTCAAGGATATTCAAGATCGATTTTGTACTCATTAGACGTCACTTTACACCCTCCCAACTGCTTATTCTGTGCAAAGCGCAAACATATTTCATTCTTGAAGTGGAGTTTCGCCTTCTCAACCGAATTCAACCGAACACCATCAGACTGATTAACTACCCCAAACCGCAGTCACTGGCTTACAGACGGGCCGCTGTTTTTAAATGTCTGCTGAGTACTAACGCAGTCTTCATTTTCGAGAAAATGACTGTTCTCATTTATTTTAACCGTCACCCGCGTACTTTCAAAAAGTTATCCGTACAAAATGAATATTGCAAATTGTCGTACTGCTGGCTTTGGTTAATCGTATTTCCCTCGAGATTCAAAACTGTGGGGCATCCCTCACCTACTTATATACTATCTTTCCTACAACGTAGACATGTCCACACACAACGAAATGGTTTTCTCATGAATGCACTCCCGCTATTCATGTAAGGCAGGTCTTCAGATAAAAGAATCTACTCGTTGTGGTCCATGCTTCTCATGCAGTGCAAGAAAAATCCCCCTCAATGGACTGAAGACACGTTCAAATGACAGACTTTCCGTTTTTCTTTCAACTTCGGGAGAATATATAGCCTTGGGTTGTTGATAAGTTCATCGCAATGAACACTGAATTGCGATAAAGATGCTTGAACGGGTGTCATTGAACGACTGAGTTTTGGAGCTCCATTCAACCATTATTACCAACTGGGCCAATTTGGCCGACTAATGATAAGCACCACTCAGTGGCATAATACAGAAGATAATTGCGCCAACCTTAGTCACATTGGGAACGACGTTGCCATTAATTTCCTGAAGCCCAATAGGCTACGGAGTGAATCCAAGAGATGGTACACCATGTTACCTTATTTGAGTACTATAAGAGCAGACACAAACTGAGACTGTGACTCCCAGCCCGGAACTGCCTTCAGAATCATAGGTTGCCGTAGTGGGAAATGAGGCTAGTATTGCCCCACTGACCATACCATTTTGTTAGTTGTTTTCATTAGCCCAAACCAGAGTTCGAACGTACCAGATTAACGCCAAGGTCGGACAAAACCTATCGTGAGTACACCCACTCACAAATCTAAGAACTGTCAGGCATGAGAGAGCAGGACCGTTGGGCGTTCAACGAAAAGATTTCTAGCAGGGCAGCACCAATCGAAATCCAGACATTTGTTTTCTACGGTGTTTTTGAGGATCATTGCGAGGGCCACTATTTTGCATTACTAATCAGAACTTTTTGAACTGCAAACGGCCACAAGGGAAGTTAGCGATTCAGATCCACTCAAGAGACCTATAATGCACCTTCACTTAGTTTTGTTTGGCAGGATTCAGTAGTGCAACATGAGGAAGACTACTTTACCGGAAACAATCAACAACGGTATGAATTTCCTCGTCATTATTTAGAAGATTCGTTTGCTATCAGCAGTTCGAAATAGATAAGTTGGATTGAAATATTGCCTTATTTAAGCCAGCGACAAACACACCCCTCTCAACCAAAGGTGTTTTGCGTAATATTTTGGCAATCACTCATTGAGTAATCGTAGTATGCACATCTCAATCATACCGATTGTTTATTTAGTAGGGAAACCAGAGAGGAAACATGCAGGTAGGTCTTACAGCCGCTTGCGAGTAGTGCAGTCTCCGTACTTTGGTGAAAATGATGGTTGTGTAAAAAATCAGACACCAGGGCAAGCAAAGCGCGATTAGCCGTTTACGTTGCTTGCATAAGCTTGGATTCTACAGAAGAAAGACTGACGAAGCTTCAACAAATTTCGTTTCGCAAGCTGAATGAACTAAAATGTTACCCGATGCAGCGCAATGTCCCAACTCCAAAATATGTCTTGCTCAACCGATGGTTTTGGATTTTCATGACTTGTCAATGTAACTTAGCCAACACTAGTTCACCGACCACTGGAACGACACCAAAATGAACCCGAACATTTCCTGGTGCAATTACCTCTAGGCCTTAATTTTACGTACGCGGCCGTGTTCATACTTGAATCGAGAGACATAATGATATATGGCGCAGTGGTAGCAATTCTCTGACTGATGGTTTACGGAACCGGCTCTGAAAATCATCCTCATGGAGCTCGATAGACCAAGTCTTTGTAAATAAACCGATCGATAGGAGCGCTCAAACAGAGCAAGACGGGAAAGACTGGCGGCTTTGGCACATTCAAATATTTATAGCCAGTCATTATACAGTTTAAGCATGAATGTTTTGGAAGCACCATGTCTACATTTTTGATGAGACTGTGCTATCTGAATTGTCTCCAGCCTACTGATTCTCTGATTCTCCATTGGCTCTAGCGTCAGACAAATCTTCTGAGCCACAAATTCTTGTACTATCTTGTATGTGCCGTGCATCACAAAGGACGCTGGGAGTGTTTGACTAGATGGTTATTCTCGGTTTCCCACACCAAAGAAGTTCCTGTTTTGAAACCCTAAACGGAACTTCTGGCTCAAAAGTCTCACCCATAACAATAATTCAAACCAGTACCGAACTTTCTGCTGTCAATCTTGCTCGAAACGGTGGATGCGACAGTCCTGGTTATCCTGCGCGACGAACAGTGCAGAATGGAATTCTTCTGTTTAATGTGATTTATATTAGATTGCCGTGCTTCTGGGGCGTCCTTCCGTTAAGCAGAAAAACGATCACGGTTCTCAACTAAAACCTTTGGCTCTAACTGAGGAGTGGCCCAATGGAAGTTCACATCCTCGGACGAACTATTCCCTTACTCATTTTTTCCGATTCAAGTGAGAACTCAAATCACTCCTGAACTTGGAGGGTTAGGGGGCTATGTCGTCGGCCTCCTCGCCCGCTGACGTTCCAGGAATGATTGGATCCTCGGCATGAGATAAGCCATCTTGCGCAGTCCCTTGGGCAGTCACATTACGCGGCAAGATACGGAAGTCTGCCGAGAATCTTGATTACAATTTATCAACACCGAAGATGCACTTAGATCGCACATGTCACTTTCTGTGATCGCGCAACAGTTCATTGTGATTGTGTGATGTGGGGTTCTACGGGGCTCGACTGCTTATATAAATCTACCAAAAAAATAATGAACGGAGATCTTGCTCCATCCCAGAAAAGCACTAAGTTTTTTAAAGACGTTTGGTCCATGAGCATAATGGAAGGGACATTTTTTATGACCACTACACGGGGGATAGGTGGGGATCGGCAACCATGGACCCGAAACTCGGGGTGGTAAAGAACCACATAAGGTCTCATCAGGGAATTGCCATGCACCACCAGAAGGCAAACACTCCAAAGAATGATCACATTTGTGCTTACTTTAGGGTTTGAAAACACTAAGATACAGATAGGTCAGAACATCGCGCTGAGATGAAAACAGATCAATATTAACGCTTAATTACACTTAGCATTCAGATTGTTTGAAAGAGTTCCACCAAAAGCTCAGACTGAGGTTAAACCAACTTAATTTGATTTTCCGACCCTCTTTGAAGAAGCTTGGGAACGCATAACCAGAACGGCAGTTATGCGGAGCAAACACCCGTCAACGTGAGGGTCAAAAGTTTCATTCAGAGATCCACCGGACGCTCTGATGGTGGACAGAAATTAGCCGCTTCCCGGCAGCTTATCAAGCTCGATTCATTTGGATTTTATCACTGTATCTCGCTCCAAGATTTGTGGTCTTACCATCGTGTAGGGGCTATGGAGCATGTTCTTTTCATTGCGCTGCTGCACCCAGCAGTGTGATAAACAATTATCATAGTTTCGAATAAAATAGTCGGCACTTGGGAGAAGGCCGAATTGTCACAATCACAGCGACACACTGCCTGAGGGAAAATATCATTATCTATTAGACTAAAAAATCGGCGACTAGAAGTTCATGCATTCTTCCAAGCATGAACCAAATAAGATTATCCTGTGCGTGAGAAATGCACTGGCCGCGCATAGACATGTGACTAAAAGGACTAGTGGGTTTCCGGTAGAATACCACGAACAAGAACACAGTTCAAATTTTTAATGAAGATACAAACACATTTGCTAATAAATGTGATTAAGCTGATTCATTTCTTTTGTGTTTCCACCTCTGCTTCAATTGCTCGAATTGCTGAGTCGACCTGACTTTGATTGATCAGATGTACGTAGGTTTTCCCGTTTCGCCGCTGTAACACGCCCAGTTCGGCCTGAAACAAGTGGCATCAAATAAGCCAATAAGGAAAGTAAAGCACCAATGATTAAACATGAAGTCACCACGGACGATAAAACAGATGACTGATAGCTAAGTTTCATTGACTCATTTTGCAGTAAAACTCATGAGGAACAGTTGCATACTAAGCCATAAATGGACATTATAAAAGACAACTGATTGGTTAATTGGGATTTCAGACTACCGTAAGTTTGTACACGCCTCACTTTCCCGGCCTCTGCGACCACTAACTAGGCACGGATTTGCTCTTGTTTTTCGTACCACTAGGCGGCACCGTCTACTCCAAAATGAAATTAAGGGAATGCGAACGCACAAACACAACGCAACAATTAAAAGGATACAAACGAATTCAAGAAGGGCACTGACTGCGGCTCTTCACCATGTCATTCAACATATCTAACAATGCCATAAGAGGACCTCGTGAACTCTAATTTGAGTCTAACTCAACCTACTCATACGTATTCGTTGGTTTGGTATCTTTTTGTCACGCTATATATTAGCCATTGCAGTCCATTTTTCAACCTTTACCTATCTCGGAGAACAGCGCGCACATAGGGAGCTTACCTGCCGCATGGGCAACATATGTCGCAACCACATCAAGCTATTCAAATTTGGTGCCTGTTCCACCGACTGCACTTCGTGATCCAGCACCCTACATCCCACTTTTGAGTTAGTAGGGGAAACTTTCGAGTTAAACTACGACGGAACCGAACTTGTAATCATTCGTACAAAGCATATATATATATATATCTATGCCATACATTGCACATATGGTTACAAATGTTTTATCGGAACCATAATGAACAAGGAAAAGGCAAAAATAATGTCTAGGTGTTATGGCTCCACTTATTGGTGAACCCCTGTGCAAGTAATGAACCCTTGGGGTATTTCATAAGAATACTTGAGAGCTAGGAAACTATCACGTTCTCAATACCATTGCTGTTCTGTCCACAACCGCCTACTTGGTAAATATAAGCACGCTCTGTTTACGGATAGTTGCCGATATGATGGCAATCTGCAGACGTGCTGCATGGCTTACAGCCATCCACAGTTCAACTCCCGTGTCCTGCCGATTAAATACGGCGTATGCTCCACTTCTGACTACTAGCCAGATGTTACATCGATACCACAGATGTCTTACTTGGCTCTTCGTAAGTGTTTTTCGAGTGTCGTATTGTTTATCTACCATGCTAATCTGCCTTCTCTTTTCAAATTCCACAATGCTCATTCCAGTTGTTTGCAGATTAAAGCCTCCATTCTGCACTTTCGACCTCTCAATCCGAACGTTGTGAGTTTCCTGTCCGGTCACGGGGAACTTAAAACTACAAAAACAAGATATGTATCCCATGACATAAACTAGTGTTTATCATTTGAAAATTACGTAATCATACCGGCAAGGTGTTCAGAAGCCAAGCGGAAAACAAGTACACAATGATCGACTGGTGATCCACTTTTTAAAAAGGGATTGAGCCGCGACTGCGCTAACCACTGGGTTATAAACCTAAGCTCGATACTACCAAAGCTATTTGCGTCTGCCATCCTCTGTGAGCTGTACAACACCCGTGAAGAGCAAACTCTTCTCAAAAAGACAGAAAATGACCAGGGACTGTGCTTACCTTATCTGACGTCAGCTTTGACATAGTCATTGTCTTATACAAAGCTTTGATACATAGTTTTATGGCTTCATCAACGTTTGCTTCCGGATTGTAATCCTGTTCAAGGATTGACGCGGCAGCGGCTGAATTGGATCCGATACAAGCCGCTTTCCATCCTAAGCAGTTCCCAGAAGGATCAGATTGAAACAATTGAAATCCATGACGTTCGTCCCACCCCATGAACAGCATGGAAACACCGAACGGCCGCCGACCGCCATACATCGTGTAACCATGCTGCAGATCACATATGTGTGAGACCAGCTGTTCGACAGGCATGGGTTCTTGATAAGAGAGTAGATACCTAAATAAGACAATGGGTTCACCTTAAGATGAAGTTATCCATCACCAAGAAATTGAGACTCGAAATTCACTTTCAAAAAGTCACAACCAGTAAAAATAAAGCACACATGAACCCAGGTTTACATGAAAATATCAATTTAATAGGAAACTATCCATTCCAAGAGGAAGTAAAGTCGACAAAAAAAACAGGAAAAATGACTGGGGAGATCAAGATGAACCTCGAAGACCACAAACGCCAAAAACTTAGGGGTTCATCATTGTCATTCCTGCGGACCTTCGGGATAAAGCCGAAATCCTTTAAACATCTAGGATCGGTGACTTTCACACATTGGCAAGTAGAACAAGGGATAATAAAAAAGACTTAACACCAGTTGAGCGTATTTTTAGTAAATTCTTGTATTCTGACAGTTTACTAATGTCGACAACTGGACTTCACCTTAAAATGATGCGATGCCTTGCGTGCCCCCACGACCCAAATATGGGTGGTGGCTTATCTAAGGACGAATATTCAACCATGCTTGAAGGTCAATGGGTTGAGGCCTGGCAAAACATCCTGTTGGTCCTCTCGGTTGGAGAGTGACCTGAACTGGAAACTAAATCGGAAAAGTGAGTGGAAGAATGATCGATCCAAGAAAATGGGATTTTACTTAGCCACACTCCCCTCTGTCTTGCGGAGAGACTCTTGTTAGAACCAAGGGCGTTGGTTTAGAACCCTTATCGTCTTCCTAACAGTACCTGTCCACCAACTACAACAAATCACAAAAGATTACTCATTGCATCGTTCGCCACACAGGATAGCCACCGCTTCGACTAGGATTGAGAACGGAAAGGGAAATAGTGGTCAGAAATCACGGGCTGGATTAGCGCCTCAGTCTTGTGGATCAGGCTTTTGAATAAGAGGCCCAAGTTGGGGGTCCCAAACAGAAACCACTTCTGCGGTATGGGCAGCCGCAGTGTGATTCGCCCAAACATCTTCAGCGTTCTTTGAGGAGTCCCACTAACTACCAGTGTATGGCAGACGCAAGACACCACGCAAAATTGTGGCTCGGAAGATTTATTTGATGACAGTATTAGTAGAGAATCAGAAAATAAGTAGAGTGAAGCAAAGTATCTGATTCTCTTCACCCCACTTGGCTGCTTATAATGTCCACGCATTATACGAGACAGAACAACAAACTGCCTTAGAAGAGCTCGTAAAATGTTCGGGATAGACGTTGTCTCCGAAACGGGGATACAGACCTCAATTCTGTAACTAATTATAGTAGCCGAGATACAACCTCACTCTCGCGGTAAAGGTTGTAAACGTGAAGAATTTTTCGATATGCCGCTTTCGACGCTTACAGTAATGGGTAGCAAGGGCAAAACAGTGGCGTTCGTGACAGCTGAATGAGTACCTTGATGACCACCTAAATTTTCATGGTCCAAGGGATAAACGGGAGTAGATGAATTTGAGTGCATGAGTGGGAAAAATAAGGCTCAGGCATGAAAATAAAACGAACCCGAAAATTATTAGGTAGAGATTGAACATATATCAGTAATTGTCGCATCAATTTTTCTGGCCAGAGCAACAGCAAAGGCTGTACATGATTACCTTGCTTACAGACTTTTGACTTCAACAACAGAAGTGGTATAGTTTTACCAATCAGAAGGAACCTTTTGCTTGTTGGCTTCATGTTAGGTCTCGATGTTGGTAGGACTAAGCTGAGCGCTTGCCGTCAGCCAGACCATATTTCATGACTCTTTTGATGGCTTTACGCTTCGTGCATCAGAAAAGCCGGCTTCCAGTGGTTGCGCGGGACCCGAGGCTAATTAAAACTATGGTGGTTCCCGAGACGGGAAGCCGTTTGATTTAGGACATGCAGACGATATTGTACTACTGAATGCAGACCCAAGTAAGTTGCAAGTACTTCACGGCCATCTGAATGACAGTATATGCATGCTTGGGATGCGTTTTGCGCCTCCAAAATGCAAAACATTATTGCAGAACTAAGTTGGCTGCACGCCAAACCTTGTTCTTGCAAAGTGGAGTTCAATGAAGTAGATGGATTTAATTGGCTCAATAGCTGTAGCTCACCTGGTGGTCGTATATCGGATAAAGTGCCTTTGAGCATACAGAAGGCTCGATTGGCGTTCACTAATTTGAAGCGTCTGTGGCGTCGACGTGATGGAGTTTACGTTACAGCGGTAAGGTAGGTCCTATTATGAAGCGCAGAAGCATGACCGTTGAAGACAAAGTATATTTGAAAATCAATAGAAGATGCTCAAATTGGTGGTCAGAGGCCTATTGGAAGGGACTAAAGATTGGGTCTTCGCAACTACTCTTCAGCCAAGGTAAAAGAAACTCATTTAACAGAAAGGTTAAAATATTGCAGGCTATGAATTACAGCCACGCACTTGGTTAGGGTAGGTCTCAAGAGGTATTGCATAGAAATCGCTGAGAAAATGGAGGTCGCGCCAAGAATCGGTGAATTCGATAGGCTAATTCAGCCTATCCGTTGTTTTGAATGGGCGCTGCAAACCCAAGTTCGCTCTGCGTGACATAAAGGACCAACTTATTCCAGGACAATTTAACGTAGAGAGATGAGCAGAACATTCTGATCGACTTTTTAATCAAACGCAGAGCCTATTATCTTCAGTTCGACCGAAACCATACGACGTCAACTATGAGCCACCAGGCAATATAGTTATGGACTAAAGGACAGAAAACCCACCGAAAATCTACAAAACATTAAACACCGTTGATTGGAAGGCTTCATATGCTATTTCGTCCTATGTGGGAATGCGAGATGTTTCCAAGCGATTTGGGTACACCCGTTCGGTTAACTATTCCCAAAAAGGTGACAAAACAGCCTGCGAGAACTACAGAGGTATCGGTTGAATCGACGTTATCGAGAGGTTCTATGTACTAGTTCTTAATTGTTTTGCAGATGTGTGAGATTGCCGCATTAGACGAAACCGCGTGGGTTTTAGACATGCCAGGAGCCGCGTTGATCAAATATTTACATTATGTTGAGTTTTGGAACGCCGCTACAAGTTCCAGCAGCCAACCACAACATGCTTCATTGATTTATGCACTGTTTTTAACCCAGTTAGTCGCAAATCTCTGTATGAAACAACAGAAGCTAATTGCATGCCGTGAATTTTAAGGGCTTGCAGTTAGTCCACTACCAAGCGGGCGCTAATATACGGTGAAGAATCTCTAGAATTCGCTATTTGTTCTGGAGCGAGAGAATTGTCCGTTTTCTCCGGTCGATTGGACAATGAACAACGCGGTGATTGGCTATCCTAGCCTCCAGTTTAGCACATTCGTCTATATCTTGGATATGGAGTTTGCGGACGGCGTGATTGAGCTCGGTGACTCCCCAGCTACAATGCAACTAGTGCTGGCTCGAAGCGTTCTATGGAGTGAAATTCGGCCTCGAAATCAAAGAGAAAAAATAAAAACCTTCCCGACCTTCTGAAAACCGAATGGACAAGTGAGGGACGAAGATACTACGAGGATCAATAATGTAAGCATAGCATTTTTGCAACTTTCATGAGCATTGTAGCCACGCAGAAAAATAATCCTTCAGACAAAGATCCGTGTCATTTGTGCTGCAGTCTGACCGTAAGCACTTATCGGTGTGAAACCTAGCCACTGCGAGTCGAAGATTTTAGGTTAGAAGTATTCGATCTTGTGCTTGAGACAAACCATCCAAAAAAACTCGGAAGAACGAACGTCCAGCAGCGAAATAAGCTGACGCTGAGACATCGTACAGCAATCCATTTTCTCCTATGCCGGAAGCTGACATTGTTCGGTCAAGTTCTACAAGGATCTGACAAGCAACTTTTTCGACAAATGCGAGACCCCGCAGCCTGCCTGGAACCACAAGAGTCCCCTGATGACATTGTGATGTGACGAGTGTGGCCTGCCAACTAACCAAAGCCATTAACCTTAGTCATGTCCCATTGACCCGGTAAAATTTCCCAGAAGAGCCGTATGAACTGATCAACTGGTCATCGGCTGGTCTGGAATGATTCTGCTGCCTAGCAGAAAGCGCTTGGCCGCGCAAAGGGTAGATGTGCATCCTCGAGCAAAACGGCCTACTCTGAACTGGGTGATCGAGTAGTACAACAGCCCACAGTGCAGATAACTATGCATATGGCTGATCATAGCACAAACGTGCTTAGCTCCTCCCTTTTGAAAAGCGACCTCACACTCTGCATAACCGTTCGTTCCCCTAAAAACTCGTGTTACTTGCCTTCCCACTCAACTTCTTCGGGGACTGCGGTCAGTCACGCTAGTGATAGTGACATTGGAATAAGTCCTGTTTCTGTTCTCCCGACCGACCGACCCCGCTCCGCCAACTGATGCATTTCTTCATCCTCGATGCCCCTTCAAACTGGCTACATTCAATGTGCGAACACTGGTGCGTATAGGTAAACAGGGTTGTTTAGCCGGTTCACTGGAGACCCTAGCCATTGGTGTTCCATCCAAGAGACACGCATTCAAGATTCTAGCTGTTATC
>LUCM01005852.1:0-14985 GCA_008360955.1 Fasciolopsis buskii
TTAGAAAATAATAGCAGAAATGAAATCTGCGGTTCCAAAAACCTTGGATTGGTCATCGACCGTAACACCTGCTTTATTTTTGACAAAAACAACGTCACACACAAGTCACCTGCAGTTCCCTAACTACTTACTTCATCCCAGCTTCAGCTGTAAGCCCGGTGTGTTTCACCTATATCTGTCGAACCTCTGGCTTCCTCGCAACTTCTCCATCTTCCAAATCATGCAGTTGGAAATTCGGTTCTTTTTCTTTAATCATTATTTTTGTACGATTTTCCGTTTTCTCAATGGCAAGTACTCTAATTTTTAATTACTGACTTCAAACGTTAAAATATTGTCTTCAACAGATCCCATCTGCCAAATTGCTATTCTTACTTTCGACGTCCACAGCAAATATTGGTTATTGCACTGGTCGGACACTTCGACCATAGCTTGTAAAGCCGAAGCATTCGCTATAGTCAACAGGCATCGTTACCTGGTTGATTTCAAACCTGCACTCATTCTTGGTCTTGGCGACCATGCACACACTCGAGGTCGTTCTTACATTTGTCCCCTCATCCTGTCCTAATGTCACTTCCCTGTCCTCTTTGGGGCCATCGGACCACTGTCTCACTTCATTTTTCTTGCCCCGACCCACTACCCAACTTTAGACGCACCTTTTGGAGCAGTGACTCTCCCGACTGCGATGGTTTTCTTAACTTTCTGGTTTGTTATCACTGGAACGTCTGTTGCTTTTTATTGGATGTTTGTCTGTGTATTTCTAGCTCCACCGAGAATGTTCTTCAAGGCATGCATCTTTACATTGCACACTTTCATACCCAGCAGACCACAATCCTTTGAGTGGCTTAACTACGCATGCAACTGTTTGTACTGCCAGTGGCTCCGCTCACTCGACCAAAAATCCCGAGATCAATTTGTGCAAGTTACAGGAGGCCGAAAATGTCCTCGAACGTAGCGAAGCTGATTGATTGGCCTCGTCCGTCACCGATGGCCGATAATTTGGGCCAATGCAAAGTCAATTTCCTGTAATTTCCCTTCTCAACATTCCTCTCATTCGTAATTCCCCCGGCTGTCTGTTATGCGAATCGTTTGACAAAGCGCAACTTTTCGTGGCATCTTGCTCGGTTTCTATATTGAAGGAACGAAGATTATCAAGGTCCTCTATGCAAAGTGTGCCATAGGTGTATGGGCGGGCAATATTTCGTTGCTGCACGAACCGCAGGTAACCTATCCCTCTAATGACGTTCATTTCTGAAGAAGGACTAATATCTACCTGCATTGCCTCACTTTCTGCTGGAGATGAGAAATTTACAAAATCAGGCTTATTAAAATGCTCTTTGAAGCGTCATGCTCAACACTGCTGAGTGAATCAGTGAGGTGTCAGATTCCTTAGTTATTCGGCTTGCTTTTGGCTTTCGCAGGTCATCGTTCCTACTGAATCGGTAGTCACTGCGACTCCTGCTGATAGCCGCAGCCTTTTCCATTTCCCTACGCTTCTCCATCCACCACTGCTCCTGGTCATTCCTCAAACTTTTGTTCAGTTCACATCTTGGGATTTGGACGTCTCGTTGTATGTTGCATCCGGATCGACGGATCTATAAGCATCTAACTGAGCAACCTAAAACAAGGATATCCACCGTTTCTGAGGCACTTATGATTCGAAGTCTTGCGTGGCGGTTGGCGTTAGTTGCAGGGATTCTGATCTGCTCCCGGTGTTCGTTCCAGTTCTGGGCATTTTGTGACGATAACCGGGGTGCAAGCTCCGACTGGAATGGAGGTCGGTGGTTATCTTCCGGAGGCAGCTGTGCAAGGCACGTGATTTTCGTGTTGAAGAGGTGACAGACCAGGGGCACGTAAAAGCGAGCTCGGGCCAAGACACGATCTGAGTTCAGAGATGGTAACCAGAAGGACCATCGTGCTGTCGAAGACCAGTGGCTGTGTGGTCAGTGTGAGTCCGACGCCGAAGTTGAGGATATAGTCGATCGGTTCCAGCACATAGAACCGTCCGACCGAACTATGCTCTAATAACTGTCTTTTGGGATGCTGTTCCACAATGCACGTTTGGCTCGTGCTCAGAGAAATCCCAACGTCAGCATGGTCATGGTTACGGGAAACCTTATCATCTGACACGTGGAGAGTGAAGCGAGAAAAGGTTGTATCTAGGCTGCCGAGTGAGATTACAAAGTGGGGTTTAATGTTCACGTTTTGGAGAAGCAGCCAGGGCACATTATTTCTTTAGCATTCGGAAAGTAAAGACAACTGAGGCCTAAGTTATTTTCTGTCATTTTATTAATGTGAATCTGTCTAGCCGCATTATTCCTCATCCGTTTGAGTACGAAGTCAGCAATGGTCAGGTGAATCAGTCAGTGTCAGAGATTCGAATCCCAAGTCCGCCTATCACTTTGGTGGTAGGACGGCAAATCGATATTGCCCGGCTCGTTACCACACTTGATCTAATGAGACCTTATGTGATTATAAGTCAATCCAACTTTCAGGGTCGTGGTTTCCGGATCCTACTAAATACGGGACATACCTCCTCCACGACACTTGCATAAGCATATCACTAAAAAATCTGCAAGCTGGTTATTGGTGATCAGTTGATTAAGACCCACGAACCCGACTAAGCGGAAGTCATTTTTTATCGGACATGGTGGTTAGTCGATGACGTGCCAAGAAGGTACAAAAGGTACAAAGGACTGCTGCATGTAGGTCTGACTAGTCTGCCGTTCTGAATCCACGATATCCGTCACGGGACGGCTGGAGGCAGTGGCGTTTTTGCATTCGAAATCCTTCATTTTCTATGGAATTTTCAAATCTTTCACTGTTCCTCGACATCAGTTTCTCTTTTGAGTAGGCAGTGTCCTGACCTAGCAAATGAAACCAAAACTCGTTGGTGCAAGGTTGCTGTTCGTAAAAACTAAAATTGGTTTTTGCACTTCTTACCCAGTGGAAGTTTCTCCTGTACCCGCCCCCCGGCCACTTGCGGTTGTTCCCATTTGTGATTGTCAAGGCGTCGCGCTTCGGGTCAATTTACCCCTAATCTGGAGACCATGAAACTACTTTATAAGGACTCTACCTATTGACTAACCTGGCAAGATTGAATTTTCGGTTTGGAATAAGCCATCCGGTACAGTGTATTGAATCAGGGAGACGCGCAAGCCGCCACACCACGTCAAAGTGCAGCCTCATTGTGATGCACATCGCTTACCGGAGGTATCATGGCATGATCAGTGTCTGGACCTGCCAATTCTTATATTGTTCTTAGGTCCTTTCATGTTTTTCTTCTGTGTGATTTTTTCTGACCAAAGTACGACACCACGTGGAGTAAGCACGTCACTTCAAATGCATCAGCAGCTCGAATCCGAAATCGGATAGTCATTTTAGCGGTTGTCGGCAATTCGTAGCGCATCAGCTCGTTAACATACTTCGTCCACTGGGCTATGTAATTCCATGCAGTTTCGGGGTCTTGGTTTCCGGTTCCCTTTCTAACTAGCAGGCCCTAACAACTATGAGGCATGCTCTTTCTACCGAGCTTGTAATAATGAAAAATTAACACTTGAAGTTTTATACTAGAGCACTTATTTTTGGATTTTAAATCAAAATGTCCTCTTGGCAGCGATGTTCGATAGCAGTTAAATATTCGTCAGGAACTAAGTCATTGATATCTAATCATAACTCTTACATACTTTAGTCTGAGCCTTTAGGGTCGGTCAGGTTCACAAGGCAGCATGCCACATCAAAGTGCCATCTCGTATAGCAGTCAAACTGATGCGTAACCGATTTGTGTTTACAACATTCCGAAGCCGGTGGCGCGTCATGAGAATGATAACAACGGTGGATCATCGCTTGTGGAGAATGTACCCACTTAAAAGTGCAGAAGTTGTTTGTCTTTCTTACAGAGAGAGAAAAGTTCTTTCTTTTCTTTGTCATTTTGATTCCATGTGCCCTCTGTTTACTTTCCAGCTTCTGCAATTCCAAGATTACAAAACCACTCGGCGAATTTCCGGGGCCAAGGACCATCATTTCCGCCGACAAATGTCCGATCCCAGTCGGATAGCAATAGACCTTTGCTTAAGCATTCAGATAAATAGCTTTATTGAAAGCTGTCAAAAAGTTAAAGGCTTTCCGGATCGGTTGAAAATGATCACGAAACGCCTTCTGCTGGAAAGGAGTAATATCCCTTTTTGTATTTTGTACGAATGCCACTTGTGGATGAAAACCAATGGCCAAAGCCCGCCACCTCTCTGGTCACTTTTTCGTTCAAGCTCAGTTATTTTGCCTTCTCCGATAACTCCCGAAAGAAATCAAGATTTGGATAGGAGGGTGAATGCCTTGCGAACAAAGTTTGCGAATCAGGAGTATAACAAAATGGTCGAAAATCTTGGTCCGAGAATCGCTGTTCCCCTGAACAAAGAAGGGGGAGTATCCTTTTGCTCAGAACTTCGGTGCATAAACAAGCAACTGGTGATGATTTTAAATTTTGTCATAATCATATCGGCCGGTTTCGCTTTTGGCTATTTCATTCCGGAAATGATCGCTTCAAAGCAAGATGTTAGCTTCACAACCAGGTTGGTGTGCGCACTGGCTGTCGCCTTTCTGGTTTTTTTCGCGGATTTGTACTTTCTCCTAAAAAATATGAATGCAGTGGAACAGATGGCATAAAAATCATTTTTTTGTTGTTCATGACAGCGTCTATAATGAGTCCTGATAGGTTAAGCTATGCCAAATCAAGTGATGGTGCTCTTGGATAGTCTTCAGTAGCAAATTTTCAGGACAATACTTCTGTTAGATTCCAAAGTAAAATTGACCGTTGGGCAGATTACATATCTATGCCGCTGGACGCAACGAGCGAACTATACGCAGCGAATACTTATCTTCAAGTGCATTAGGCGTTTAGCATCTTGAATTCTCGGGGTTTAAATCTCATCATTCTCGTTAATCTTGTCGGCAGTCTCTACTACAGATTCATCAAGACTTTTCGTGATTTTCAAGTTATTCCAGGTTTCAAGATCTTAGTGCATCTCATTGGTGCAGTGGTCCCTGTAGGTTGAATTAATGCCTGTTCCCCACTGTTCATTCTTCAAGCATGCAGTGTGATACTTTCTCGAATGCTTTCCTGATGGAGCCGTTTTTTACCTTTCGCGGCTCATTCATGACTAGTTGTCCACGAAGTCATAAAGTGTGTCCAGAATGAGAAAACTGTGTACTTCGAAAAAAGCTCTATCACATCTGGAGACAAAATGCAGCGTAAATGGAAGTGACTTTTTCGGGCGTTGATTCATAGCATGCAGAGAATCTCTAGAGTTGGGGCTAAATGGGATTAAGCGTCATGATAAAACGCTCAGTAGGCAAACGTCTGATAATGCATGAAAAATTTGCCCATGGATTAATGCTGTTTGCGGTAAATAAAAGTTATGGGGTGAACAAAAACGATGCATCGTTTGGTGAGCTACACAAGAATGTGCTTTTATGAATGAGGCGTCATCGACAGAAATAATAATAAACCAACATTTTGCCTATCATGGGTAAATCACAGCAGTCTTACAGTCAGAAACCTTTGAGAAAGGTCTCCCACGGACACCGAAAAAACTTGCTCCTTATTGTCTCTATCGGCGACGCCTTTTCTAAAAATGGGTATTCGACGTAAGCAGTAAGTTACGAGTACTGGAAATATTATTGTTTTTGCAGTGTCAGCGTCTAAGTGCAGCTGTTTCGTTTTTGTTGAGTATTGACATCAGTATTTTTTCAATCTTGGTCGGTGATGATCAAGCTGCCAACGTCGTGGAATCAACCTGAAGATAACGGATTTGAATCTCCCCACCGCTTTCTGTTGGTCTTTACCTCTCTTGAAAATAATGTATATCGTTGTTTCACTAATGAAGAAAGAAAGACCTTGCCTGACCAGGGATATTAATCGTTTGAATTAATGTCGACGGTTTATTGAACTTCAATATCACCCGACGTGATATTTATCTTGGAGTTAATTGATGTTCGCCAGAAGCCAGAGGCAAAATCAAAGATGGATGGGTGCTATATTATGTGGAATTGAAGTTCAATGTGCCATTGATGTGATGTCCCATTCAGATTCGTCTCACATTTCAGATCCGATGGATATGCACTTTAGAGGAGTTCCAACGACAACGAAATGTATTATACTTCACACAAATCGGTGTACTTATCACATGCTATCAAAACCGTGGCGGCTACAGTAGAGGTGAACACGCGTATATCCAAGGCCAGAGCAGATTATACCGATTTGAAGCACTTCTGGTGTTGACCTGATATTTCGCGGAAGTTGAAAGGTCGTTTGTACTGTTGTATGATTGAATTCTGAAGATTTTTGTCATCCACTAGCTCTAAGGGTACGCCTCACGTCGTTGTATGTCCGATTATTAAACAGTGATTTACATCAAGAAGAACACACTCCACAAGCATAAAACCGTAAATCGGATGCGTATGAACCGCGAAATCGGGATTAAAGTAGCGTAATGCGTTTAGTTGTACCAAATATTCCTTCATAGTATTCGTTGTGCAAATCAAAATACGGTGAAGCTTGAGGTCTGGATCAACGTGGTGCAGAGAATAGTCATGACTAGGCATTCGGACTGGATTCAAGGTAGTGATCATTTATGTGTTGTAATATTCCGAGGGTTAGTTGGTGTTCGAAAGATTAGTTACATTAGACGCATTTTGTTTGTAATCTCGATATACGCTGCAACAGATCGTAGCATTGATATGCAGAAAATTCATTTTTATGGTGAACCCGCCAGTTCCGTCCGCAATAGCAAAGACTCTGAGGTTGTGGTACTAGCGAATGATTGGGAAACTCAAGGTATCAGTAGCTTTTTTAGATGGGCGTTTTACCTTAACTGCTCAGCAAACAGATGAAGGGGATGTGCTTTTTCAGATTTGTCCAGACAGTCGTTTATTGCTGTTCGGTACACATTTCCGGCACAGTTTGATTGCAACACGTAACACGATTAGTGAGGTTTGGACTTGTGTTTAGTGATCGACAATTATGATAATCCCGGTAAACCAGGCTGCTTAACAAGTCGAGTGACGATGAATGACTGTCTACCACTAAAATGTGCATCGAAGTTGGAATTGATTTTTCAAATATGAGACAACTTCCAGTTTTGCGGGAAAGCGTATCATTATATACTATATATATCAGAAACGGGGGCAGCGACTCGATTCTTCGAGTCCCTCCACTGAATAACCTCGTTCATCGGCATGTCGAGATTGACAAACATTACCCTCATCGTTAAGCAAACCCGCGATGCGAGAATAGCAGAGACCGAAAGACGGACAGATGCACAAAACCGACACGGAACAGCAGAATCCCAATTCAATCACTTCATGTCACCGTTTTGGACAACGAATCTTAGTGTGGAATCGAAACGTTCACGATCTACGCATTAACTCAGTGTACGCCTTCTCAACTCCAAATATATACATATATACCACATTATTTTAGCTAGAAACTTTCTTTATATATCTTAACATTACTAGAGCGACCTCTTGCAAAACTCGAATTGTTGTCCAAGGGAATACGTGCGTGTAAAAAAGCCTTCATCTTCGATCTGATGGACTTAATGCTTACTATGTAGAAAGTAAGAAGTTTCAAAGATGGATAAGATGTGACCATGCTGCCCGAGAAAGTGAGCGCAAACAAGCGGCCGTAATCGTTTTAAGCCTGACGAACGTTTTCAGTAAAACACCAGTAATGTTCTAAGGTTGGACTGCAATGTAGAAAGTGTGACCCACCGTCGAATGAGGCCATTTGTATACATCACACCGGCTTGAGAACAACCAAGATGCCAACGTGTAAATAGAAGTTTACAGAAAAGGGACAAAAGAGGAAAAATAATAATAGCAAAATCAGCTGTTTTTTCTGTTTCGCCCAAATATGCCGTCCGAAATTCGGTGTTTCCAAGGGGGAAGAGTTCTGCAGACAGGTCATACAGCAGTTGCGCCATCGACTTCGGTTCTGGGCCATGTCCCAGTGTCACCAACCAACAAAAGTCCTGTTTTTGGGCCCCAACCAAAAAAGCGAGAAGCACTAACCGAGGCTAAAACCGAATCTGTGCTTCATACATCGACACAAAGTCATAGCCCCGGTCGCTGCGTCGCTCCTTCCAGCTTTGATCAGTTGGATCGGAAAGACCACGAAACGTTAAACCATGGGCAGGTTCATGCAGTACGTGTATGAACCACAGAAGGCGATGTAGAGTGATTACTTTAGTCTGGGGACGACTGCCTACACCCAATACACAGCGACACGCCTTGTTATTGCCCACCCGATGTTCCCAGTAAACGCGGGCAGCGCTTCGGAGATATCGATGTTCGAATGAAAGAAAACACCGGAAATCTCCAATGCGTGAGACCGAATCTCTCAACTGTAAAGAACACCACGTAATGCAACAATATACCCCTTCCCCTGAGAGATTGGCGGGTTTCGAAGCAGAGAAACATCTGGATCTTGTGTATCAGTCTGCTTTTAGAATATGAATTATCAAGTTACGAAATTTCGCATTACTTTTTTAAAAGAAAGTTTCACCTCAATCAACTGATGTACTGTTTACACCGTTGGTGATTGGAATATTCCGTAGCCTCTTTTACCCACAACAACAGGTGCTGGAGTCGGCTACCATGACGCTTGAACTTGGGGTCATAGTGAACCGCGTAAGTTCTCACTAGACCAAGTATGGTGACGAAAGAAGTGGCAGCAAATCGTCATCTGCCATTCTGATGTCCAACACATCTGAAGTTGGCACATGCAGCATCGATTTGATATTCCGATACATCACGCAGTTGTTTTATCTTTTAATAGCTATCGTTCGTATTAGGTTCACAACCCCGTTCAGCTCAGTGTATATGAAACATGTTGGATTAGTTCTCTTCTATGGTCGATAAGCGTGGTATTTACAATTGAGGAAAATCCGTGGTCGGCTGTGAATATTCCCACACTACATTGCTGAACATTGTAAACAGAAACGACACATGATTTCGAAATATGCTGGTCTCGAGAAGCTTCTCCATTCTATGGTCAAGGGAAGTTTGAATTCCATCACCAGATACCACGAATTCACTATGCCTTCTTACAGCTGTAGTAATACCAGGATGGCTACTATATACAGGGAAAACTAATCTGCGGTTGCCTGTATTCGAACATCGATGATTTTAAGGTATTTCTCGAGTCTAGCGAGAACATTCGGGAAGCAGTATTAAGGTGCATCATGAGTTGGGTGCCGATGAATATCTTCTATTTGAAGTGTTGACTTCGAGGGGCATTTGACGGCTCGGACAGATTTCCCATATGCTAATTCATCTGTTATTTGCTCCGTTTTTACAATCTTGGTGCGGAAATATGAATAGGTTAAAGTGGACTTCCGTTGGTCTTTTCTTCTGTGGAAACTACTATTACAGTAGAGATGTCAGTAAAATCAAAAGCGTCTAAAGAGGCTAATAGAGGGTCGCGAGATAGAAGCGAGAATAATGACCCTAAATTGTATACGATAAGAGAAAGAACGCATGAAGTGAATCGCGAAGAATAGGCAATTCTTTCCAGTTGTTCGCGACGGGAAATTCCGGCTCGTTTATTCGGAGTGGAGAATAGTGAATTCAAGTCGCCGCGACGGAATCTTCTGACAACCTATTATCCGGTGTTAACTTTCGTCTCCACGACTTCAGTAGATCGCTATGGGGAACGTTTACTGAAGTACAATACTGAATAGACTCAATGAACAAATTCTTTAAAACCAACAGGTTTATGAAGCTGCCTACCTGAACTACTGGATGTTAGCCGTAGTGACTACTGTATGTCCGACGGGGGGATTCTGGAGTGCTATCAGTACTCGTTACGATTTGAGCACCTGGCAGAGTCGTTGCTAACGATACTTGGTGACTGAAGTGGATTAACATAGGCGGACTTTAGTCTGTCAACTGAGAGGGTGTCGGTTGTATCACCCTCTGTATAACAAGAAGTTCGTACATTTCACTGAGTACTTTAAAAGTCCTCCATACGTGAAGCAAGAGACGAACTGGGTCATCACGAATACAAAACACGTTCATGGTTAAGGTCAAAATTAGGAATGTTCGTGTCGGTAAGATACATTGAGAAACAAGACTCTTTATTAACCACTTCTTCCAGTTGTGTTCGTCTTTGTTGAGTTATTATCTTGCCTTCTTCCAAGCTACATACACATAACTCAGTGAGAGCGGAAAGGGGACAATCTGAGTAGCACCCAGTGCTTGAAATGAATAAATTCACAGAATGTTTTTAGAACTCAGCAAAATGTTCAGTCGAACGAAGTAGAAAAATACAAGTCGCGTTTTATCAAGCTCGGAACTGAATGCTGTCTAATGTGTAGATGAAGTCTGGAATATTCAATACATTCATCTGCCTTGGAAGTACGCTCAGTAAACCAGTGGTATAGCCGTACAAAGAACCTAAATCTTATACGATGAGGTCAATAAATCTTCAGAATATCTTAGTGGCATTGCCCAGCCTGGGTTAAATTAAACATGGAAGGGTTTGAAACATTTACAATGGGCATGACATGCTTATCCTGATCCCGCCATGAGAACGCTGTCTCGGTAAGTTGTGTCTTGCACCTGTGGTCTAGGATAGCTGCCAGAACAGGCAGTTAGATGAAAGTCGCCTAATGGATGATACTATCTATTCTACAGTCATCAGAATGATGAGACTCACAGACTATGAGGTGCCTTTGCTGAAATTTCAGCTTTTTTCTTGGTAGACAACGATTCGATGTAATACGATCAAATGTAACGAAATGTTAGTTCCACATTTAGTGGATGCGCTCCTCCGACGTTGCTGTGACGTAGAAACATCCAAATAGTTAACTAGACACGGTAGATCAGTAGACTGTCAGTTGACACTATATCAGCGCAGGATACTCGCTCCCAGCCTGCCTATAATGGCGTCATAGACACTAATGTCGGTGTCTCGTGCCATTAATTCCATTCGCATTAGGAAAGCAGAACAAAGGTACGTGTGCTCTTTTTCTGTCCAAAAAGAAACAAAAATGTAAGTCCCAGACAGAGTAAAAACCTACCAATATTATAATTAGTAAGTGTGTAACACAAGCCAGGACCTTGCGACTGCGCTCCGCCGAGCAAAAGAGCGCTTGTGCCAACCGTCTTTTGTGTGCATTTTGGACGTACATGTCTAAAGATACTCAGCGGTCTGCGTAACCAACGAAAGACGCTGATAATTTCACTTGGTTTGGATTTGCATGAGACTGGCTGTGAATCGATTGGGACCTTCGTTTGAAGAAAAACACCGTGATTCCATTAAACGGGTGTCTGTTCTAAGATTTGTCGTAGAGTAAATATCTGGTCAATACAACCCTAGCTGAGCAGGAGACCAGGTTAATCCTCACGTATTCACATTTCGCGAGTGCTAGGTAATCGATGGGGATTACCATGAGCATTCATTTTTAATCGGTTATTGATCAAGCTACTTCCTCTGTGATTTTGTCACGAGGATATGCCGCCTTCCCCGTAAGTCATTATAAGTGCCGATTCATAAGTCCTCAGGAATCTGTTCCCTTGCCCACATTGATTTCAGGAGCTTTAGCTCCGTCGTTAACACTCGTCCGTCGTCTATAGAACAGGACGGAGACACCCAATTCGCCTTACGTTTTTAAGAAAATCTATCCTCCTGATGACCTTCAGTTCTGAAAGGTTACTATCTACTTCCTTCGTTTTGCTTGCAGACACAGACAGGTTAGCAAAGCAGACGTTTAAGAACAAATAAAGGGGACCGTTGAGACTTTAATGTGAAGCGCAAGACACCACAAAATTTCTAAAGATTAATGGATGCCGATCGTGGTTGGCAATGATCTCAGACCGACTTCCGGAAATGTTTGTTTTTGTATCCGGTGGCTACTCAAACGCACTACCAAGAACAAGATCCAAGCTAAGACATTTTACGGTCTTTCGCATTTGTGGTTGACCTGAAAATCAGTCGAGTGACTGACTCTGTCCGCGACCGGTCAAAGTTAATCGTATCCTGTTAGTGTAGTGAGTACGCTATTTATGGTGATGTTAACCGTTGAAAAGACCTCTGGGGTATTTAGGACAGGATATCCTTAGCAGTCAAATCATGAACAGAGCCTAAGCATCTAATGCTCTATGCACCGCCATTGCAAGTTTCGAAATTCATCTGCTCTTTCCAGGATAGCCTTTGTATTAAATAAACATTTACAAAAACGCTTAATAAACCGTTTTATTGTTTTCTGGTTTGCTTTTACCATTGTTTTACACCAGCAGTATGACGAATGATCGATACTAATCAGTGTTGTGTTTTGATTGATCCTTAGCTGACCAGTCACGTGACTTCATGATTGTATTTAGCCATGAATTTGGATGGAACGTGTCAGTACTGATAAGGCTATTCCCAGAACCGTCTGCTCTGCCCTACATTCCATCAGCCTTAACAGTTTAGGGACGGAGATAGGTGATCCAAGCAGTCTCATTCAGTTGATAAAGCAACAGCAAATTCAGTGCCAGCAACAGGGTCTGTTGGAACAAGAGCAGAGGCAAGCAAAGCATTGTGCTGATGGCTGAAAAAATCGCGGCAATTTCCACGAGCGGGTCCAAGATAACATTAAAATCAAAACCCGGATTAATAGAATCACTGGCCACCGCAATTCAGGAATTCAGGTATGATGCAGAAACAAACATAACATTTGAGTCATAGTACCAACGGTATGAAGATGTATTTCTTGTCGCCCCTGGAAACTTCAGTCGCCAAGTGCTCCAATGGGTTTTGAATTGCCTGTTTCGTCACTCAGCAAGGTGATATTATCGGTATACTCTAGGCCAAAAACTTTGTTCCCTGGGAAGAGTTCAACTCCACTGTCGAAAAGATCAGATAAAGCTTTCGATAGAACATCCTGTATGACAAAGTTGAAAGGAAAACAGGTGTATAGGACATGCTTGCCATAGTTCGTAACGAGACGTGAACTCAACGCAAGCTTCTTAGGGATCGCAAGATCTGGTGGTCTCAATGGGCTTTGCAAATGGGACGTGCTGTTGCAATGGGAAGTTCCCACAAGCTGTCTCGCCTCATCCGAGCTACCGGTAGAGAGGCATTAGTTGTTACTAAAACGATCTGTGAAGTTGACGGTTCGTTTATCCACAACCTGGGCGGAGCACTTTCAGGCACTGTCTAGCTGTCCCTCAGCATAAGCGCTTCCCGCAGCTATTCCGGAAAGCGTCCAGTAGTCTGTTACAACAGACAAATCAACAGAGGTGGAGATCCTTGCGCAAATCTAAACCCAACTTAGAAATATTGGTATATTTCTCTACCAATGTTGCTATAATGCTACCGTGCGATCTCAAATCAAGATTTACATGGAAATAAAAAGGTAGATAAGATACAAACAGACTTGATAAGAATATCCCACAGCTGTTCGATCCAGTCGATCTCTAACAGATTCAAGTCACTAGGGTGTGCAACAACAAATGCCATTGTAATGTGAATCGCTAAATGAGAACTTACATAACAGTTCATCAAGAAACGAAATGGGATGTCTCGATGCAATTCATGCCACATGGCATGTGGATTCAAGTTGTGGGTTGTCGACACTTTTCCCGGTTATTTGCTAAATTATGGTAATATCCGAGGCAGTGTCGGTTCACAGGGGCACAGAAGACTCGTTAATAGAAAAAGTGATGAATTTTCTTGTCGAATTTAGTAAATAAGGTTTTATTGCCGTCGGAATCTCAATGACTGCTAGGTAACCATCTGCTTGTTTGCGTAACTTTGCACAAATTCCTTCTCTGTGATCCATTTGGCCGCAAAGTTCACACTTATGATATCGAAATTGACGGAAACTCAGTGCCAATTGCCACAAAACCAACAAGCTGAAGTTTAATTTCATTTGGCCTTAAGCTGGAAAAAACCTAATTTCAAAATTTTGCCCACATGCTACTTATCGGTTGATTCTTAAAGCATTTGTGAATCCTGCTTGGCTTTCATCAGTCTGAGGTATTCACTGGTAAGGTTTTGCAAGGAGAATGTGTCTGATAAATCCAGTCGAGCTAGCAAACGAGTCGCCATATTTCGCCGAAGTTAGGTCGTAACCAACATCAGTGTTATGCTAATCATTCGTCAACGTTTTCAACAAAAATCGTTCGCATTCCCGATCGACTCCGCCAGCATAAGTAAAATTGTACTCCCCTAGTGATTTTGAAACAGCTTTAACGTCTATTGAATACGGAAGTCCTCTCTCCAGAGATCGCTTTTAGGTGTGCAATGACCTCTTTTAGGATGAGATCCCGTGGGTGCTTTTGTAGGGTGTAACTGAAATGCTGCTCTGAGGCGCCCAATTTTGTATCATCAGGTGCACTTTAGCGGTCTCATCCAAACTGGTACATCCACAAGAAATACATAATCATACCGTTTGTACTATGACTTAAATGTTATGGCTGCTTCTGCATCTTACTTGAATTCTTGAATTGCAGTGGCCCAAGATTGTATTAATTCGGGTTTTGATTTTAATGTTAACTTCATGTTTTTTGTGTCTTATCGTATACAATTTAGGGTCATTATTCTCGCTTCTATCTCGCGACCCTCTATTAGCCTCTTTAGACGCTTTTGATTTTACTGACATCTCTACTGTAATAGTAGTTTCCACAGAAGAAAAGACCAACGGAAGTCCACTTTAACCTATTCATATTTCCGCACCAAGATTGTAAAAACGGAGCAAATAACAGATGAATTAGCATATGGGAAATCTGTCCGAGCCGTCAAATGCCCCTCGAAGTCAACACTTCAAATAGAAGATATTCATCGGCACCCAACTCATGATGCACCTTAATACTGCTTCCCGAATGTTCTCGCTAGACTCGAGAAATACCTTAAAATCATCGATGTTCGAATACAGGCAACCGCAGATTAGTTTTCCCTGTATATAGTAGCCATCCTGGTATTACTACAGCTGTAAGAAGGCATAG
>LUCM01005852.1:19189-77475 GCA_008360955.1 Fasciolopsis buskii
ATCGATGCAAAGAAATTTTCAGCCTTGCATTTTTGGAACGCCATTAAAACGTGAGCACAGTAGTCTCGCTCGTGGGGTTTTAGACCAGCAGCTAGCATTTCTTCTTCCGAGACCTGCGCATAAGAGTAGATACCAATCTTAGTAACAAAAACATGATGGTTCTGAATGGGTTGAAGATGACAGAAATCTGAGATAAAAGGAGGAATGTGTACACTTGTACTCGAATAACACGGAGGGTATGACGAGATATACTCTGGAAATCATTTTTGTTTCATGGCTGACTTCGACATTTTGGTCCCGATAATACTGAAATGGCTTAAAATCTCAGGAGACGTAATTTAACGCCTTGGAAAGCGAATGTGTATCATTACCTAGTGAAGCCCAAGTAAGCAAGAAGGTCTAAAAGTAGCCCCGAAACGGCTGTTCTTTAATCATGGTTTGTCTTGGAATCCCGTGGACTACTGGACAGTATTCCATTGGGAGTGGTTGTTCTATGCTGGTAGACGAATAAACTGTTTTTAAATGTTCCTTAATGATTACAGATCCTACTTATACTAGCAAATAAACTAATAGCGTAACCGAATCTCACAAACCCCTGACACTGCTAAGTGTTAACCGCGAACTGTTTATACACGTCCGTCCTCCAGAATATTTCATTCTTTTCACTCGGTGCAAAAAAGGGTTTAAAAGAAATTTACCGTGAACCGGAACATTCAGGGACACTTTGGGAGCTGTTTTGAAAACTGTCCTGTTGACTATGTAAGCTCCATGCAAAAGCGTCCAGATCCGGGAGTGGATACATCTCACCGACCTTACCATAGCGGTCAAACGGATAAATCCGGCCCCCATCATCACTATTATCGTCGTTCAGCGTTAAACGGCAAGTCAAACCTCGCCGACTGCTGCCTTTTCCACAGAGTTACGTTTTTATACAAAGAATAAATATCTAAGGGGAACAGGGAGTGGACCTAAACCGGCTGGAAAAGATAAGAATGCTGCAGTAGCCAACGCACGGAACACAGTCTAACGATATAAAAATACTTCTTCAATTAGTCTGATCTGACAAAAAGTAGCAACACGATTGCCACCGTTCACAGTTCGCTGCCATTCCTCCAGTACCTCCAGCCAGCTAGTTGACGGGTGTTTCGGATCCCAACCACCTCGGTCCCTACATCGCATTCGCGCAACAAGACAGCTGATGGTCCAATGATCTCTTTGGATCCATATTCGAAATGATATGGATCACACCTAGATTGATCCACTTTAAATGGCGCATTCCACTTGACATAACTCGTGCCGCTATGTTGTCGAATCCGGACCGTTCGTCCTGAGTGGAAGACACAATTCACGACAAGATCTCAGTCTGATTGTCCGCACTTCTGTCTTTCTATCATGCCTCGATGTCAACTGGATCCTGACAGTCAGAGATGACGTGGTCTCGATGAGGCCTTGCCGTATGCACCCGTCCGACTTCTAACGGCCGGATTCCACCAACACCTGTCATGGATTGCGATTTGTCCACCACGGTCCACTCTCCAGCTAACGATCGTGGACCGTTTCACACACCTTGGTAGCTGCGTGTCGAACGATAGTAGCTCGGCAGTAGAGGTAAAAGCGTGTATCCAAGGCTCTAGCGGTTTACGCTGGACTGGAGCACTTGTAGCGTCGGCCTGATACTTCACTGAAGTTGAAAGGTCGTATGTACAATGCCGCAGTGCGCTCAGTTCTCTTGTATGGTTGCGAGACTTCCAGTATGCATGTGCGAGACGCTCGTCGCCTGGTGGTTTACGATCACCGAGGTCTACGTAGCATCGTCGGGACTAGATGGGGTGGCCGGAAGATTAATTTAAAGAACAGAAATCTAGTATGTGTTAATTCTGAGAATACCTTATGTCAGCCTATGAAAATTAGTAGACTACGCTGGTAGGGTCACGTGTTGCGTGTGGCGAACACTCGTCTACCATATGGTGCCCTATTTTGTAATCCTCCCAAGGAATGGAAGAAACCACCTGGAGGTCAACGGATGACGTGGCAACGTGGGATGAGAAAATGTATAGCAAACTTAGGTAAAGTAGGTGTCTTATGCCTTCGTGGTTGAGGCCCGAAAGACTTGTCAACTTGCTGGCTGGAGACACTGAGGCATATGCCAATGAACCGTGAACAGTGGCGATAGTGTTGTCATTTTCTATCGAACCAGAATGATTGAAAAAATACGGTTGTATAGTTAGACTGTGTTCCGTGTGTTGGCTGGAGCAGCATCTTATCTTTTCCGTCTGTGTAGGTCAACTCCCTGTTCCCCTTGGATACTCACTCTTTTTATGGAAACGTGTGACTTTGGGGAAAGGCAGTGGTCAGTGAGGCTTGCCTTGCTGTTTAGCACTGAAAGATGATGGTGAGTATGAATTGCGTCTACTGTCCGTTGTTACTCAGCACAATGTGGTAACTCAAAACGTAACTTCTGCCAAACGTCTTGACGCCTGAGTAACAAACGGGTAGGCAAATCACGTCATGTCCTGCTCGACCACAACCACAAGCGGCAGGTGGATCGCAATCTCCACTCTTGTTCTGTAGGTGCTGCATATTGTGAGATACCTTCAATGGTCTTCTGCTTGTGACATTTCCCATAGTTTTGAGCATTACTAATGGGAATACATGTAGCCTTCTGAAAAAGAGGGCAGGTCTCCTTGTACTCCAAATAAAAGTTAATTTATACTATCGGCAAAATGGCTCTAATTGAAACCAACTACGTGCAGGCCCTAAAACCTAATTTCATGTAAAACATGCATTTATCTATTGATTCGCCCTCCAATAAATTCTCGCAAAGTGGCCTTAATCTGTTCCCCGATAGTACTAAAAAGCAAGAAAGTAGTAAACTAGGCTTCTAATTTATTAGATGCACAGGAAAATGCTGTTTTATTTTACATTTGTGCACGCTCTTTAGCTATCAATCGCCGCTCCCGTTCGTACTCTTTCCTTCGCAGCAGCTGATCCGCTTGATGGCAACGCAAATATTCGTGACGAAGATCAAGGCACGCGATCGATGCAAAGAAATTTTCAGCCTTGCATTTTTGGAACGCCATTAAAACGTGAGCACAGTAGTCTCGCTCGTGGGGTTTTAGACCAGCAGCTAGCATTTCTTCTTCCGAGACCTGCGCATAAGAGTAGATACCAATCTTAGTAACAAAAACATGATGGTTCTGAATGGGTTGAAGATGACAGAAATCTGAGATAAAAGGAGGAATGTGTACACTTGTACTCGAATAACACGGAGGGTATGNGCTGGCTGGAGACACTGAGGCATATGCCAATGAACCGTGAACAGTGGCGATAGTGTTGTCATTTTCTATCGAACCAGAATGATTGAAAAAATACGGTTGTATAGTTAGACTGTGTTCCGTGTGTTGGCTGGAGCAGCATCTTATCTTTTCCGTCTGTGTAGGTCAACTCCCTGTTCCCCTTGGATACTCACTCTTTTTATGGAAACGTGTGACTTTGGGGAAAGGCAGTGGTCAGTGAGGCTTGCCCTGCTGTTTGCCGCTGATCGATGATGACGTTAATGACATTCCTTTCAAAAACACTGAAAACAAACCAAAATGTCACAAGGTATACATGGTCGAACTACAAGAACCAGCTTCTTATTGCTTTTATTATTTTCCCCATTCTTGCCATCAAACTGGTATGGTGCATACAACGGTGGGTCACATTTGCTATATTACAGTACAACACCAGAACATTTTTGATTTTACTGAAAACGTTCTCAAGTTCAAATCGATCAACGCTTATTTTCTGCGGCCAGCTTCCCGACCGCTGTCACCCGACAAAGAACCGAGCCGTGGTGGATAGGGAATTAAAGTGAAAGGAAAAGGCCACACGATGCGTCATGCATTGGTTTTAACTGTGAATGATATAATGTTCAATAGCAGCGTTTTTGGTAGATGTAATGTGCCAACTTTTCGACTACCGTGAGTAGTCTTTCTCAAGGCAAATTTTACAATCAAACATGCCTGGCTTCCTGTTTCACGAAAACATCGTAAATAATTGCAGCCCTTACCGATCAGGAGTACCGGCTGGCTGAAGCCCAGCGCAAGCGAGATTATTGAAAAAGCCGATGGGTCACGGATTCACTCTCAGCAGCGTCGGGTGGATAGTTGTGCAGAACACTTCAGGGAGTAGTTTAGCTGACCGACTGCCACAGTTGCCCTTCCACTTATGCCTACAGGTGAGCCAACTCTCCACCCGAAATGGAGACGATCAGACAGATAAGTTTCTGAAAATGCATAAGGTAGTTAGACCCCGTCCTTCTTCAAGGTTAGTGTCGGAGTGTTACCACTGGCATCAACAAAACTTCTGGGGCCAATCTCCGTAGAGGAGGAGACTCTTAAGAACCGGTGTGAATAGGTGATTGTATCCATTCACGAGAAACGGGATAGATCCTCATATTGAAATCACAAAAGAATTAGCTCCGTAAGCATCTCATGGAGAGCAAAACCGTACTTCAGGATTGGAGTGAACAGAAGCAGAAAATTTTTCTTGTAGGAGGACAACTGAGTGATATGAAGAGATGTAATTAATAGAATAGCTGTATCGTACTGGGTCGGCTTTTATCGGTTGAAACGTGTTCGCAGTCACAAAATCTCCGACTAACTTTCGCCAACTTGAGGTATCTGTGGCATAGACGGGGCATCTGGTTGCCGATCAAAGGTCAAGAATATGTGGAAGCATTGGAGGCGGTATTGTGCTATAGCTCCGACACATGCCACATCAAGCTGCGAGCATCAATGTTTCGGCCATTTGCTGCAACTGGCACACACAACCCCACTTACGGTACAATATAGTCAGTGGTTAACCCGGGACCACGACACGATATCTGTGGACTTCCATCCTTGCTGGCTTTCCCAGATGCATGCCCGAAATCGATCTTCTGTAGCACCAAAAGCTCTTTGTTGATTCACGTAGGTTACATTTAAGTTGACCCTTCGTCGGACATCAGACTAATGGGTTGCGAAGCCCGCAAATGTGCACGTTGGGTCACGGGTATATTTTTCGATATTCCAAGTGACTTTCACGAGCTACCGATCAACCTCGCTGACTGGTATCAAACATACTAGAATTCGTTTAAATGGGTTCAACACTTTGCTCGCAAGTGGCATTTTTCGTCCATCTCAAAGTCCTTGGGTCTCGCGGCTACACATCGTTTTAAAGAAATATGGCATCAACTGACGACCATGTAGCGACTGTCCGGCGTTCAAGCCTGTTGCTCGCTGTGATATTTATCCAATAGCTGACGCACAGGACACCATGGCTTCATGACAGCAGGACCGTATTTTCCAAATTCCACCTGACACGAACATATCATCAGGTCCCAGTCGTCGCTGAAAACGTCCGGAAAACTACGGTCACGACTCCTTTCGGCACGTTGGAGTTCCTACATGTAACTTCTAGGTTGCTCAGCGCTATTCAGATATTCCAGAGGCATATCGATGACGTCACACGAGAATTAGATTTTGCTCATATTTATACCGGTGGTCTATGAATGACGCCGTCGGTCGTAAATGATGAAGTGCCTTCGCACAAATAGAAATCTCCATTGAGGTGGAGAATAGAACGAAGCGGTGAAATTATTGTTGCTCTACGGCTTCAAAACGTGGCCGCTAAGAGCAGATATGCGAAGACTTTCGGGGTTTGAACACCGTTGTCTTCGTAGTATTGGTAGAATACGCAAGGCGAATTTTGTGAGTAAATCAGAGGTTAGGCGCAAACTATTGGGGCCTAGAGTCCACTCTTTAGAACAGATAATGAATGAGAATAGATTATGGTGGTTGGAGTATAGTTTACGCATCCCCAATGGACGGCTGCCTTACCGTATACTGTTCGGTGAGGCATGTAATGGTTAAAGGATGGTTTGAGGTGGTCAGCTGATGATATGGACAAAAGATGACAGCCTTAACCAGCGAGCTGGCTCGTGCAGTTACAATCAAACGGCCGGGTTGAGGTCCACGAGATCCCCCGAAGAGACGATTGGAAACAATAGATGGTATGATTCAATCCCGCAGCCATTGGCACCCTCGCATTCGAAGCTTTCCTTCTCTTGTACGGTTCCTCAACTTCCTATTTCGCAGTCAATCTCCCACTATATCTGCTTCTTTTTTTCTCTTTCAGTAGAGGTTGCAACCACAATCGGAGCAAGGTTAACCGCCGACAAACTGGTGTACTTTTATACGATTGCGAATTACGACCTACTCGTCCAACTGTCTGCACAGATTCTGCCTTCAAACGCTGCTGCATGCAGCCCATAATCTGGACTCAGTAGAAGCATCACTCAGTGGATGAAGTGCGTTAGGCCAAAAGAATCAGATCACGTTATTTTTGCTGTATGAACAACAAGGGTCATGGCATGTACTGCAGATGTCTGTCCAACGTTCACCGCGCCTTGATTTGTTTGCGGTAACTAGGGAAGCCCGAAAAATTGGTAGTATGAGTGGGTTATGCCCCGTAGCTGATAGGCCGCACTACATCGGGGGGGAGGGCGTGACCGTGACCCTGAAGCTACGAAGTCCATACCAACTTATAACATCCCAATTTGTCAGGTTCGATACCGAGTCGGTTGATGGTGAGTTGGCATCTATCACCCAAACTATCGGGAAACCTTAAATTCGAACTTCTGAAAGTCTCGGGTGGCAGACGCTTGATTTACCTGGCCACTGCATAGATGAGTGTAGGGAAGAAGCCAGCAAAAGATCTAGTTTCATTTAACTCATTGGGTCCTATCAGCTGAGCCACTGGAGGTACCAACTTCCGCTGAATTGCCACGATAGAAGAAATGGCTAGAAATTATCATCAATGAGCAAAATGTTGCTGGCGACCAGCTCCGAGCATCCTAAAAGAGACAAAGACTAAAACTACCAAGGGTAGAAAATCGAATAAGTAGACCCATCTATCAAATTCTCTTCAATGAGTCCTGTTTTTAACTCCGCAATGTATTTTTTAGCATAATACCTGTAATCAGACTGTGCTAGATGTGTGCACATGACAAAGTGGACTGCTCTTGTATCTTGAAGTTCTGAAGTATTACGCGGGCTTGAGAGCAATAAACCCTTTTTCTGGGTCTTTTAGCTCTTCTTCGAGCTTGGATAGGTAAGCGCTGAGCTTAAACGAGAAAAGCTAAGAAAGCGGGGTGCATCTTTACTGTGGCATTGACCAGTCAAGTTTTTCAGTGCAAAACTAGATAGGCGGCTAGGCGCCCACTGGTAAGAGAGATAATTGATTCACCCATATTCTTGCTATGTGCTGATTTGACTGAATTTTACAGGAAGTTGATCTGTTTTACTCAGATGGATATCCAGTTTTTCTGGTGGGTCTCCTTGCTGATATTGCGATTTCTTCAGGAAGCGCATTCCACATGGACGCCATTCTTTGTGTAAAAAATGTAGCTCTCAAGAATGTCCGAAGCTTTGATTTTAAAACATTTTGTGGTGTGCCCTTAGTGGGGAGAGAGGGCAAAGTTCAGATTATTTCTCCATCTGGCCTGTTGAAAAGAAATGATGCATCCGAAGGAGATCGCCTTGGGTGCGCCTCAGGTGAAGAGGACAAAAGTTAGGTTTTGAGAGCCGGGAGGAGTAAGATTGGTGGGAGAGACTCCGAACAAATTTTCGGGAAGCTCTCTGAACCCCTTGCAGTGCTTTCCAATCTCTCACAAGGCCAGTGTGCACGACCTGGTACCCATATTCTAGGAGGAGCTGAATGAAGGCTCCGTAGATCAAGCTGTCCATTAGTGGACAACAGACCTTCTACGCCTATATAAATTGATATACATGCAAACGATCTGTGGATCGGGCTTAGAACGAGAAACTTCCGAAGTAGTAATGATGGGGAAAAGGTTACTTTTGCGGCGACAGCCCCAAGCAAGGAAACAGCATATTTTTAATAGATAATTCGTAACAGGAAGGTCCCAATTTTCAGACTATCGATTGTCATTGTCGACTGGGAGGGTTTGAAGTGGGTCGTTAGTGCATGTCAATTAATTAAACCATTTCGATCGTAAACTCACTTGTGAAACACGTTTTTTGCGGCCTTTCGGAAACCCCTGGAGCTGGTCGAACTTAGGACCAGTCGATACATCTGGCATAGAAGAAGGATCTCTGTAGGTCGCCAATATATGTCCCATCTCCAAAACGGCAGACACACAAACTCCAAGGTCAACGTAAATATGCCCTTAAGCTCCAGTAGCAATTAGATTAAAGGAGTATACGGCACAATGCTTGATCGACCCTATTCTTGCATAGGACGCTTCTGGGATCAGTCGGTGCTTCGACGGTAGGAGGGTGGAAGTTTGCTTCGGTTCCTCTTGTGGAATCGCGAATCTAGTGTACATATCGTTCTCATTTTTAAAGGGGGAGAAGTAATAACCGTATTCTCCCCAGCTTAGCTCTGGAGCTCTTATCCTCGTAGACGCTTGACTTGTCTAGCCTACGTTTGAATTCAAGCATTGATTCTAATTCGAGCACTTCCTGTGGCAGATCGTTCAAGCCGTTCGCTCCTATCATGGCAATCGATTCACCACTGTTATTACATGCTTTCTCCAAATCATTTCGCCGTTCCTCTTTGTGCTTTATTTTCGCTAATCTGGAATGTGATTTTACGCTGATTCCTTACCTAGGTCAATTTTTTCGAAGATCCAGAATCTCAGTAATAAGTCAAATTATTTCCTACGTCTTTCCATGAAGTGCAAGTGAAGGGCTTTAACGCCTGCTTTTATCTTCTGTGCAAAGCTGTCCAAACCGGCGTGCAAAAGCACACAGCAACTGTTCCAGCATTCTCACTTCTTTCACTAAATACGGTGTCCATATCTGTGCACATTATTGTAGATTCTGTCCTGCAGACGCTGTGAACAGAGGAAGTATGACGTTCTCCGTTTTAGATCCTGTAGTCTTCCTAAGTTGACGTACGACACAATGCCTTCTTCGCAGCTTTCTGACATTTCACACTAGGTTCGAATTCCGCACTCGCCAATATTCTGTGGTTCCTATCTCGCTGTGTTGGCTTCAGCGCGGCTTGATGCCTGTGTAGACCCACGTGACGAGCAGGATTGGCTTCTCGTTCAATGAGCAATTGGCACTTGCTCAATTTCAGCGGAAGATCCGTTCTTGTCGACCACCGACAGACTTCGTCTATACCCCTCTAGATTTCTTCACTGTTTGCTCTCCCTTACATTTTGCCTTCAGCTGCAGACGTAGTGGGCGGGCCCTCCAATCGGTTGGTTAGGTACTCGACATGCGTCAAGCGATTCAAAACAGACTCCTGGGGTGTCCCGCCGTGCAGCTATTCTACATCAGATGAACATCTCTCAACTCTTAAACTGAAAGATCTATTCATCAAACTCTACACTATCAATATGTTGAACTTAACGTCCACCCCAAAACTATCAATTTCTGGTCAAGAATCCCTCTTATTCGCTCCTCTCCATCCTACCTGCTAATTCTTCAGGCAGACTAATCAATTTTGCTAAACTCGCTTTGCACAAGACCATGCTGTTTTGCCATTATTAATTTATTTACTTGCTGGTGATTGACTTTTATGTCTCACATGACCCTTTCAAGGGATTTTCGCGCGACAGATGCCAGGCTCACCAGCGCATAGCTTCCGCCGATATCTTTGTCCCTGCCTATATGCATCGGTATTGGTGCCGACGTCATCCAATCCCCGAGAAACTCCCTTCATCAGGATATCCAATAAAGGGCCGAGTAAGAGATTTCACTAAGATCTCCTTTGGCGGGCTTACCATCGTTGGGGGAACTTCGTCAGGCTCTAAACCTTTCGGCATTTTCAGTTGCTTTAGGTTATCAAGGACTTCTTTCCCATTGACTAGTGCGCTCGGCCTCTCCACAATAAGGAAGCCGCAACTCAGTGCTTTTCCCTTTGCCCGCTGACCCCATCTGTTTACTGTTTGGAAGTGTTTCACTAGATAGCATGCTTTCTCCTGGCTCCTGGTCCACCTAGTCCCTTGTTGGTTTTCCACTCCGACGATATTTCCTTTAGCTGTGTTAAGTTGCACCCAAGTATGTTAGGCCTCTGGGTTGCTTCACTCGGCCGCAGCAGTACGCTCCTCGCAGGCAGTTAGGCATTGTTGCGGGATACCTGACTTTCCCTTATGCCCACTGTGTATACCCGGTGAGCTCAGTAGTACAGTATTTCCTCGCATAACATGAAATCCTTTGTTTTGTTTTTCTGGTTCTCCAGATGATATTTCTCCACCATGGTGGTGGCCAACTTAGTTGGATTCTGCGGAGCAGCGCATCTGATTCTTTTACTGGCAACAGATTGCTCATTTCTTCTCCACTTAGGTTTTCACTTGTCGGCTCTTTCTTTCTAATTCACACTGAGCCCGAAGATCCCAGTCTATCGGCCCAATTTTGTCCATTCCTGAAAAAGTCCTGGCGTACTCCTTAGGGTCTGCCAAATCCACAAAGTCACTCGCAGTCGCCCGCTCCTCCCTATTGGTTCTTCCATTTCAGGTCTGCAAATTTTATCCGGTGCTCTTGCTATTACAGAGTCAAGGACTGTGGATGCTTGGTCGTACCTCCATTAAGTCGCAAGGCTATCGTTGAACCGTCCTGCTAGCGTGCACGAACTTCAGCAGATGATTTACAAAAAACGCTACAGGCCTAGTGAGCGCAATGAATGGAGGTTCAGTCTGCGAATGAAAGTAATAAAAATGCAATCCAATTTAGAGGTACTTAAGGCAAAATTATTGCCAAGAATGAAGATATACAGATGGGGATTGTTCTTCGGAAGGCGGCTGAGGCCGAGGTTACTGCAATGACTCATCGCATCTGATTGCTTGAATATCTTAAAGTTTCCCCCAGCCGCCTAAAGGAAACGCTGGCAAAGCTTGAGGAAGCAAGCAAGACCGCTGTGGAGAGTGAAAGAGCATACAGATGCGTTGTAAATCGTTTGTATGCTTATGACGAGAATGTCGAACAACTGGATAAAACAGCTGATGAGGCCGTATCCGCTGCGAGGGAAGCCGATCGCAAGTTTGGGTAGGTATCTCGAAATTTGTCAATTACGGAGGAAAAACTGCGGTAATCCGAGAGCCGTGTCGCTGACGCTGAAGGGAGAATCAAGGTTTTTGGAGGAACCTTGAAATCGTTGTCTTCATCTCTGAAGGCAATGGAAATCAAACAAGAAGGTCTAACCGAGCGGGAGACGGCGTTAGAAGAACGAGGTTGCACCAAAATATGAAGGGGGCAGATTCACGTGCACATGCTCTGAGGCGGAAGTGAGTCGGTGTCCCTTGGAGATCGAGCGAATAAAAGAACGGGTAGCTGCTAAACATACCACGCGTTGCGAAATGGGTACCATGATTAGTGAATTCCATTCAGTCTGAAGCGAACCGATTTTCAACACCCTCAGTAGTATCCATTGCTGCGCGCTCGAAACCGCTTCAAACCTGGATCTATCCACAGTTACTCAAACGGGTTTAAAAATAAAGCACTGATCTCCATCGTCTGGTTGATCATTGGTTTTATTTTTTTCACTTGGCCCGCCTTGTGTCCCTGATCATCTTCTGCGGCCACCGCTTGCCGACTGTTTTTCTTGCATAGCCATTTTGATTCTTGCTGCATGACTATGAAGGTGCTGGGGCAACTGATAATGACTGACGTTCAACACCCAAGCAAGTTCATGTTATGCAGAAGAAATCCAGTTTTGCTTGCTCCCGTGCTTGTGCCTGTGCGCATCTTGTTTTCGCCAACCTTTGTTCGGTTCGCATTTATTTGCGTTTTTAATAGGTGTTCAGATAATACCAGTTATTCCAATCTCCGCAGCCATAGCTTGCTTTGAAAACAGTGCACTCATTTTTTCTCCTGTGGTCAACCGGTTTGTCTCTTTCATGATACCTTTTGTCTGTTATTATGGCTGCTTGTGTGTCTTTTCATGCATATATTCGAGGTACTCCCACTTTGTCTCCTTTCATTTGTTCCCTTTTCTTCTCTTTTTTCTTTCGTTTTTTCATTTTTTATCTTTGTTTTTTCCTTTCCTTCCGTCTTGCGACAGGTAACTTCCAATCGCTTGTTCATTTTCTGTCTCTCAATGTCCACTGTCGTAGTTTATTTATGGACCAAACTGTTAAATTACACATTTTCTACCTCTTTGACAGTTGGTCTATTCTTCCGCCATAGATATCTTCCGCTTTTCTGTCCACTTCCTTTACGTGTTTCAATCTTTGTTTTTATTGCTTCTATTTGCGTTCGTTTTTTCTAAGTTGTCAGATACTGTATGCCACAAAGATCTACACTCCAACTGCGATGACCGGTCTTCCTCGGTGCCACTTGCTGCATGCGACTGCCGACGAGGAATGATTGTTCTCCATCCTTCAGTCATGAATGATATCTCCCAAGCTCCAGTGGGTGGCCACGCAGCGTCGGTTTATCAGCTAGTTAAAACAAGTGCCCGGTAGGATATCTATGCATTTTTGGGATATCTGCCGACTATGAAGCTCCCTCTTGACCAACCCTATTGCAAAAGTTTAAAGTGTGAAATAGACTAGGATCCTGAGAAAACTACTCAGCCTTTCGCTCTACGTCGAACATTCTCTCATATTTTTACTCCACCTCAGAATTGCCGGGCTGGCTTGGACAGTCACTCAAAAATGAGGTCTGATGGGAGTTGATAGTATAGTTTGGATAGAGTCAGGAATGAACCTGCTCAGAATGGTTACTGGGAGGCTTCAGCCTTACCTTATAATTCCAGGCCAGCACCACACAGCTGGTGAGATGTAAAAAATCACCCGACAAGTTGGACCCCAGATGCTCCTGCAGCCTCGTCCACTCCAGTATTTCGCTTACTAGTGCGTACCCATTTACACGATGTCCACCTGTATGAATGCACCGAATGGTGGCCGTTGGAGGCGGGCCACTGGCCTACTTCATCAAGTTGTTTGCAGCGCCCGCGCATCTAGTGCAGCCCTTACCTTAAGGACAATCTCCTAGTCATCTGCATACTGTAAAATTTGGAGTCTACTCGCAAGGGAGGGCTATTCGCATTAGTGGCTCAATAGTGTTGGGCCCGGTATGGGCCCTTGTGGTAATTCCACTGCGGCGTCAAAGCTATCGGAAGAGAATACGTTCACTTGAAACTATTAAGTTCGATTGCATAGGCAGATGATGGCTAGCTCAATTTCCCTTACCCGTTGCAACAGTTGGTCGAATTTTCGGAGAAGTACAGTGAAATCACACCAAACGGAAAGTCTTCATCTGCTGCCCCGCTTTGCTAATCCATTGCTTCAAGGAAGCTTGCCCGGCACGATTTGTATCCCCTGAACTGGTGACACGCGTCTTGCAAGTGACCGTCTTCAAGGAGGTTGCGCAGAACATCAAACATCAGGCTTTCCACGAACTTCGAGACTACCAGTTTTAGCGCTGCTGGACGACGGTTTTTGGTTGCGCACCGACTGCCTGATTTGACGATTAGGGAGACCAAGTAGATCTTCCATCCCTCTGAAACCTTGCAAGTTCGCATTAAACGGTTAAGTAGCCAAAATAGCAGATGAGCAAGTTGGCCTTTGGACTATTGTGGCTTGATGTGCAAAATAGATTCGAGGCCTAACGACTTCCACACATCAGCGGGATCAGCTTTATTCGAACATGCCCGTTCCAGATGCGAATCATTTCGGCTCTTCCCTGCAATGAGCCCTCCTCCCATCCTGCTACACCGCCTGATCCCTCGGCATCTCTGGTTTAGGCGGAGCCGATACGGGTGAGCTGCATGTAGCCGGTGTACTGGCCGCTTCAGTGTTGCTGCCTGTTGTTTTGTCATCCGGACGACGCTTATCCGCGGCTGTTCGCCTGGCAGTGAACATATGGACTAGCCCATTTGTGTAAATTCCCAGGACCTGACAGAACCCATTTGGGGAATTCTTTCAGATAGTCCACAATGGCCTCCTGTGCCCAGTGTTTAACAGGCAACTGATGTGAATGTAATAACTGTTATCTCGCGGAGTTTGTAAAAGCTGATAGAAGTCCAATACGGCTCCAATTTTGGGGGGGGGTTACCTGTATGACCGCCGAGTTTCGGCTTGGGCATTGAGGTTTCACCAGGTACCTAATGCCCTAACAGGTGCACTGGTTCAGTTGCAACTCCTGTGAATCCTGCTCAACGCCGACCGACTCATAAGGAGACAGACCAAGGAATGTGAGCTAGGAGTCTTCTCGCGATCGAATGTTCAGACTTCTCGAAGTTTCAGCTGCGACTTTACTCCGTCTGTGACGTGCTATCAAACTCATCAACTCGAATGTTGTTATTCTGCGATCTTCCAACATTTCGAGTTGGTCGATAGCATGTGGCTTGTTTGTAGGTACCCAATCCACTGCATGCGAATTGGAAGTCCTTCTCCATCAAGTGGGCCGCACCATATGCTCGTGCCAAACCAAGCTGATGCACCGTATTAAGAAATCCTCAAGAGGTAGGTTCTCATACTTCAGAACATGTCAAACGGCCGAATGCGTGGGTCAGGCTGGGTCAATTCACCCATAATGAGTAGGAGTTGGTGCTTCAACATGTCCGCGTGCCTGAGTCCCGTTGGGTTTAGGGCCTTTGCTGTAATTGTAGAATTTTAGGAGTTGCAGATCGCCCCCAAAATTCACTTTTTTGCTGTGTATTTGTCTAGTTGCCCACGCCCATCTGGAACGTGGTCCAGGATTACGTCAGAGAGGCGATTGCCTTTCGGCTTTCTATTGGCGCACAATGCACACTCCCCACATACGCCATCCATTCGATGGGCCCTCAAGGTTTCCATTCCCTGAATACCGACTTCTGCGTCATCGTTGCATGGATACACCCAATTCTCCATAACGCCGATCATCGAGGTATACACTGAGCTAACGAGATTCAGGATTCAGAGTGTTTGGGAGAATATGTTGTGAGTTTCGGTGCGCATGCTTCAGCATACTTCAAACATAGCGGTATCTTTGCTTGCGAGCTACCTGTGCTTGGAATGAACTGTGAGGTGGCAAGTTGGCGGCAGTTTAGCCAGAGACCCGTGCACCTCCGAACTTTCTTCCGACTGAACTCCCAGGGCTTCTCTATCCTGGCGTTCACTTAACTTGGAACCGTCATTCAGGCCGATCTGGCGTCCTCAAGGTCTTTGGACCGCGATGGGGCCTGCGAGGTTTGGCCATGCCGTCAAGCAAGACTACCGCTAAACACCTTTCGAAAACGAGCACTTCTGTTACTGTTTCTCGCTGCCGCTCCTGGGTTGACATCTGTTAGGGTGCTATACGTGATGGGACGGTAGAATTTGGAGCATAAATGTTCTCCAAAACGGAGTCTATCATGTGGTTTTGCAGTTGTGTGACCCGGGGCAGTTTTCGTTCGGGAATGGTCTTCAGATGCAACGGAAGTGGCAGCCCATTGATTCCATACACCGCCAACCCCTGGGTGAATAACCTCAAAAGCACGTATTTCTACTGTGCTGTTTCTTATGAAGCACGATGTTGTTGGTCTTCATCTCCCAGGTGCGTGCGCGATAATGCTAGGGTCCCAGAACTCCCAGGATGAGAGAAGAGCTGGCCGAATGCGCACCTCCGAGCAACCCGTGCATATTGCTGGTGATAACACCAGTCGCTCTTTTCCCCTGTCGAATCCAGTTTATTCTTGATTAACCCAAGGTTTTGGGTGAGTGTTGTACCTTCCACTTTGCGAGATGCTCAAGACCCACCGGGTGATTGTCTACAATGAACATTTTACTACACGACTGCTGAGGACTGCCACTACCACGCTGCTCTTGATCAGCCAGCAACGGTGAGATAAATTCGGCCCGGCAGAATGCAATAACGGTGTTGGTCCTAAGCCCAATGTTGTACGTGTCTTGCATGGTTGCAACGGAGTTGTTCCGTGGGTGCTCGGTACAATATACCATCGGCCAGGCAGTCTCTGAAGGTGCAATATCAACGTCTTCCGTCTCTGAGGTCATCATGAAAAGTTGACCGGCTTGCATCGCGAATTACCGGTCGCTCATTCTGCAATGGGCACTGGTGGCTTTTTGTTTACCCGTCCTCATTTTTTTGACGCGAATTAATTGCAGCATCATTTGATTTATCTAATTTGCACATTTCAGTTAATTTTAGTTCAGCTGGTACAGAAAAGAAGTGACTCAAGCAAAAACGATTTTCAAGAGCTCAGAAATTAGCATCAAACTCTGCTAGTGGTGTCCCTTTTACGGTATTCCTTTCTTCCCAACCATCCGGTTTCCCATACTGGTAAATGATTGATAGCGAAAAACTAATGTCAAACCCACGGCTGGAGAACCATTATTTATTGGGCATTGCAGAAGTTTGTGCAACGTATTAATAACAATGCTGCAAATTTATCAGTGGTACGAGGGGCAGATGCTGCGGAATGATCAGAAGGTTACGAGCTTAGCGTAACTGAACGGCGGAGACAAAGTTGGCAGTATTACGCACGTATTGAACCACTGTGAATAGGGATCAAAAACCCGACCCCGCTTTCGTTAAGTTCGGTGAATAGCACCATTCATTGACGAAATAAAGAAAACATGTATCACGTAGAAACAAAGGCAAATAGGAGAGTGCAGTTTGTTTAAATAAATCGATGCAAAATGGCTTGGAGCAGACTGTAGAGAACGTGAAAAGTGGCCACAGAATCACGATCAGATCTGCATGCATTTATGGCCTGATAGCAGATTGACTGGAAGGTGTAAAATGAGTTCGCAAAGTGATCTGGAAGACAATTCTTGCCTATCAGCAACCTCCATGTGTGGGGGGCATTATAGAATAATTCTAATGGCCGAGAACTCGCAGAAATTACACGATTGGTGGAGAAGGGAAATCGCAATCCAGTGGCATAAAGCGAGGACCTATTGTGATCGAACACATTTCCTAAGGAACCGGTGAGGATAGATAAGGAGGACTGAGGGCACGGAAAAATAAGGAATTAAAGAACGTGCATGTCAGAGCTGGCGATCTTTGGGAAAAAATTTTGACACTAGAATTAAACGTTAAGTGAAAAAATGCGATTAAAATGTGAACGACGTAGGTCTATAACGCTATGAATATTTGGACCAAGATCTATGGCCTATTTCAAGTTTCCCGCTAGTTCTGGAGGTGGACGGATGGACAGTGAAAGCCCTATGGAAAGCAGAAGAATGAGAGTGATTTTCGCAAGGTAATGACTAACTGACGATAAAGTTTCTCTCAATTCCCAGTGGTACATTCGGGGTTTGCGCTGTGGCATTCATTGGTGTGTGTGAGAAGTTTAAGCGGCAAATGCATTGATTTACCTTGTTATTGATAGGGCGTGATTGTATAAGAGTAGCCGGTTCACCATGATGAAACGCAGTGATTTCAGTTGGGTTGCTTGGCTGCTGTGGGACGCGAATGACCCTGTCTAGGTGTTGTCATTAGGTTCACTGGAACCAGCTTGTGGGCATGAATCAACAATTAGATTGGTGAACGGCTTTCAGACCTGGAAATGCGAGACAATAGAAGAATGGGAGTCCGGAGCGTGTTCCATTTGGTGGCCAGGGCGAACAGACAAAAAGGGAACGTATGCAAATGGGCCGACAGGTGTGCTCGGAAAGTTGATGATTTCTGCATATTTTTATAAGGAAATGGGTGGATAAATAGCAGATGTGGAACAAGCTGATTAGAGGTCTATGTTACAGCACTAAAACATATTTGTGCCTATCGGGTGGAACGACCATGATCTAAACTATTTTTCCCGTTTTCGAGCTGGCTTTAACGTGGGATTATGAGAAGTATTGAAAAACCGAAAATGTTTTAAAAGCCGCCGAAGGACATCAATCATTTGGGGTGGTATGAGGTCGATGTTTCGGGAAAGCAGAATCAGTGCGTAACCCCAGTAGACAGTTCCATGATTGCCAGTGAGCCAGAAGTTACCACCAAATAGTGCATACGGTCTAAATGATGGTTTAGTCTTTTTCTTGGAAGGAGGGCTGCTGGATTCAGAAAGAGCAAAACGGTAAAAGAATGGCTGCAAAAAGGTTAATAAATTTACACTTCACGTTGTTTCCCTACAAGGGATCAGCTTTGGATAAGCTCTCTTGGAAGGCAATATCTTCCCCGCAATTTAGATGCCAACAAGAATATGCGCGTGGAACAAGTCAGACAAGGCTGATGTATGCATCCAGGTGCAGAGCTCCACGCAATAAATCACTCGTCCGTTTCACTGATTTTGACAGCACGCAAACAGAATACAACTCGGGCCCTGAGACAGTTCAAATTCCTTCCATTATTTCGGAGAGTGACTAAAATTGAAGAGAAAGTGGCAGCTAAAAATTAATAAGAAAACGTCTCGCTCGCGTCTGAATCGTTTATCCCCAAAAATCTTGCGATAATTTCGATCTAGTTAGGAGGCCGTCGCCTAAGTAAGAGCCGTCTTTAATGGTTTTTACATTTTGTGAGCTGCTTTCCCTGAAATCAAAAATGGCCACTCTTGGATGACAGCCATCTCTCGGATGCAGTTCGCCGCGGAAAGGCTGGCTTTAGGAGTTTGTCACATACTTAGAAAGACAGCGCGAACTGGGCTCGCCAAGAAATACGTCTGGACGGTCCATTCACCATCTGTTTGCATCCCGTGAGAAGAGTGACTGCCCACGAATAATCAGTTTGCTCTTCATTTTCTCAAGTACTGTCAGCTGCTTTCCATGGACTTATGTTTATACAACGCATATGACGACGTCTTCTGATCTGAATATGTTCGTCGCCCCCAAGGGTCCTGCGTGTCAGCGTCTACCCCAGGCGACTATATACACTCGCCTGAAATTCTGTTTTAAGACGGAGAAGCAAAAATACGGACGCCACTTTCTGAACCCGGCCATATTACCTGGCCAGAATGGGCCCACTTAATAATCCCCTAACGTCATACAAGATTTTCTAGATGTCCGCTGCAGTTCGCTGCCTGCTAGCGGCTCCATCTCCGGAAACCAAATGTAACTTCCTTATTCTCAATCAATTCATTTGCGCTGGTGACCGCCTGGACTGCCTCAATCATTGCGAAAAGTGGAGCATTTCGTTATTCTTTCCGGATCTCATCGGTCAACGACCTTCCTAATCCGGCGATATCATAACCTGGCATACGCGAACATATATGTCGCTGGTAACAGTCCGCAGAATGATTGCATAGCACGGGACTGGGCTGCGGTCAAGCGGGTGATTGTAGGCTACTGGAGTTCCCGGGCGTACTTGAAGACCGCCGGTAAGTAAATAGTGGTCCCGACGTCAGCCGACTGGTTTCATTCGGGCTGGTTTTCATTTCAGTTGCTTGAAACAGACCATTTTGATCCGCCCCTGGTGACGGATGTTCACAAGACTGAAAGACATTATGGATGTCTCTACTTTTTTCAGATTTGTGCAACGCATTTGGAAGTATCTTATCACTTCAGTAATGATTTCTTCATCATAGAGCTGGTAAGGTTCATGTCGACCAGCAACGACTAGAATCCTCAGTGACAACAAGACGAACTCCATCGGAGCTCAACGCAAAAGGGGAAGCCTAGTGCAGAACACAGCTACCGGCAGGATTTCCGATAAGTTCCTGCGTAAAGGATTGCAGCGGAACTTCAACCGGTCATTCCAGTCACTGATGGGTAATGTGAATGATAATGGTGCATTCGGTAAGTAGTGACCTGTTTTACCCTGTGGAAAATGGTCGGTGACGGATGAACTGCTGGTCACTCTTCTCACGGGATGCAAACAGATGGTGAATGGACCGTCCAGACGTCTTTCTTGGTGAGCCCAGTTCGCGCTGATTTCTAAGTATGTGACAAACTCCTAAAGCCAGCCTTTCCGCGGCGAACTGCATCCGAGAGACGGCTGTCATCTTCAGAGCGGCCATTTTTGATTTCAAAGAAAGCGGCTCACAAAATGAGAGAACCACTTAAGAAGGTTTTTACTTAAGCGACGGCCTCCTAACTAATTTGGAATTATCGCAAGTTACTTGAGGCTCAGTTCTTCCGTCTATTTAGCGGAATTCTTACATGCATCAGAGGAAGTTTATAGTCGCGATCGCTTCCACTCCTCGTAACAATTTTTACAAATTTTCATTTGTTCTTCTTCAGTTAGCTGGTCCCAACCCGGCTTTTTGCGGCATTAATGCTCTGACAACTTTTTACCAGGCACGATGAAGACCGAAACGTTGGGTCTATTACTGTCGCGACTGTTGGAAGCAACTGGCCCCTTTTTTGGCTTGCCCTGAATGTTGAAAGTGAATTTTAAGTTACCCTTACTGACTTTACATTTCGAATGCAAGATTCTTTCTGGTGCTGATAAAGTATTGTTCACTTCCAAGTTAGAACCAACCGGCTAAGATTCTGGGAGAATACCAAACGCCTCCTTTTGCCCACATAGCCAGTGACGCTGTCCGAATCATGACTTTGCCAATAAGTGGCTGATTTGAACCTTTGAGTCATAAAAATTGTCAAAGACACAAGGTAATCATCAACTTAGAAATGGCCTCACACTCATGTAGTGGCATGTTTTTCATACCGGTTTACCCAGCCGTTTGTCGTCCGGCATAGAAGAAATTTAGCACATAGTGTAGTTGAGGTTGAGCCAAACGGGCATGATGTTAGGACATTCAACTAAGTTGCCATCCAACTGATCACCGTCCCACCACGGGAACCTCGAAGTGCTTCTTATTCTCACTGACAATCAAATCTGCATGAACACTTCTTCACTGCTCCTGCGGATGCAAAAAGATTCTTTCTGGATCGGGAAGGCGCACTCCGCAGGCTTATCGCCGAGTCCGGCCCTTGCAGCAAGTTCCCATTCAGAGAGTAGCCACGAAGTTTTTCGGCACTGTCAAACGCAACGCACATACTCTTTGGGCATTTTAGGTTTTGTGACGGCGTAATGCGGCAGATACTACCTTTGCTCGCAGTCCTTTCTTTCCTTTTCTTTGTGGACTTTATCTTCGTGATTCATGTTAAAATACTGCCCTGTTGTACTTGCATAGCTGACAAGGAATTTTTGTCCCATGAAAATCCTTCAAGACCATTCAATCTTTCCACTAGAATCATGCTGTTGTCCAACAGTCCGAATGAAAAACGGCATCATAGCAAACCAACTTCGCAATGACTATCTTTCAAGGTTATGGTTTCCGTGACCATCTTCATAACCAATTGGTCTTTAATTAAGGGAATGGTCCTTAAACAATGGTTGTCATTAAACTAATTACGGTAGAATGAATCGGGCGGTTTCGTCCATGAACCTAACTCTGATTCAATGTGATATACTTTCCTGGCAATGCGCGCAACTTGATTGACTGGTCCAAGTACACTCCAGCCCAATGGCTTTCAAATGGCATCGACCTGTTTTCATCCAACAGAATTGTATTTTAAGACCCAATATGCTCCTAGAACGTCCGCTCTTATAGTGACCCGCACCATCTAGTCCTAGCGTTCCTGCCTCGCGTAGCACCGAAGAAAAGGCCACAAAAGGGCCCTTGCACCGGACCAGTCTCTCACTGACAGGATTGAGAGACGCTGTACGCAGAATTTCACCCTCATGTTATATGTAATCCTTCTCGCACGCGCAGTTGACGTCAACTCGGTAACTTCGGAGTTCCATGTTAACGTACCGTCAATGGTCGAAAATGGCGGTGAGGCAGGGGAGGTCCCAAGGTCTATTAAGTCTAAGAGGTCTCTCAGAAAGTCAGTCACATCTGGGCATGTAACCAGCAAGGCATAGGTTTTGACGCAACCCTTTGCTTCTTCGATTCGTGCCGGTGGATCAACCAGGCTGACGCGACATTCGGATCTTACGGCGGTAGCAAAGTTGTTGGGTGAATGATCGTCTGGATTCATGGTGACTGTGTAATGACCGCCACGATGCCTCTTTATATCCATGTTGGAGATATTCCGGCCGGCGAACTGCTTGCCCCATCAAGCAATAATTGCCGGTGTCTCCTTCGACATCCAGTGTTGGAACATGGTTCCAAAACGGGACGTCGGGTTCATGAGTGTCCGCGACTCGAATAAGAAAAGCACACCTTCACCCACTTAAAAATTTCCATCTTTCTGGCACAACATTTTGCAGAAAAAGATGACATTTAACCGGTATATGCGATTCAATACAGGCCGGGCATTCTTCGTCTAAGTTTCTTGGACCAAATCCTTCTGTGGTTTTAAAAGGCAATGGATCTGGTGGATTCTTCGGCAAGTTCTGCTTCCGGTTGCTTGTTTTCACGCTTTGATGAGGCCGACTGTCCGACGAAAGCCTGCTAAACTACCTCAAGGAGTCCGCTTTTCACGGGGAAATAATGTCTGCAGACTGTTGAATTTAGAATGCTTTCCATACATCAAAATATCATCCACCGTCCTAGCCAGCAACTCATGGATCTAGTATGGCCATGATCGGACGGCTCAGTTGATCGTTTGCAACGCTTTCCAATCACCGAGGCAATTCATCTGCGTTGCAGCAACTTCAAAGCTTTTCATTTTCAAGGATGGCTTCGTCAAACGATCAGAGCCCTCGGCCACTGACTTCAAGTCTTTCAATAAATCATCGATCATTACTCTAGCCGCCACATGTTCTTGTCCGTGCAGATACTTCAGGGTATCTCTGGCGTTTCATAAACATTTTCCAGGGGCGGCGAGACGCACTCCTATACGGCGTCCCTGGCTGGTCCCTTGCAATAGTGCAACAGGTATAGGGGGCGCTTTCCATCGTTCATAACCCTGTTCTCTGTGTTATATTCAAACTGCTTAAAACTCCTTCAGCAATACAACAAAACATTTTGACCTTGGGACGTTTCACTGGATAATTATTTGCGCTTTCTGCCGTCGAGTAAAATGGAGCCTCAAGTTTCAGTTAGGTTGGTAAGAGGCAACATTTCTAGTAACGAGAAAGATTCCCCTCACCAAGCACCCTATTTTGCAACTATCCGGATTGTGTTCTTTTTCTTTTGCAGCCGTCAGAATCGGTTTCGCCATATCATTTTAGCTCTTTGCCTAGAGAAGCTTCTGCTGTGAATATAGTCCCGCTTTCTATGTGCCGGCTTTGCTCTAAATGTGCTAACAATCAATCACCCCTGGCATTATGGGGAACTGAACTATTACTAGAGTGGCTTGACAAACCTGAACCGGGAGAACTTGTACAACTGAAATCTGCGGAAAAACTCTTCGTTTCACCAGCAGATTGTTTCCAACGGGCTCGCCCACGTTGGCAACTGAAATGCTTAATTACACTTTTAATCAGTTGCCAAGGCTGTTAAATGATGGAAGTCCCACCGGTGAGCAAATTGATAAGAACCAGAACAAAGGCGGATCAAAACGCCACGGTGCTGTTAGAAATAAATTAGTTATATACAAGAATCAAACTTCGACAGAGTTCTTTTTCGGCGCAGTTACGCCGACTCCGAACAAAAAATTATGTGATCGAAAAAGGGCATGAAACGATATTAACCAATGGAAAATCCAAGCTCGTGAAAGTGGCCAGAGTTTAGGCCGTGTCAGATATATATTCAAGTGGATGCAACCAAAACAACAAGTGACTCGTGCCGAAGAATGCAGTTAGTAAAGAGTAGATGGCACGTGGCCGATTCGCCGTTCTCTTTGGATCTGTTTATAAGATAGTTATATTCACAAATGTGCCATATTAATTCGGTGATATTTCTTTGAGTGCTGCGGCGGATTTACGCAAACGGGTCTAAAATCACGTGATAGATTTGATCTCGCAAGAAACATTTTAGCGCGCGATTTTCGTTTTGCGTTGACTGTGATCAAGGAACTTCTGGAGGTGCAACCAGAGCTGCTCTATTCAGTAAGAAAATTGGTTTTCGTGAATTGGCTTGTGAGTAAAATTTTCATTTGTTAGTGATTGCTCTTTGCGTGGAAGCATGGAGAATGGACTCTGGCTATTTTCGAGTGAATTCGGTAAACCCGCACAGATTTCGGAATGGATGTGAGTAGCGCTGTTATTTGGGTTGCAGATACTAAAACCTTTGAACTGACATCGGTAGGAAATTAGAGGACCGCTTGCCCCACACAATCATTTGTCACAAGTGGATTTCCGGAACTTCGGTTTGCTTCTCTTGGGAAACATGTCTGTCGGCAAAAACACTATTACCTTTTGAATGGAATAACTCGGGCAACTTAGTAGGAGCTGTCTGCAATCTGCTTGGCATCCACCTTATGGACAACTTGAAGGCGCTGAATGGAGATTGTGCCGTTAAGGTTTTCCCGCAGCTTAATACACGTACAATAATAATGAGGGATGTTCCTCGTATCTAGTGAACGGATCTTAACCGTTTCGAAAATAAACAGTATGAAGTGTTAAAAACTAGCACTGGCATCGGTGGGAATGCGCTCGCAAATTTCCGTGACAAAAGGATTCATACATAGGCAAATTATACAAAGATCCTGAGGATTGGTTTCATTGCCGGTGGAGATAGTCATGGCACAATATCTCCCAGTAACTACGCCTTATTGAGAAGTGTTTTGATCTTCCTTTCAGATTTGGCGGCCCGCCTGATGGATAACACGCGAGCATCAATGAAGGCCAATGAAATGGAAAAAAACTGATGAGGGATAATATCGCTTAAATGTCCACTCGTTTCAGCCATACGGTAGGTCCGTTTACCGGTGCGAACCTTAAGTTGGATGCTGTGAGGTTCACATTTCTTTATTTGTTTATTATTTACTTTGTGGCCGCAATGCAGGCACCATGAAACAGGAAGAAATACGTGGAACATTTGCAGATAGAGAAAACTCCATGGGCAGCAAGCTGGCATTACGCGAAAAGAAGGAATTAATATGCCAAGCTTTCCTCAGCATTTCAAATGTTCTGTTAAGCGATTGTGCTCAAGACAAATCCAGGGACTGATTTAGGAGGTGGTTCTAAATTTGAAAAAGTGGGTCCTCAGTATACGAAAAAACGCAGTAACTACCTCAGAATAAGACTAGCATCTTCAGAAGTTGTAGTATTTGTGCATAACCCAGCTCATCTGGCAATGGACTGCAATCAAAAACATCACAGATTGACGAGTTGTGTTTAATTCAATGGAACATGCCCCTGAAAAATGGTCATTATTACTGCACCAAAGCTGACGACTGTCAAAAAAGACGGATTATGATAATGACATTAGGCAAAAGCAAATCGTCCTGAAGCAGACGTGCATCTGAGCAGGTGAATGGCGCCGAGCCATTTGAAAACTTTGAATGAATAGAACAAGTGGACGGGTTTGTAGGTATATCTTTTCTCGCAAACAAATAAGCAGGCCGATAAAATTTATATTGCACAGTTTGTTAGAGTCTATATTGAGTTCAGGTCAGAGCTGTAGATGTGTTAGTTCAAACTCAGAGAAAATTGTAGCACAAAATTCAAGGTTAAGTGATGATCTGTCGTTCTCTAATTCTTGGCGAATTTTTTTGACTAGGAAAATAGTCTGCAGCTGCCAGTTTAAAAACCCCAAGCGGATTAAAAGAACAGAGAAGATAACTCATGAGGTGGAACAGTTTATCGCAGCTGGGAAGAAGCAGCGGTATACAGACCTACTGACACACCGCGTCAGCCTTACGAACCAATTTTATTCCAAAAGTCTCGAGAGCATTTCTCCGACCTCGGAGACCTGTTGGATTCGGGTCAAATAAGGTTGGATAACAGGAGTTGTGGCTTGAGCCAAAAAGAATAATCAAGAATCTTGCAATTCCGCCGCACATCTAGCTTGCTTAGTTGTCTGTTTCTCAGGCACTTATGAATTGCCTCTGTAATAGCGAAGGCTCAAACGTTGAAAGTTTGACTTTTAAAAAGATCGGTTCAGATAACCGTGCATAAGATAAAAATAAGGCCCTCAGAAACCCCGGCATCCAAATCAGTTTGTTGTCAGCCTGTGTCCGCAGCTTTCAAAGCTGCAAGAGTTCATTTATTTCTAAAAGACAGTGGTAATTTATATGTCAAGTGGAATAAGAGGACCGAGACAACGGACCTACTATTGGAAAATAATAATGAGTTGGAATCAAGACAAATTGATGGGGACGAAGAAAATGCAGGCTAGCTGGTTGAAATTTGGGAAACATAAAAAGGCATGAAAATGTGGAAGAAAGATATCAGGTAACGTCATGAAACGGCGACGACCATACCCGCTCCAAATGCTCGACATTGATGCCAAATACCATCTCCGGAAGCGTTTTTCATGCGCTAAATATGCTGCTCCAGGAGAACGTCGAGATGACATTCTTCAGAGCACTGGGCTATGTTAATTTACTCCATTGTTCTCCTGGAGACTGGTTTCATTGAAGTAAAATAACCGTTTTGCTGCCTTTCACAGACCCCGCCATAAGGATTAGATCTCCCCGAAGGCATTTGCAGCATAGTGCGTACAGATCCAAGGGCCATATTCTCTACTAGTAGGTCAGCCGTTTCAGTCCCTGAATCATCCTTCGTTGGACGTCTTCTAAAGTTAGCGCTTCTTGCACCAAAGTGGGCGTCAAGTCTAGCGCTGCCTATTGCAAGTGTAAGTTTACTGTTGCCTTTTACAGAGGCATGACAGATCTGGGGACCCTGAGGTGTACTGTTTGTCCGAGTTGTTCCAAGGGTTGGTTTGCATTAACAGCCAATGCTGCACATTGAGTTGACGGCGTGAAAGACATATCGATGTTCATTCACAGATCCTTCGTTTCGCTAACTCCGTGTAATTTTTGCCGAGATTCATGTTTAAGTAGTCTTATGCTCCCTTCTCCTCTGGTGGATGGATGCCCACACCTTTCCGTGTTTAGTGGCATCCCTCATCTAGGTAACCGAACGCATTTGATGACGAGATCCCAATATGTCAGGTTTTTCCTAGAATTGCCTACAACGTTTACGTCACCAGCGAATAAATAAGAAAAAGTTTTGAATGCCTTCGCTAAATGATTGATAAAAAATACGCTTACTGCAGGATTTCCAAAAACTAACCTAGTGGCAAGCCAATACAAGCACTTTCCAGAAAAGACCACGCTCCATCAAATCTCACAAGGAACCTGCGGTCATGAAGATAGTTCGCAATCCACCTTGTGACTGGAAGTATTGTATTTACAGATCCAAAATCAGAGTACCATTCTGCCGTTAACCGAATCTATGGCCTGCTGAAAACCCAGGTATCAGACCTTGACTGGATCATTTTGTCCATTCTCTAAGCTACGCTGTTCAGAAGGGACAACGGGTTCGTCAGACGTCATTTACCACTGACAAAACCGTATTGATTCTGATTAAGTAACGGGTTATTAACCAGCTGCTTACTGGAAGCATCCCGGATGCATCTTTTGCTTACCTTCAGCATCACCGTCGAGGGCCAAATGAACCACAGTCGCCCCTATCCGACCTACTACACCGCTTATGGGTTGGCAAAACTTCCGTCATCCTGCAGCTATCAAAGATTTTGCCCAAAGTTGAACGCAAATTAAATAAACTTCCTAGATGGCAAGCTACTACTTTTGCTAGTGGCTTCGGACTGATCGAATGTGTTGTCCGAGTCTACTGCCGTATGAATTCTAAGTCCCTGCAATTTTGACGCCGCTTTTGGTTTTGTGAACATTAGACCCTCCATTTCTTGGTCTCTGGGGCTCGGAGTACCACCGCGATGTTACCGCAATCATGTGCGCAAGCCGAAATGGTTTAAGTTAGGTTGGTGTCTACTTTATGCAGGGTAAATTTCTCACATAAACCTCCATTTACAAACATGCTTGGGCATAGTTTCATAATAAGATACGATTCCTTTTTGTTATCCTTTTTAACAGAGACTCATACGTAACCTGATATTCTCTCGGGTTTTGAGCCCACATACTGGGGCACTTACCTTCTGCATGTTTCTCTTATGCCTCTGATGTGACCGGCACATCTGCCAGAGCTGTTTATCGTTCGCAATGTTTTTCAGACCGCACCCCGCCACCTTGGCGGTTGCTCCCTTCGGCTTGCCCTCTGGGGCCGGGCAAATTCCCCACTTGTTTTCCACAGATTTTGGGCGACGTGTTCTACTGCCATGCTTACGTTTCACGTCAATGTAACCATCTTTCTGAGCAGTGCCCCCTATCTGTTGGTCCTATGTGACCTTCTACTTTTGTCCGGAAGCCGAAGCTTACCCCTCGTAAGGGGACCAGGGCACAAAGAGGTCACCCCCGTTAACAAGTGCTGGTAACCTCAAGTCGGCGGCTTTTCAACGAATTTTCATGACACCAGATAAAACGCAGATAGTGTGGATTCAGTCCTCCAACTGGATGGTTGCATGTTTGCATGCTTTTGAAAATCATGCAGAATTTCGTGCCAAACGTTCGTCTCCCCGGCCGATTACGGCCTCCACACAAACTCCCGGCAGTGAGGTTTCCCCCGGTTGGGATTTCTTTCTTTACGTGATGATTCCCCGTAGATGAAGAATTTTGTCGTTTTTTAAGCTGGTGCTGCCAGGCGCCGGTGGATATAATGAACTCATTGGCCATCTTAGTAAGGAGGTCATAGCTGAGACCGTTTGAGTGCTGAAGAATTTAATGTGCATTCCACGGGATTACCGATAGTGGTGCGCAATGCATGGTATGAATCCACCTCCTGCCCTACTGTCTCTTGTATTCCGTTTGTTAGTACGGCAGCCGTGCTGGCGTAATGGTTCCTAATTTGCCCTGTAGTCAAGCCCCTTGTTGTTAATACAATCAAATAGGCTTCATCTGACCTCTCATTTTTCGATCCAATTTTTGCTCTACGCAGTATTGACTACTGTGAACGTTGTCAATTTCTGCATTTGGTTCGCTGAGTCCATTTCAATCGTTCGGAACTTTGCCCTCGGGCCCGATTACACAAGGCAGCTCCCAAATTTGACTTCGCTGTTTCATTTCGGAAGCAGTTGTCGCTGCCTTTGCTACCTAGTAGCTTTGCGTTACTCTCTTGGCGCACCTCCCTAGAAGTTACTTGATTCTATGGCCTTCGCGATGGTTCGCGCCGCTCCCTTAAAGACGATTGCTAGAATGGGCACCCGCAGAGTTTGCGGATGGAGGATGAGATCTGTCCTCGCAGATTACCAACCCGCTTTCTACTGTTTGGTTGACTCCCAACATTCGGATCGATTCGAATCATTTGTTGCAAAAGCCGAAGAATCTCCTGGTTACAGTCAGGATCACGTCCAGGATCCCAAATATCAAGCAAAACTTACCTGGAATAGTCTGCGTTTTACTCCACCCACTCTGCCCGAGCATCCTTCGGTAGAGTATGAGCTGGTATTCGATCCGGGCCTAATTGGTCAACTACTTTCTATCGCAGGTCTCTGATGCATAGAGCATCCTCCTTGCAATAACATTCGGCCGTTAGTTTTGGACCACTTTTCCGTCACGGCCGTGTACCAGCCAGTATCGGCTTCTACCCGTTTTATTGATTCCGGGCGCGCATACCGCCCCTTTAAGATTATGGTCTTCGCACCCTTGCTGAGTCATAATTCTAGGGTAAATATTTGTGTTTCTGGGTCACCCTTTGACCTTCCGTAAAACGCCCACCGTATCTTCACTTGGGCAATAGTTACTTTCGTGGGCCATATCAAAAATTTGCGTCCCGAAAAACCCATTTTCTCGCGGATTACAAGTCTGGCTCAGGCCGCACATTATTTAAGTCAGGCAGAGATTGAGTTTCGGAATTTGAAAAATAAACCCCTTCTCTCATAAGTTTTGGTATTTCAGTCGACCGAGGCTAGCAGTTCTGGACAATCACAGAAAAATTTCATTTCAATTTGTCATGCAAGGTTCGTAGAATTACCCTCTTAGTCATCAAATGGCTGCACTTGTTGTGGAACCATTAGTCACTAAAGTCGCACTAACCCCGGGCGTTTTGCACATTTGTAACGCCCCTTTTTCTCAAGCAGATCCCCGGTATCTTCGTAAATTCCACAGGCCTTTTTGTCTAATAGAATTATTTTGGTTTGCTCCGAGACCCATTTAGGCACAAGCGACTCGGTGCGAAAGCTGCTAAAACGATAAATTACACATAGCTGCAAGAAACATGGACTTCACTGATAAAATTAAAAATTCCTGCTAAGGTCGAATGCTGTCCGGGATAGAATAAAGAATCACGTCAAAACATCGGTTAGGAGAACACCAGAGAATAGCTCCTTCCGGTCACTGTTGGACGCGTCTTCTAAAGGGCCATTTAAACCGAAGCTGGTTGTCGTCGTTTCGTAGTAAACCAATAGGATAACTTAACCAGAATCCGGTTTCTTTGCCGTTTGTTTTCTTTGCCGTTTTTTTTCTTTGCTCCTTCCTTTAAGCATCCTTCATCTTCTCCTTTACTTACTGAATTTTCGTTTTTCGATATCTTGATATTTAGGGGAGCATCCCACATTGCATTTTAGTGCAATTCGCGGGAATTCCAAGTGGGTTCCATAGGTTTTCCCTGAGATGCATATTCGCGCCGTCTCTTGCACGGAAGCCCCACGTATCAGACGGGATTTTAACATTGGCAAAAAAGAAGCCCTACTCAGCCCAGCTTGCGCAGGACGGTATAGCTCGGATGTTCAAACAAACATCCAGATTGCTACCCGTGTTACGCACAAAAACCGGCACCCGCATTGAAACTGAATTTTTTCCTTCTTGTCCTGCAGAGCACGACCCTACGTTCTGGTAAGACTGAAAATGAAGCGGGAGAACGGCTTCCTAGGTCCCGCGTGATAGACAAATATTAGGTGCTACCTATTATGCGGCACATTATAATTGGAAGCTTAGCATAGGCAATTTCACAGTGTAAATAAAACCAAATAAAATATCTCCAGAGTCACCTATATTTCATCACATCTATCAATATGTCAAAAGTTCCGTAATTTTTTGAATCCAACTGTCCATTCGTTAAACTTTAACAAGAATGCACTACTCCATTAGCGAAGACACTCGTTCATTGCTTCATTCTTTATCTTGATTTCGATAACCTTAATTTAACAACTCTTGTGCTCTGATCAACAGCCTCATCAAAGACATCGCCTCTCACACCCACAAGATAGTTTCATTTCATGAGTGTCTCAGATTAGTACACCACAATCTACTCTTCTCCAAAGGCAAAAGGTCCGGTTCATGTAAATTCAACTTACATGTCTCACTATATTGACCCTCATTTCTGCGGATGGCCACCCGTTGCACCTTCTCCAGCCCGGCTGCATCCATGCTGATGAGCGCTATTTGAGGCTGGATGCAATGAATCTGAAAGAATGCCATCTTTTCAACAGTTTCCTACCCCTGTGAATGCTATCACGAATTAACATTTGCAGGAATATGACTAACAGAAAATAATGGAAGATCGAAAACCGGGCAATGCTGAAGAGCAGAGTAGAGTATAAAGTTTTGAAATCTTGGATGCCAATGAATATTCACCGCGCCAAATCAAGCATTGATTTCGACCATCCATTGCCGGAAAATAACTGCTCCCAGAGTTTTTGCACCCAGCCACCGAAAGTAATATTCAGTGGCCTGAATATTGGGGCGTTCTCCAAAGTGTGACCGGACCATATCAATGATTTCTCCTTTAAAAAGAATGTTCCCTTGCGTGAGGCAGCGGGCGAAAAATTTAGGGTTTCGCCTAGACGATAAACTTTCCTTCTCCTATCATTACCACTTCGGAAGTTTCTCGTTCTAAGCCCGATCCACAGATCGTTTGCATGTATATCAATTTATATAGGCGTAGAAGGTCTGTTGTCCACTAATGGACAGCTTGATCTACGGAGCCTTCATTCAGCTCCTCCTAGAATATGGGTACCAGGTCGTGCACACTGGCCTTGTGAGAGATTGGAAAGCACTGCAAGGGGTTCAGAGAGCTTCCCGAAAATTTGTTCGGAGTCTCTCCCACCAATCTTACTCCTCCCGGCTCTCAAAACCTAACTTTTGTCCTCTTCACCTGAGGCGCACCCAAGGCGATCTCCTTCGGATGCATCATTTCTTTTCAACAGGCCAGATGGAGAAATAATCTGAACTTTGCCCTCTCTCCCCACTAAGGGCACACCACAAAATGTTTTAAAATCAAAGCTTCGGACATTCTTGAGAGCTACATTTTTTACACAAAGAATGGCGTCCATGTGGAATGCGCTTCCTGAAGAAATCGCAATATCAGCAAGGAGACCCACCAGAAAAACTGGATATCCATCTGAGTAAAACAGATCAACTTCCTGTAAAATTCAGTCAAATCAGCACATAGCAAGAATATGGGTGAATCAATTATCTCTCTTACCAGTGGGCGCCTAGCCGCCTATCTAGTTTTGCACTGAAAAACTTGACTGGTCAATGCCACAGTAAAGATGCACCCCGCTTTCTTAGCTTTTCTCGTTTAAGCTCAGCGCTTACCTATCCAAGCTCGAAGAAGAGCTAAAAGACCCAGAAAAAGGGTTTATTGCTCTCAAGCCCGCGTAATACTTCAGAACTTCAAGATACAAGAGCAGTCCACTTTGTCATGTGCACACATCTAGCACAGTCTGATTACAGGTATTATGCTAAAAAATACATTGCGGAGTTAAAAACAGGACTCATTGAAGAGAATTTGATAGATGGGTCTACTTATTCGATTTTCTACCCTTGGTAGTTTTAGTCTTTGTCTCTTTTAGGATGCTCGGAGCTGGTCGCCAGCAACATTTTGCTCATTGATGATAATTTCTAGCCATTTCTTCTATCGTGGCAATTCAGCGGAAGTTGGTACCTCCAGTGGCTCAGCTGATAGGACCCAATGAGTTAAATGAAACTAGATCTTTTGCTGGCTTCTTCCCTACACTCATCTATGCAGTGGCCAGGTAAATCAAGCGTCTGCCACCCGAGACTTTCAGAAGTTCGAATTTAAGGTTTCCCGATAGTTTGGGTGATAGATGCCAACTCACCATCAACCGACTCGGTATCGAACCTGACATATTGGGATGTTATAAGTTTTTTGAAACTCGTCTGCAGCCTGATCATCCAGTCCAAATGAATGTCAGTGAGGGCATTCACTACTGGTTTTTCATTCAAACCTAATTCCTGGCCCCTACAAATCACTGCACTTTCACTCATTGACAGATTCAATGTGACCGAAATATGCATTGCTCGCTTGCGATATAAAAGTAGCATCGCTCGTGTAGTTTTCTCATTCTCTGGGTTGCATTTTGTCTCAGCCGAGCCTAAGGCGTTACGGAAGATTTTCTGGGTTCTCTTTTGGAGATTTTGCCCCTCCAGTTCGCGGGAAGTTCGAGCTGTTTAGCAATTTACCTCGCTTGGTACAAAGTGTGCACAATCAACTTCGTTTTCGGTGTTTTGCGATGTACCCAGGGCTACTTCTGGAGTTTGTTTACCTTTCCAATAAAGCCAGCTAAATCAACGTTTGTGCATATGATTGCTAGTGCGTCTGAGATACAATCTCCGTTACTGCGGGGAAATTCTGTGGCAGCCTTCTGGATTGCGCAGGAGCCAGTGCTGCTTACTACATCCGGCCTAACACGCAGGTACAACCATAGTTCTTCAGAAAAACCAGTTAGGATAGCTACTAGTATCGCGACCCGTCGTGGTGACAAAGAGGTCTTTAAGAAACCAGAAAATACTGATTTACTGTGAGCCCATCCGGCCGTAGCCCCAACGGTTGCACCTGTAAAAGCATGCTGGTATTCCGAGTTGCCTTTCTCTGGGGTAAAACACCTCATCTATAACAAGTTCAATCCACCGTCACTGAGTTTTCTTCCCAATTCGGGTTATGTCAATGGCTTCGAAGAGGAATCCTCGATTCCAAATATCCTTGATTTCAGGTAAGCCATACTTTGGACGGCTGTATTTTTCCTCCGCTGTCCTTTCAAATTCTTCTTTCTTTTTTCTCCTGTTTTATTGATTCCTTGGGTTCTGTGAGACTTTTTTCCCGAAGTACTTTGCGATCGCTGGTCAGCTTCTAGTGCTTACTACAGAGGGAGACTTGAGATCTACCCATGAAAAACGCATACTGAAAGATTTCCGACGCATTTTAGTCAAAATCAAAAGGTTTTGTGGCGTGAACTGACTAGAGGTCTGCTTTCCTAACCCAGTAAATTTGTTGTTGTTCTCAATCAATTTAGATTACTTATCCAGCGCAAAAATAAAGTTTCGTGGTGCCGGTTGTGGGTTGTCCTGGTTTTTATGTATGCAAGTCCTAGGGCACCCTTCTAATGCCTCAACTAACAGAGCATCGGATAATTACATTCGTTATGTGCTTTATTCTAGATACTAGCACTGCGCTTTGTATGTTAACTGCCGGTTTTTGGATACCTTTATTGTCGGTTTATGCATCAATCGTCCCTGAACAGAGGAGATTTGACCTCGAATACTATCTGACTTAAGCTGAGTTAGTCCCAAAAGTGTCCTCGTGTGGCTTCACAGGAGATTTTTTTCAGTTTTTTTGGACAATTTGGTGATTATTTTTTAATAGACGACTGCCCATGCACAGCTTTGTTACCATTTTCAGACTTAATGGGTGTTTTGGGGAACTATTTTGCTGCTTTAAAAAAATGTGACAAACTCGTCGGCGTAGTTCAGTTTTTCGCTCCGTATGTCTTCAACAGAAGTCAAGCTGGACTAATCACGAATCCGTGATTAGTCCAAATCTAAGCATAAACCAACGTTTGGTAATAATAATGTCCTCGCCTCTTTTAACGTCTGATGAAAACAAACTGTCAGTCTTGACTTTTAGACAGAATTTATATTTCGCTATTTAGGAAGAATGTCACTATGGCTAGACGCTCTTCACCTGTGCTGTTAACACAAACTAAGTTCGTGCACAGAAACTGGCCGTATTTTTTTCACTCAAAATCTGCAAAATAACTGGTTGTGGTCATGGAACACTGGAATTTTGCACGTAATTTTCCGATGGATAAGCAGGTGGGTCTGAGTTTCCACCTCGGGGCAGAGATTTTGCTTTCCGCCGCGTCCAATGAAATCACGGTTACGTGGACAGGATAGCCAATAAAGGTGCAATAAGTAGACCAGTCATAGCGCATCTGACTAATGAACCTACAATTAGAGGGGACTGCGCGTGCACTTGCACGTCTGTGAGCGGTTCTACTCAGCCGCCCGCTATCTTACCCTATATGGAGGCCAAAACAAATAGTATAGAGGAGCGTCGATTTGTTCCTCCGGATCGATTGCTTAACCGAACGTTGACCGCCCGGCCCGGTCGCCGTTTTCGCGTTGTCCACGCACGCTCCTGTTAAAATATACTCCACCTTCCACCGCTTCCGACTGTTTTCTCGTCATACCGGTCGAGTGTTAGTGTTGTCAGTATCGCAATCGTACAAAGCCGAGTCAGGCTGGCGGGTAAGTGGTCACAACGGTTGAGGGGAGAAAACGGAGCATGAGATCCGCATTAATACAATCGGTCTTACAACAGCACACAAAAGTAACTTTAGTCTCGGTTAATGTGTGGAATATACGAGATTCGTATTTTCCGTGTGCAGTTGACCGAGATGAAGGCGCGTTTCTCTTGTTTCCGGAGGTTTAAAATTCTTTACAAGGGCGTAGTAAATGCTTACGCATGATCTAAAATAAGAAGGATAATTTAGTAAGTCGAGATGCACTTACGAGGGTATATCCTTGTAGCCGCAAAATCTCTCTTCGGCATTCTCGAAGGGATGGCAGCTTATGGAATAGTATGAACATTCACTTACCGTGGATAAATTTGGAAATATCCTAACGGACACAAGTATACAAAAAGAAAAAAAATGGAATGACAGATAGTGTGTTCTTAGCCAGCCGTAACTATGTTACGTCAAGTTTCCTGTTTCCATTCAAATCCACGTCCTTTATTTCCTCAGTCACTTCCTGTAACAAGGTTACACTTCCCGTTTATGGGTGATTTGTATTACCGGTGCTACTGATCTCCGGATGCTTCTTTTCGTGCTTTGCAGCTAAGCAATCACACCCCCTTCCACGGCCGAAGCAGTTGCATTTTTAGCGTTCCTGTCACAGCACGGCTTCTACATTGTTTTATTAGGTTTGATTAGACATAAAAGGTAATTGAAAACCATCGCCTGCTTCACTATTTTTGAACGCCGTTTTGTTGCCTGCTCCGGGTTGTTTCTAGCTAGTAATCTAGACATCATTTGCCGCACATAACGAAGAGCAGTGTCATCATATGTATTCGTGAAGGTGAACTATATTTTATAGCGGCAAAACAGTGGTTACCAGCTGCTGCTGATTTTAACTATGTGGAACTGTCAGATCCAGTTCCCTCAGAGCTTGCGCAGTTGATAACTGGAAAATGGTTGGCAGTCGTCCATGGTGAACGGAGCACTCTAGACAATGCAGCTGCTGATTCATTGTACTAAACTGGCGCATGACGTCCATCTTCTCTGATGCCAAAGATTTATAAACGATGGTGCAATCGGCACAACGTACGTCGGTTTTCTCATGGCCCGCCTACGTCTTCCGGGATTCTAGATGTGTTGGGATTCGTTTGCGGCATGGAAATTAAATGCGAAGTGAAGGAAGAAACTGAGGCAAAAGTCATGAACACCACTTAATTTGATGTTCATGGGAATGTAGCAGTCCCTGAGACTGCCCCCATCCATGTCCGTGAAAATTGGATGGGTCTATAATAGTAGGCGATTTCGGCGTAGCTATGTGAAATAAATTTTTTATTAGCAAGTGCCACTTGTGATGAACAATGACCGGGCATTTGTTCTATCTCGTAATGGGATTAACACTCTTGTTTCAACCTGCCATATTAATGTAAAAATGATGCAAATATAATAATCCACACCACTTGATGTTGATGGAGCACAGAAATACTGTCGAGGCGGTGAATCTTCTTGTGAAGAGCAGTTTTTCTTCCGTTTCCTGGTATTCTTTTGACGGGCAGTCCCATAGTTGCTTTCCCATCACTGGAAGAAAGTGTGTTGTCCTCGGTCTGCTTTTGAATGCGTCAGGCCTCGTCTTACAAAACTTGGAAATGAATTACGTAAAACGCGATGGCTTACTTGTGCATATCAGCTTTTTGACCGGCCAGATAGGAGTTTTTGGCTAAACAGGTGCACGAGTTCTCAACATTCGGTGGAACCGTGCTTCATTGGCATTCGGCAGGTAAGCCGCAATCTCATCCAGGGTAAGCCACGACTTGCCCATTATTAATTCATCCTTGTTTCCATCATCCAACAAGATGTTGACTGCAAAGAACTGAAGGCCGCTGATCATCTGATGGACGGGACTTATAATTAACCGTTGACCACCTGCATACTGAGAACAATTTTTATTTTTAGGGTATACTTATTGCAAATAGGGTACAACGATTACAGTATTGAAGTGCATAAGGAGGGCGAAAGTGGAACAATGGATTTTCCGTCGTCACAAGTGAGGCCAACGCATTTGTAATCGATTGCCTGCGGAGTGCAACAAACAAAATGTTCCGAAAGAATTTTAGCGAAATATATGTTCACTTCCGCTGAAGGCTCGGGATCATCAGGCACATTATTAATATAGGTAAAACGAGAAAATCCTATCTAACCAACACCTAGTTCATCGTTTTCTATGTGTTTTGCTCTCCCCGGTAGTTTGTTTGCTAATACAGATCATTTGGAAAGCTTGTGCTTATGGTGTAACCGTTACGGTCTAAGTTAGCTTCACGAAAAAAGGAGGAGGACTGTGCACAATTGTCTAGCCAAACACCAGAACTTCCTGTCTCGTTGCAACGTCGCATTAATTGCAACGCTATAAGTTTCTTACCTTTTATCATTGACTTGATTTTAAATAAATAAGGCTCAAAGGGGAAAGCAGTAAAAGTGTCCAATGTGCCATGACCTACAGAGCTTGACTACTTGGTGCATGTTAGTAGTAGAGGATTGAATGTTTTCATGAAATAATTCACTGTCATATCCAAAACTTTAGTCCTACCTAGGCTACCTGCAGAGAAGTCATCTATCTTTAGGAGTCGATTACTGTGCATTAACGGCCCGTGGCCGTGCAAATCAGTGACGGATAGGTGCAACATCATCATGTGGTGAAGTTCAGCAAACCTCTGAGAGCCTGCTCGGTAGCGTAATGGCTGAGGCGTTCGACTCAAATTGTTCGTCCCGAGTTCGCATCCCAGTTTGAGCGTGGTGGATATGTACTGCTGATGAACCCTAACAAGGAAGAAACGGCTGTACAGTGTTTCCATGGTTTTCTACTGATCAGCTGTGCAATGATATCACACGGTGACTTATTTCTCTAGTTCTCTTAATCACACAGCACCCAACATTTTGGATAAAATACATTTGGAGGAACCGTGACATTCCACGACTTTCCTCATATTTAATCAATTAAAAATTCAGTTTTTTTTCTGAATCCTACCTTCAGATGTAAAAATGAGGCTTTCGATACGCAGACGATTTTCAAGAACTTGCTTCTTCAACCACAAAACGTAGTAGCTAACTCAGGTACAAATCGTGAAGCCTTTAAATGCGCCGTGAACGACGCATGATACGAATAACGTTGAGCCGAATCAGAAGAAAATATTTCTGGTACTAAGATATATCTTAAGGATATAAGAAAATTTATGCGAAGGGGAGTCGTCATAGGAAACATGGTACTGGACAAAACTTTGCTGACCAATCTAAGGGCACATAAAAATCCACTGCCGTCCCAGGTAGAAAGAATAGAACATTTCGGGAAAAAACATCAAAATCGTTTTAAGGAATCTGGATTAGATGATTTGGGTAGATGAATAAATATACAAATATCTAAGACTTATGGGTTCAAGTTTTGCAGAGCCACAAGATTCGCGACGACCATCTGGGCCTTATACTTATTAGTACTATTTTTTAATGTCATTTCCCGTACTACTCACCAAATGGCGGGTAGAGTTTCTAAGACCTCTACATATCCAGATCTATATATACGGTGTCAAAGGAACATTTCACTTTGTAGATGTCGAAAAAATGCAGCTGTAGCGAATATGTTAGCATTTGATATAACATCACTTGTCGCATCACTGCCTCTTATTAAAATTGTGCGATTTTTAGTTATATCTCTAACCAACAATAACGTCGACATGGAGACACCAGTTGACTCTTTATGTATTGTTCCTATTCAACAAAAATATGCGTCGAATGAGAAATGGCGTAGCTGTGGTGTTTTGCATAGATCTGATGCTAAAACATTTATTCAGGGCAATGGTTGAAATGGGCCATTTAAGAATAGAAAGTCTCAAACGTCCTGACAATCATTGATACGTTAATGACATTATGTCGTTGGTTCAAGTCTTTATTTGGGAGGAATATTACAGCAGTTTAATGCCGCTCATTGCTTTTTACAGTTTACAGCAGAGGTGGAAGTGAATTAGGAGACTCCTATCCCATATGTATCACTAGTTAATGACGACGGATGCGATGAAAATTTGTTCTCCAAAGTTTCCACAGAATGAGGTTAACAATTTCACTAGAGTTATTTGAAGGTACGGATATTCAAAAACTTTTACATCCTTATTGCCGAAGTGAAATGCAATTATTTAGTTTTTTTCTACCCGGACGTTTATTAGCAATCCTTACTAGACGTGGTAAGATACATTCTCTCTCAGTTCAGTATTTCATTGGGGTCAGTGTTACGTAAAATTAGCTTGTTTTTTTTCTTCGAGACTAAATAAAATTTAGGATCTAATTGAAAAGCATCCAAAGTTTTCCGAATCATTTAAGAAATTTTTGCTCTTGTGATATTGATTTCTTCCTTTCGGACAGAAATTTGTGTCTAGTGCTGAATGTCTGTGATAAAGTGTTTCACGTACTTCAAATTGCTTGCACTAGTAAATGTTGAGTGTTCCGTGTTCCCATGTATGCTTTGTTATCGCACACTATATTAGAGCAACGCCTCTGCACCTAACGAGAGGGGATTATTTTATCACCTTATACACCCACTAGGTGCAGATGCTTTTGTATGCTTCTGGAATGGCCAGTTTTCATTATCACTTGCCGTTAGATTTAGTTTTGTTGAGTTAAAATATACGTATAAGTATAAGCCGCAGTTAAGGTTTTCATTATTCTGCATTTTTGCTTAGCCAACCCACGAATGAAAAGTTCGTCGATAAAGTGTCGGTTGCCTTAACGGCGTATCGGTGAAGTGTTCATTTGATCAGTGTTTTGTTCGGCGAAATGTTTGGCGACGATTTACTCATTAGATGGGGTATCCGATGACTAGATGTCCAAGATTTTCGATGATAGCATGTGGATGGACTTTTGTGTGTGGTTTTAGTTAGAGACAATCGTGTGTCGCTTTTAAATTGCCTAGAACCCTATGTTAGAGACCTTTTATTTAATGTAATAGTGTTCGTTTCTCTAGTCGGTCATGCGGTTTTCTTGACTAGTGATAGCACTGTAAAACATCCATAGAACGTACAGAATTCTCCTTGACTTGGTCCGTTAGGGCTGATCAAGCACGCAGAAAAACTACTCGTAATCCGTCGGGTCAGTCTCCATTCCTTCCAATGTTATTTGCCGTTCCTAAGGTTGTCTCGTAATGGTGGCCACTAAGCATGCTACTTGAGTAGCTCCCAGCGGGATTTTCTCAGTTCTGAATGGCTAATATTTGTTATTCGTTTTGACAGAAAGTACGATATACAATCCTTGGTGCAGCTTTTAAAAAACCCTAGTTCTACAAAACTAATCAGTTTCTCCACTTTTGCGCAAACAGTTGCGCTGCTTGCGGTCGTAAGTATCGACAAATGTGTTTCATCAGAAAACCGTACCGTCATTTGGCGGACCAGACAAACAAGAATGAAGGTTTGGGCGGGATTTATACAGGCACTCTTAAGGTACTGGCCGATGAAATAAGGCTCCATTTCGATTTTTGAGCCCGTTGCTAGAATTCAGGGGGATATCCCACAGCTGGTGGTCTGCAAATGTAGTACCAGTACTCAGTATTAAGTCCTGGGACATCAGTATTTACATTTTAGTAAATCTATTCTATGTGGCATTTGAGATAACGAAAGTCTACATCCAGCGCGCCCCTGACATGAATTCAATTACCCGGCTCGAATAGACATGTTTTCACCATTGGAAAATTGTTCATGACAAACTTGCTGTCGTTCCTATTTGACGTAACTTCAAGACCAGACAGAGACGGCTGGATTGAATTATGGTACCTGTGTTTTCAGAAAATCTTTGATTCAGTAAGCCTGTACCTTTTGTTCATCAAAGTTGAATCACTAGGCTTGGTTTTTTCAGTCATGTGATGATTTACTGACTGTCTCCGAGGCTAATTGTTCTGTATCGGCGTTCTGGGTACGGGCGAGTCTCAATTTGAAGGCACTGAAAATTTCTATGCACATTTAGTTTTGGTAAAGTGAATACCTATCAAGTTATTCTTAATCCCGATGCAATTGGTCAGTCAAATTTTGGCCTCAAACGTTGCCCCTCCCTGGGTGATTGCCTGTCAATCTCTTACATCGCTGGCCCGCCCTTTGACTAATTAACTACATACGTACGTTGGAGTTCGCTGCAATTATGACTTGCTCTTTTTGCTCCTTGTCGATTTAGTTAGCCGGAATCAGTAAACCCGTATCGCTTATCTCGTCGTTCTCCATCCAGTTAGTAGTAGGCCTAGCTCTGGATCTTACGCTCTGTTCCTGCGTCCGTCAGTTATAACCAGCATTGTGTTACGCGACGTCCACTATTGACGCCTTTGATGCATGTCTTCATAGTTATACTTGCCTAACGATACAGATGTAAGAGTAATAAGCACACGGTCTTGTTCTGCGAATGCCCACAGCGGTCCTGCTGTTCCGTCCGCTGGTCTCTGTGTTACTTAGTGATCCGCGATTTGGTTCTAGAAGTCAATCACCTTTCTAGATTTTCACTGATGACGTGCGGGGCGTTGGTATTCCAAAGAAAAATCTTATTTGGAGTGATCCCAATATTCTATCGGTATTCCAAATCAGGTCTATCACTGAATGTAAGAAAGTGCAAGAACATCTTTGCAAAAACAGAACTATTTTCTAAGCCATTATCATGGAAGCCCATAAAAAGGTATAGAGGGTAACGAAAACGAACGATTAAGGGGGCATTATCCGTGAGTCTTTCAAGCAGTTGTCTCAGCGTGTAGTGGCTTTCAGCAAAAATCAACCGGGTGCTCCGGTTCCTTACCAAACCTGGCCTGTTGAAAACCTATGTGATAGTAGCTACCGCGGGTTTCACTTGATTGACATTTACCACCTACATTCCGTCGTGAATATTGTGCATGCATCTTCCGTTGCGTTACTGTACCAAGCATGTAATAAAGACAATGAAAACCCTCACGAAGTTCTTCACCACACGTTTGAGACCATTTGGTAGTTTTCTTCCATGACATACTTGAAGCACCAGTGCAATGGAAGGAGCATGCTCCAAAGCTACTCGATCCCACTATAAATTAAAGGAGACCGTGAAACTTGGAGTGACAAACCCACATAAGGTTTCAAAATGTAAGGTGTTGTAACGAGCTTAACGGCAGCGAGTTGCCGTCTGAGACCTCTGACCCTTTCCTTGGCAGACGCTTAATTCAATTGGCTACCTCCGGTCAAAATACTACCCGGGCCCGACGTTGCTCGACTTCAGTAATCCGATTAGAACCGGTGTTTTCAATGTGGTATCTTTCAGTGTTTCCATTCAGATGGTTGACGGGTATTTTGAACCTCATTTACGGAGACGTGGAATACCTACTTCAGCTACGTTCGCTGTTTATTTTCTTATTTCTCATTGTCGCATCATCTTCTGACATCCACGTGGCTTCTTTCATTCCGTGGGAAGAACGGAAAGCACGGCGCAATATGGTTGGCGAGTGTTCTCCACACGCAACAAGTGACCCAACAAACGAAGTCTGCATCGCCGGATACACTGAAATGGAATATTTTCAGATTCAGTATCCAGCATTAGATTTCTAATATGCAAACTACTTAGTCAGTCACGCCATCCAGTCCTAGTAATACCACGTAAGTATCAATGGTCGGAAACCTTCTTGCATCAGCCTCAGTTTCTCTCAATCAGGCTATCCGCGAGGAATTTCAGTCACTTTTGGATCAGCAAAGCATAATTTGTGACTTCCATTGCTTTGTTTGACTTATAACCGTTCTCTTCTCTTGAACGGTTGCAAAATCGCAAAAATAATTATTGTAGGATAACCGTTTCCGTTTTTGGCTGGCTTTACCTGATCAGTCATGCCCCCTTGGCTAGAAAATGTCATTCGTTCGATTTTCATCTTATTGGATCTGGTCAATTGACATATCACCTGGATCACAAAGACAGGTTTTTGATATTGAAGTCTTTATTTTCGGAAATGTGCACTCAAATTACCAAAATATCAGGGCTAAATTTCATCTTTCTTTGCCAGGTAATCGGTAATTTTATCTAAATATTCTCGACTACCATTGCTACTATTTTTAGCACAATTTAATCAGTTCGGCTAAATCACCGGCTTAGGTTATAGTAGCTCCAAAGCAGCCACCATTATTTGAAACCACCGTAAATTCTTCTGTATCTTTTGTTTGTTATATGACAACCGGAAAACTTCTGTTTTAGGAAAATGGAAACTTCCTTTCTGTCGCATGTAGACACTCGCTCCGTTCTGGACGAGGTGCAAAATGAGGTGGTAAGCGGAAGGAAAAATGTCACGAACTAACGGTTTAAATTACCAAAAGAACAAAGTGAGGCAGATGAAAAATGAAGTCGAAAGTTTGGGGACGGAAGTCAAGAAATTATTGCAGAGTCGGCATGATCAATCTGTAGTCAGTATTTATCAGAATAAATGCTTCCAAAATTTAGAAGCTCAGTTGGATGCGTTAAAAGAAGTAAACTTTCATTTTAGCTTGTTATGTTAACTCTCAATGTTGTTAGGAACTGCAAGCAGAGTGTGATTTGCGCGCAAGTTTGGAGAACGAGTTGAAAAATGCATTAGAAGATTTGAAATTTTACAAGAACGCAAATAAATTGCATGCGGAAGAACGACTCACGGAAATGCGACAGCAGTATGAGTTGGCACCTACCCAAAACGGAGTTGACCAAAGGCAGTAAGTTAAAACCCACTGAAGCGATATGGAAGAGTATCATCTAATTTGATAAAGGCTGGTTACCAGGTGGAAAGAATAATTTGTATTCTCATTTTAGTGCAGTTTTCTAAATAAAATTAGCGAATATACATTTTCCTTCCCATATGATTCGTCATGCGACCAGTTCGAAGGTATGTGTGGCATGCAAAAACCAGCGACGGATGTGGGAACTATATCATACAGTGTTGATGTTTGATTAACCGTTGAGAATTAGTCCTGTTAGCGCAATGGCTAATACATTCGGCTCACAATCGTTCGTCCCGAGTTCGCGTCCCAGTACTGGTGCAATGGATATGCACAGTTGGTGATTTCTAACAAGGATGGAACAAGTGTACAGTATTCCCATGATGTTCGGTGGCAAGTTAGATGTCGAAATTGCATGATGAATCATTTGGAAATTCACATCAAATAAGCCACTGCAGAGAGTGAATTTTATTTATTGTTTATTCTCTCCCGTTTGCCTACAATATTACTAATGAGCCCTGCAGTGATCTTATTTGCGAGTATTCGATGTTTTCAGATGTTTGGTTGTGCATATGTAAGGTTTATAATCGTCTATTGGTTCTGAAGTTTTTACCGAGATTCTCGTGTATTTTGTCTCTCGCTATACTGGAGTGAACTAGAAACGAAAGACAGGAAAGGAGTATGTTATCAAGGTTATACTTTTGCATTCTGAATTATAAATGGTTTTAAGACATGACAGTACATGTTATTAGGAGAATGAGTGGAGAAATATCCCACCATCCACGGAGAAATTCGTTTGTCGGTATCTATGGGCTGGATTCTTTCCTCCATAGAAATAGGATCGGCAAACAATGTTTGTTCAGTATGCCGCTTAATATCAGGGCTCATTTCAGTCGTCGAAATTCGAGGTCCTAAACTCTCCAGTTTGGAAATACACTACAATTAGCTTCATCTGGTATAATTTTTTCGTTGTTTTTGCTCAGGAGCGGTAAAAATCATGACCAAGCCGGAGATGTTCAGGAGAATGAAGTGGAACGTAATCGACTGAATCGAACGGAATCCTCAGTCGTGATGCGCTTAGACTATGAGGTAACCAGTTTGTATTTTGTTTGATCGAATATGATGGGAAAGGATAGTTTGAAATTTACAATTGTTTCAATTCGTGCTACAAAAAGCTAGTTGGAAGTCACGATGAAAACATTTTAAGATTTGATACTTTTCCAGGTTACTTTACATCGTCTCCCTTGTCCCAGTTGAATTGTTGTAGCCGAAAAGGATAGGTCGACATAAAGAACGTAATACCACGGAAATATGTGGTATTCTCTTAGTCTCTGTGACCGAACATAAGGTCTCCCTCGTTTCAGTTCCGATTCGCCTCGCTTGTTGGAAATTTATCGGCAAGGGGGCACTTCTGTCAGATAAACAGTGTTGTGATGTTCACGTTGCACTTGTCTTCTTCACCAGAAGTACCAGGTTCCAATAAACGAGAAGTATGCTTTTTACCATTCTTTGTTCAGACACCAGTAACAACAAGGTTTCAAAGTGGCCAAAATCCAAGGGTTATGCCTGTCTCCCTGGCACGGTTACTCAATACAACCATGGAACGTACGATGTATGCCATAGAGCCGTTTTGTTTCGCTAAGCCAGCCGGCGCAAAACTGTTGATTTTCTATCTGATTTCTTTCAGTGAGTTATCGATTACGCTGTTTAATCGATGGCATTCACAAATCGGATAAATGGAACACGTTAAATTTATTCCCCAGGAATAGTGTAATAGCAGACTGGTATTTCGAATACCGCGGGTAACTTTCCTCAAGACAGTGTTAGGGTAAAATGACCCAGCAGTGGTCATTGCCCCAATGTCCGTGTTCATTTATTCATGTTTGCTTGCGTGTGTCACGTCAATGTTTGCTCAAACTTTCATAGCCAGCAACAATCGATGCGCACATCCGTTTAAACCACTCTTGTCGATGGGGCTGGCGTCATTTGGGTTGAGTGTGGTGAATGGACGTCTGCTGATTGTTGATTTCGAAGTGATTCAGATCTGCGTCTCATGACTTCAGTTTTCGTGCTCAGCTTGGGACTGATGGCCAGATACTCAGTATGCGGGTACTCAGTTTGTGTTTAGAATCATGGCTGGTGTGTTTTGGAGCTCTGGATTTACCCTTCGGTATCCTTCGTCACGACATCAGGTCCGGTTGCCACTTGATTAATCTATCAGAGGGACACATTCACGACTTATGCGACCACCGTGAGTAAGATGCGAAGATGAGACTAAGGCCGACAGGTAAGAACCACTTATAGTTCGTACAAACACCGGACGGTAGTGTACACCGAAAATTAGTTTCGGAAGTTATGCTTAGAGTTGCGGTGTGCGTGAAACGCATATTCAGACAAGATACATCGAGGGTGGTTATGTCACCGCAAATGCGAATGCGTTGGTCGGTCGGCATGCTTATTCATTTTGTGGTTGAATTTTGAATGTTTTTCTGGCTGCTTAATGTACTTTACAAGACACTCCTTAAATTTAATCTTTTTATTACATTTTATTTTGGATTAGTTTGTTCCTGTGTTGGTTGTTTTGTGCTTCATACGATAACTTTCAGTGTATTTCTGAATGTTCTGTGAAATTCTGTTCGTTTGTTTATGGCAGGATCACAATGACCTGAAACAGAAGTATGCCGACGCCGTTCGCCTCATCAATAAACTGGAAAATGATTGTTCTGAACTCCAAGAACGGTACGATGCATCTTGTCTTATGGCCAGAGAATCGTTCCAGAAGGTAATAAAGCGATAGAATATTTTTAATCTACAGTTTCCGGGAATATTTGTAGTAGTGATAGCCGCGTCTAAAGCGTTATGTGTATATGCGAGTGGGGCGGTGACTACTGTGCTAGCTGCGAGTATTACAACCGCACTGAATGGTTTCTCCTCCTCCTAAGAGAAAAGTGGCAAACAATGTCGGAAACACTGACAAGATGATTTCATCTCGGATAGCGCCTTATTCTTTTTCTGAATGACGAAAACAATGTTACTGATACCTGAACAAACTTAAATACTACTTAGCAGACTTATCAGGCACTGTCGCTTTAGCCGAATGCGGTCAGAATGAGAGTGGGTTTACACCCAGTAGATGACCAATTGGGATTGTGTAAATGTGTAAGTTATTGTTCACCCTTTCACAGCCAGGAATAAACAGCATAAGAAACATAAGCGATCCCTTCATTCAGTACCCTCGCGCGGTAAAGCTTTCGTTTTGGCTGGAGAATGGCAGAACTTAAGTAGTAAGAAATGCAATCTGATAATGAGGTGGTTTACTATGCAGTCTCAGTGCTTAGTCCAGTTTCACCAGTAGGGTGAAAATCACACGACAGATTTACTGTTGTGAAACTCTATTAGCATTCGCATCCTGACCCAACTGTATTTCGAACCCAAATTGAGTGAATGGTGGCTAAAAACAACTCGGCTGCAAGAGCATTCGACAGAAAGATTCTCAACAGTTTATCAAGCACCATCACTAGGCGATGACGCACTCTACCGTTACTAATTTCTGTTAGATGTAGTGTACGGAATACTACTGACCTCACCCTCTTTCTTTGCAGAACAACCTAGGTTTACTAAATCAGATATCCTGTAGAATCGATTCGCTGATGTGTTGAATGCAAACACAAATTACAGCTCTGTCTAAGCTTAATCTAATAATCCCAGATAATGTGCCTGGGTAGTGCGAAATGCTATTAACCCCATTCTAAAAGATGGGAAAAAGTTGTCTTATCGATGTTAATAGAGCCATTGGGTGCCTGTCCAGATGGCCTGATAGCCAGGTTGTTCGACTCATTTACTCATCCGGGGTTATTTTCCAAGTTGCCGTAGGGCGGATATATATTGATGGTGATATTCAAAGGAGGATTTGGATGAAAAAGCCGAAATCCCATTTTTGCAACTAACGGCTATAATATTGGTGGGATTCATTGCCAGTGGGTCTGAAAATTTGTGAAGATCGTAGCTTAGGTTGTTAGTTTTCACGGGGGTTCTGATAGCTGAGCTTGGCGGTTAGGTCGGAAAGGTTTCATCACCAATCGAGGTGACCTCATTAGTAGCTTAACGGTAAAATCCCCCACAATCTCATCACACTCATACAGGCCGTCATAGATGAGGAATCGCAAGGGACGTAGGGTGAAAACGACTGGTTCGTCGGGGAGCTGAGTGGGCAATAGATCAACCAAACCACTTATATGTGGCTTAGGTGTGTACACATACTTAAGTCCACAGCTGTGTTAGCGCTAGGATGCCGTTGTTTGACGGCTGCTTGGTTGTGTCAAAACGCAAATGGACACACTTAATATGTATCCATGGTCAGTCGTAGCGATGTGTGCCAGCTCTGATTTGAACAAAGACAGAGGAGATGGTGGCTAGTAGGATAGCCGAGTAAGACCAATAGTTTAGTCATAGAGACAAGCAGACACAGACATGCACATGCTACCATAGTTTACTTCGCTTTTGATTCTCGTTTTTGGGATTAGAGCACGTATCCACCTGCAAATTGACAGAGGTAAGCGAGACGAGCGATAAAACTAAGATCAGAACTCTGTTCTCCATCAGTGTGCAGATGCATCTGTGTTGCGTTCAAGCGATTTCATCCATTCATTAACACCACTGTGGAGACTAAGCAAGAAACTCGGGGCGTCGACGACACGTTCGAGTTCAGGGTGGCATGACATGAAAGCCTAACAACAGGTGTTAATCAGGTAGTGGTGGTTATCGCGGCCGTCTCCGAAGGCCATTGTCGAGAAAGCTTTGTTTTATTGGGGCTATATGCTACAGTTTTTCTTCGTATACGGCCACCCAATGTTGTAGCTGATGAAAGCCATGAGGGGTCAATGGAGCTGCCACAGAGTGAAGAGCGGCAAGACATTGTTTTACGAGAAGCAACAACAGCTCGATAGACAGTTCGCTGAACCTACTGACGATAGAACACGAAGTGGTAGTGCAAAACGGTGGCAGGCACGTTCTTGGTTAAACGTGCTTCCGAACTTCTGAATCAGATTGGTGGGGCGTGAGATTTGTGAGCGCGAAAGACGGACACATTTAAGACATTGCTGGGTAAAAAGAGAAGGAAGGTTCCAAGTGTTAGGTAATCAGGCCTATAAGAATGACAGAATAAGCCCCAAATGTTGAGAATATTTGTCAGTATGAAATTATGAGACGCTCGCCCAATGGGTGTTCTCTCGCCTTGAGGGTGAGAAGAATTCTCTTCTTTGTCATTTTAGTAGAAACTGGACCTATGAAGCAAACCAAACAGAAACTGGAGATCGGTAGTGCATGCTGGATCCTTTGAATACCATTGAACGAGTTCCGGACGCTCGAGTGGCTCTTGCAGTTATACTGGCCCGCTCCAGCTGAAATAAGCCGGACGGAACTGAAGGATGTAATTGGCTTGGCTGACCTATTATTGCCTATCCAGTCCTTCGTCGCCAGTCTTCTTTACTGTTTCTTTGCAGTTTCTCATCATTGGCGGTCTTTGTGGTTGCGAAGGGATCGTGGGGGATCTTACTGTTAAGACGCAGTGAATTCCACCAACATCTACCTAACGTCCGCATTGTTAGTTACAAAAATGGGATTTCGGCTTTACCCCTTGAAGTTTGAAACAGAGTCTCGTAATTCCATGGCTTTTAACAATGTTCAGACAGAACAATGCATGTGATCTTCAGTGATGCATTGGGCGATGATGGTGCATGATGAATCAACTCACTGGCGCTTGCATTACCCTGTAGAATGAATGCAGAAGATGAATTTAGCGCAACTTAAACTGTTCAGATGAAGAATGATTTCTAGCGTATCTGTGCCATTTGTCGTGTGCCTTGATCGATCTTTTCACTGTTTCTATCTGCCACACACGCTAATTCTTAGAACCAGAAACAGAAACTATAATATAATCCCTACGATCATTTCCATAGTTGAGCGTATAATTCTATTCTGCCTTGCTCCGGGACGTGTGTTTATCCACTGCTTGCCTGTAGAGCATTGTGAGCCAGTATGGATCATGTCAGGCTATCAGTGCACATATTTAGTTCATTTGAAAACGGAGCGTTAAACCACTCAAGATGAACACATTTCTTATGGATTGACTTTAACCCCGGTGTAAACTGCGGGTAACTTAAAGAAACCGGTTCGTTGTTCTCTTTGTGACTGTAGAATTGGAATTTTGTATGGGACTTCTTAAAATCAAGCAAATATTACGTTTTCCACCTTTCCTTTAATTTCGATCAATATTGCGCTTTAAAAATACCTTCTGTGGTACCGAGAGTCACGTTCGACTCAACTGTACATCCACAGGTGTCCGAATCCATCGAGTTAGCGAAGACCGCTGCCGACGAGAGAGATGCTGCCACTTTGGCACAATCAAATGCTGAACAGGAACTGAGCCGCCTGCAAAATGTCATTGAGAAGTTGGTGGATGAAGCCGGACAAAGAACAGCGGAAGAAGTGGAAAAAGTACGAGAACAAGCTAACCTGAATATTGCTAAACTATTGGCGGAGCTTCACACGGTAGAACAGGTGAGTTGGCCTGAAAGTTAATGGGTCCGCAAAGAAAGGCAAAAACAGCGTTCTCGATAAATCTACTCATTAAAAGTGCAATCCAAAGTCCATCTCGGAATTTCCTAAGAAACTTTATTACTTATGGGTGTTGCTAATTACCACCGAAGTCCTTATTGCACGAATTGGGACCACAGAGAGCGGTGAAACAGACGAATGACTCAGGCGAATTTCGTGTGCGTGTTGCTGAGATTACCACCCTGGACCGTTCCAACAAAGTCAGTTACCCTCCGACACACCATAGTTAGATGAGAGTACGAGCCGGTTCCAGAAGCCTCTTTTGTATCGGTCCAGTGGGTCATGCGACAGTCAGGCCGGATTATGCCTGAGAAACAGGATCGACCGACAAGCCGTTTGGGACTCAAGTAAATTGTGCATGGACTAAGGACCTGGTCGCCTGAAGGCTAAGCAGCGGAGAGAGCGGGGATCAGCCATTCTCTCTGACTGGGACAGAAATGGTATAATTTTCGCGACATATTCAGAGACGAATGGATAAGGTGTTTGGAATCAAGACCCAAAAAGAGACGGAGGAAAATCGGACAAGGTCTAAACCTGATGAGACACATGCAAATAGTTTGATTATGACAAATAAACGAACGGACGTGCTGGTCAGCCAGGGACCATTTGATCGTTCTCGTTTGATTGAGCGGATTGGGAATAAACTAGAATCAGGTCAGCCGACTTAAACCGCTAGGGTTGGCGATTGCGATAACAAGATTTTATAGCATTATGCATATACCTTTTGTCGGGAAATGCAAATGTGTCCCTCTCGAAAACCGCCGAAATGTGTGCATATAATAGTTTTTATATTCGTTCTGATATAAATCTCGTTTCATCCTAATAATTTCAATGTTTCCCCTCCTCTCCGACTTGCCTATCCGCCATCTTTATTTTATGAACACCACACAGCATATTGCCGTGGATTCCGGCAAGCACATACGGATCACTGTCGGTAATAGCTTGCAAAAGTCTTATGTTTCCAACTATTCATAAGAATTTCAAAGGTTACATTGTTACGTAGTGATGTGTTGGTGCTTCAACACCAGAAAACGCGATCTTTCATGAAGTTCTAATCACTGAGCCTGGCATTTGGAGCAGAAACGATGACATCATCAGTGTACGTCTACGAAGTTGGTTGCAGATGTTTCGGGGGCATATACATCTCGTGCGCAAGGTCTGTAAATTGTTGATGTATCCGCTAGAAATGACCCTCAGAATCAACCAGGAATTCTTTCTCTAGGGAAATCCCTTCTTGAAAGCAAAATGCTTTGTGAATGGGGCACTGAAATTATGATCGAATTTCCCCTCAAGTGTATTATAGTTCAGCCGGCCTTCACTCGTCAGTCCATGGCTTCTAACAACCCTCTTCTCTCACGTCGTGGTATGTGGTCCTACTCCTTCTTCAAGACAACTGTCTACTCTCTTAGAGTATGGTGTTGCAGCTTTTGGTCCGATTCCTTGCTTGACTAAAGAAAACACCAAACCTTTTTTTTAAATTATCGAAATCCATTGTTCACACGTTCAAATATACCGTACCATAGCGCAATTCAAATAAAATTTCCCTTTACGGTCATTCAGAAATGAATCTTCTTGATCAAAAAGCACTGAGCGAATGAATAGTAGATACGGTGGCAGGTTATGTACCACAAATATGAAACGGAGTTGATGAGGCTTAGCATCTTTGCATTCATGTAAGAGTAGCCAAATATCACCACAGGGTGGTATCTGGCTCCTTGATTGGAGTCGCTAGTCACCTGTACTATTGGGCCAGTCGTCTAAACTGCTGACCGCCATTCTTGAAAGACCAGAATATTTTCCACCTTGTAATTTCATGATTTGACTACCATGGTCGCCGCATCGCTTTTGCATGCCAAATGATCTTCACTCTTTAAACAGCTCGAAGTGAGTGGATAAATATGTGGGTTGTGAAACGTAATAGTAGGAATTCAGAATTGTGTTTAATCTCCACCACCTCTGGGTGTACCATAATAAACTCCAAATAGGCATATCCAAATGTAAATATTCCGGACTTACCCTGTGGAATATATCGATCACAATATCCCGGCGCAGTAGATATACATTGTTGATGATTCCTATCAAGGAAGAAATAGCTTTAAAGTGCTTCCTTGATTTCCAGCGACAAGTTGGATGTTGGCACTGCTTGATGAATCATTTGTGAGTTGACAACACATCTTCCACTACTGTAAACTATCAAGTAGCAATACCGTGTACAGCTCTGCGTCAATGTCTTTGGTTTCTCCAGTGAAGGTCGTCTCCACCCGGAAGTCGTTTAAAGTCTGTGGCCCGTAAAATCCAGACACGGATATGGGCCCTATGCCATGTAGTGTTGATGTTAGCTAAACCGTTGAGAATTAGTCCGGTTGGCGCAATGGCTAATACATTCGGCTCACAATCGTTTGTCCCGAGTTCGCGTCCCAGCCCTGGTGCGATGGACATACATGGTTGATGATTCGTAACAAGGATGAAACAAGTGTACAGTGTTCCCATAATATTCAGTGTACAGTTCGATGTTGACATTTCATGACGAATCCTTTAAAAATTCACAGTATACCTCCCACTACTGCACACTCATTTTCGAGTTGTGCCTCGCATCGATTATCTAATTGAAAGCCACTGTCTTTTTGTGCCTTGAACCGCCAACTACTTCCGCTGGTTTCAGTAGTTCTAGCAAGAACACACAAGTCAGGCCGTCGCGGATCTCGTTTAGTCAGGGATAACCCGTCGTACTTGCAAAAACAAGGAATATAATTCATCGGTTTTCCGAGCTGTTGCGTGAATGATCTGCCTTATCAGTTACCTTTCAACCTGATGTGGTTAAAATTCCCTGGGTATGAAAACCAGAACGCTCATATTTATTGGTTGGCATGCTCACTACATGGTTCATTCAGTTTGGCTGTATGCACTCTTGTCGTCCAGTTGCCTTTTGGTGTCAGGTGGTAACTGGTGCCCATTGAGATAACATGGTTCCCTGGTGGCTGTGCTGTCGAGATGTGCTCAGGATTCTGCAGGATCAGACTGGATTCATATTTGTCAATTAACTGCAAGTTACCGACAACGGTGTATCATTGCAAGAGCATCGGCAACCGTTGAAACATGCAGTTTGCACATGTAAGGTAAAAATAGCGTTTCTCACAAATGTTTCATCGTGCACTGTCAAAATCTTGCTTGTCACTGAAAATCATGAGACCACTAGTAGGAACTGTCAGCAGCGCATATCCACCACACCGGAACTTGGACGCGAACCCTAGATAAACAATTGTGTGTTGAATGCCCCAGCCCTTAGGATAGCTGGGCTGATTCTCGGCGGGTTATCGAACATCACAGGATAAAGACTCCTACCCATCACTGAATTTTACGGGCCATAGGCCGTTAGATGCACCATATAAATGGCTAGGGCATTTGACTCACAATCGTTCGTCCCGGGTTCGCATCTCAGTTCGGATATTATGGATATGCACGGTTGATTCCTAACAAGGATGTAACAAGTTTACAGTGCTCTCATAGTTTTTATTGGCAAGTTAGGCATCGATGCTGCATAATGAGTCATTTGAAAAATCGCGTAAAAGCTGGTATTGCAACAATGGCATTTGTTTACATGTAGTTTATTCAGAGGAACGGTTTTTGAGGCTGGCGTACACTCAGCTTTCTAGGGATTTCGTTAGTCGGCTGGTGGAGCATATTCGAAAGTAGAACAACCGTACCAAGACAGCATTTCATGGAAGATTTTTTCCGGAGCTTTATGTCCGGTCTGAAAGTAGAGTGGTGGATTGAACCAATATTGTCTTGGTGCGTTTGGGACGAACTCCCGAGACGTATGGTGCATTTGTTGCCGTATTGTTTCCCGTCGTATGTTCGTTTTTGTAAAAGCCTGGCAATGGAACTCTTTTATCCAGGTATTTTGTTCGGCTATTAAAGCAGTACCCGCAAGGAGTGTTGTATTCAACTCAGTAGTGGAGATACTTCAATGGTCTCCCATTAATGGAGGGGGAACCGGCAACAGATAGTTCATATGTAACGAGGTGGGCGATATTGAATCGCCTTCTACCACCAAAGTGAGTGGGGAATCTGGCATTGGGACCTCGGACCCTTATGAAGTGAAAGGTACCTAATCCATTTGACCACAACCCACGGTTTACAAACCCGAAAGTTACATGCTTAAATCAGTTCGTTGGATTACACATCCGTGGTGATCTAATTTGCCGAAACGATACTTCGTGTGCGAGGTCGTTGGTTGAGGTTTCTTGGGTTCACTGGTTACGACACAAAATCTTGATAACCACGTTCAAAAGTAGTAACGTATAGGGTCCATACAACACAGCTTGCAGAGTACATATATATATATATATATATATATATGGCATAAGACCATCTCCAGAAACTCACAGCTGCTCCAGTTTAAACCAAAACAAGGAAACGCGAAACTGTTGTAGAAGATTATGGTAATAAGGAAATTGTGATAAAGGCCTTGTCAAAGTATGGGGATGAAATGTCAGCAACTTTGTCGATAGGCAGTATGTCAAGAGGATTCGGGGCTGTTATTACCAACGGTGGTGGGAACCCGTGGTGCTGACTCACATACTAGTACTTTTCTCACAATATACTATTATTCATCGTTGTTGTAATCATCACAGACACATGGTGGGATATCGATGTTATGAATACTGTTTACGGTACGAAATTCGTTACTCTCGAACCTAGACAAAATCCGGACGAAACATTGTTCTGAAGAAATGCTGGGGGAAAATTAGATCAGGTCGAACCACCACTGTTAATCAAGGGGTTCCTGGAAAATTTTACTGAGAAAATGATGGCTAAAAGGAAAAAGCTACACACGTAACTTCACTCCTACAAAGACAGTAAGTGTGGACTACCAGTTGCAAATAAATATGTTAGCATAAATTAGGAAAAGATAGTCCGTTGGCCTTTAAGAATTGTAGAAATAATCGATCGGGTGGTGAATCACGCAAGTAGCTTGGTAGCTGGAAAAGGGCGTGTAACAGCGTTTCATAGATACCGAACTGGTAGTCCACACTTACTATCTTTGTTGGAGTGAAGTTACGTGTGTAGCTTTTTCCTTTTAGCCATCATTTTCTCAGTAAAATTTTCCAGGAACCCCTTGATTAACAGTGGTGGTTCGACCTGATCTAATTTTCCCCCAGCATTTCTTCAGAACAATGTTTCGTCCGGATTTTGTCTAGGTTCGAGAGTAACGAATTTCGTACCGTAAACAGTATTCATAACATCGATATCCCACCATGTGTCTGTGATGATTACAACAACGATGAATAATAGTATATTGTGAGAAAAGTACTAGTATGTGAGTCAGCACCACGGGTTCCCACCACCGTTGGTAATAACAGCCCCGAATCCTCTTGACATACTGCCTATCGACAAAGTTGCTGACATTTCATCCCCATACTTTGACAAGGCCTTTATCACAATTTCCTTATTACCATAATCTTCTACAACAGTTTCGCGTTTCCTTGTTTTGGTTTAAACTGGAGCAGCTGTGAGGTTCTGGAGAAGGTCTTATGCCATCAGTGTACGTGTGACGATTCACGCTCAATTGGAGTGTGCTCTCTTCTTGGTCGTTTAATAATTTGGTTTCGTGATTTTTGCCAGTAACTTATATTCTGTTTATCATCTGCTCTTCGGAGAGATCACTTAGTTTTCGTTGTTTGTATCGTTGAATTCACCTTAATTGATGTCACTCTTCACTTTTTCGGTAATGGGATGCATGAATATCGGAACCTTTCGTTTTCTGATAGACCGCTCGATGTTTATCCCGTCGACGTGATCATTTCCGAACGGTAGTGATGTTGCGGTTTCTTGTCCCGGTCGCACTGTATCCGAAAGAGTACTGGGGAAAATATCACATATGTGATGTCAACGTCATCACGTACGGCACAGGTGTTGTCTCAGTATCATAATGAATTCCGGGTAGATACCACTCCTGTAAGTCGTCCACATAGTGAAAAGTTGACTCATCTTCACGTGGTTCTCAGGTGTCCAGATTACACGATAAGAGGCAGGACAACTACTTTCAAACACCTGGCTTATTCGAGACCTTATGTAGTTCGGTACCAGTCCCTGTTTCAGGATCATAGTTGACGCTTAACCCAGCTCCCATATATGGGCCCTAGCCGTTGTAGGGTACACCCCATCCACCAAACTCATGAGTTCAGCATGTTATGAAAATCAAACAGTTTAGTAGAGGAGGCACTTTTTGTTGATATGTTTATTGTACTATTGATAGAGGGAATTTTTAGCAGAACTGGATGTTTCGGCTGCAAAGGTGAGAACCTTGCTAGACATGTGCCAACTTGTTATCAGAGTTAGTCGTCGTAGTAGCCAGTAAATTTGGATGTAATTCGTGTAAATCCACAATATTCTCCTCCTGCCACGCGTGTTGATTTTTCGCGGTGGGCACATTGTATTTTGCTTTTTACCGAAGACCAATCATGTCGGTAATTAACGATGGTACGCTAGGTGTCGTGACTAGTTATTTTGAGATTTCCCGATTTTGATTAAAATGCTCTATTGTTCCCGTATTTGTCATTCAATAGCTTGGTATTACTGTTTAACCTTGCAACGTATTCTGAGGAAAGACATAGTTACAAAAAATACTTGTGATTTTAAGTCCGTCCTACATTTCAAAAGCTGCAGGTTTGGTCGCGACTGGCTGTTTTAACCAAGTGGCTGTTCTATGGTGGGAAAACAATCCGCTGTTCAACCGTGGTGCTAACAAGTGAATGAACAAATTAATTGACGAAAAGTGGCCAGATTTAAGATCACTAGTCAATAAAAGGTTGAATTTCAAAAAAAAAAACATTGGTTTCCCCAGAAGAGTATGACATTTCATGGTTTCTAATCCTAATTGAATTTTAACGCTGACCTTAACTGCACACTTTCTCTCAGTCAACGCTGCTTGCACGATAACTCTTTTTCGCCTGAAGGAACGTACTAAATTGGAACACGAACTGGATTGTCTGAAAAGTGACCAAGGAAGCAGCAAACCCGGCGGTATCATCCAATTGGATAAATTGGATCCACGTTTGGAGAGCACTATGCAAAGGGCTCACTGGGCGGAACAACAACGTGACGAGTTGAAACTTCGGTTAGAGTCGGCCGAAAAATCATTTGAACGAACTTTAGCTTCAAAACAAACAGAAATAGATAAACTCCAAGAAGAGGTGAGTCACTAAATTTCCAAATGGATTGTTTGGTCACTGATCTGTATGAGGTTCTGGCAAATCACAAACCAGCTTGAAGACATATATATATATATATATATATATATATATATATATATATATGGAATTGAATTGCATTGTATTATTAGCTGGTTTGGAAGACGTTTGTTAAGACGTTCAGTTCAGTGTTCTCATATAAAAGAGAATGTTTGGAACCGAACATTCCGGATCATATTTCAAATGATGTATCACGTGGCATGTCGTTTTTCTCGACCTTCGATTTTCATATAAAAACAACCATGTTCGCAATAAAATGGTCGTTTGGCAATGACCACTAATCGAATAAGCACTCACAGTTGATTACATTAATGGAGACCGTTCTCATGTTCGTATCCTCGGTGCTCTCCAGGAAACGTGCAGTTTTGGTCCTGGAAATGCGTATAATGCGGTCGATTTTATGGTCTTTTGTGTACACAAACGTCGCATTTCAGACAAAATCAATAAGGAAAAATAGTGACACTCA
>LUCM01005852.1:88827-117416 GCA_008360955.1 Fasciolopsis buskii
ATACGATAAATAAATGACGCACGATCCCCACTTTTTCACGGTCTAATCCCATTCATCCTTTTCAGTGTCTCCAGCCAGCAAGTCGACGAGTCTTTTCGGGCCTCAACCAACGAAGTAGGACATATACTTTACCTAACTTTCTGTTACATTTTCTCATCCACGTTGCCACGTCATCTGTCGCCTCCTACATGGCTGTCTTTCGCCATATATTAGGAGACACAAAAATAAGTGGGCACTCTCTTGGGTGACGTAACTCTCTACACTCTGCATCTATACGTTTTGGTAGACGATCTTGTTCGTGCATATTCCGCAATCTACTGTTGACCTGACTATGCTCTTCGTCTATTACATAGCTGAATACAATCATGCTGCCCAGAAGTTTGCATCTGCGATAATATATCCAGTATTCCTAACCCTCAATATTTACTTCACCCGTCACTTCCATATCCAACCTATCACGCCCTTATACTTTACTCGATAACATGCTGCATTTTGTCTGCAAAACTCTCAACCGCACGGAGCACATCTTATCTATCCACAGCCGAGCTATACTCCACTGTCTTCGCAGCGCTACATATCAGATATGAATACTCTTGAATGCGCACTTGCTCTGAGTACTAGTCATAAACCTATCGATCCTCTCAACTTCAGCATATCATGAATATAGTCTTGCTATTCTCGATCCCTATTTGTTTTTTTTCTTTAGTTGCATTCTAATTGAGTTCAGCTTCCATGCTAGTGAGCTGCCCGACCCTTGGATATGCGCATATTTACCTCCACTCTCGAGCTACTCACGTTGGACATCCGCAGCTCCAGGGGTAGTGTGTAAACCGTCCACAGGTCTGTTATTTCCTCTCCATCCAATATTGCACGTTCGGTGTGATCTGCTTGAGTCCATCTGGTGTACAGTTAACTTTGCACTTTGAAGGTGCAAACAGCACATCTGCCTAACGCGAGTCAACTCGATCTCTACGGTCTATTTTATTTGTGCGCATTGTGCGATGTCCGCAGACCCGAACGACCATCAATCGACGTCTCGTCCCTGCGAATCTCAGGCTCGATAGCTCCCCTCTACTTCCCATTGTGTTCGACTCCTTACATCCCTGAGAAGACCTCCTAAAGCATCTTCCATCACCTTCGTCATGACGAAGTTGAACAGAATGGAGACGATGGGACACCTTGCTCAACGCCACTAGTGTTCTTCAGAAAATATTGAACGTGCGTTCACGAATTACCCTAAGTTGACCCCATAGGTATGCGATGATCAATAAATCTCTGCGCAATCCAGCGTTCGCACGACTTCGTTGCTATACCCTTCGGTGCATAGCGCACTGAGCGTTGCTGTCGAGCCACGGAGTCGGAATAACAATACTTTCAAGTTCGAGGCAAGATACGATCGTAGGGGCGGTTTGGGACGTTAGCCTTCTTACTCAAGACTATTCCTACACCACGTTGACCCACAGCTTGAGCTGCTTCGTCTCCTGAAGTGCGAAGAAAATATCTTGACGAGACGTTTGGCGCAGTTAGTTGAATTACTCTACTCGAATCCTGAATTCGTGTTTCACTCACACAGCAGACATCAATCGAAAGTGAGTCCACTGGCCAGCCTGCATTAAAGTGCGCACATTGAAGGAACCCAGATGCAGAGGCTGACGAGGCTAAAAAAAATGTTATCTAACAAACTGAAAACCACCTACCACACTACTTGACAATAAACCGTTGCGAGTATCGGGCGTGTTATCAATGGAGATACTATGGGTAGGCAGAAGGGGCAAACAAATTGGGTTGGAGACCGAAGAGACAGGTTGAATAAAAGAGGGGGAACTCTCAGGAAAATACAATAAGCGGAACTGGTCTCGATGGTGATATCCATGATAGACACTCAACGAGTAGCAAAATCAGTAATTCAAAGAACAAATTGCTTGCATCTGAAATACAAACGTACTGTCTGCAGAATAATTCCACAACATCTCCGCAAGACATTCACCACACTCATGGTGGTCGCTTACGTTCTCAAAGAAAATAAACAGGACACAGTCTATTTGCAAACGTGCATCATCAGTAATCGTATTCATGTGGAAGGTGGTTGGGACGTTTGCTGTCAAAGTAGAAGAAAAATGGACAGTTCACTTCTTTACAATGAGGTTTCGAATTACTAGTGGCCAGTGATCCTGAATGATTGAGTAATTACCCACAGTTGCCACAGCATATGTCATTGCATGTCGTGTTGAATAAGGCAGTAGTCCCTTCGTCGAAGAATTTGCGTGATCATTTGTCTGAGGTGCTTTCGTTCCTCTGGGTATCCCTACGATGGTCATTCAGTCTCCACTGCTTCCTGTAACCACTATTTGATGATGGAACTGCCTCTCTCTTCTGCTTATGCAGACGACTGAGCATCCGCCCAGGCTTGAAACAAAACTGTTAGATTTGGTGCAGGGGAAGTACACTTTTTAGTTCAAATTTATTTTTAATATTATTGTGATATTGGAGTCAGGGATATTGAATTTCATTGTTGTCCGTTATTATCAGTGTTGCTCATCACATGCATACTGCCGTAGGTCCATGATAAGTTACTGTGGATTATGTTGGGAGATTTTTCGAGTTAACATGTCATGATAATGTTATCGGTTTCTAAGAGTTGCTTTCAGAAAATATACGTAAATAATTTCTGCGGTCCTTTTCCAGATAGAAAAATTGAAAAATGCAGCCAATTTATTCACTGATGGTTCGTAAGTTTCCCACTTGAGTTCCGACAAGAATTACAAGTTGCAATATACAAACAGAAGCGAGTAAATGAATTTTTCTCGCACACATGCAGCTACTCTGGGCTATTTTTAAAATTTCTCTGTGATCGAAAACCCAATACATTCGCATTTTTGCTTGTAAAACGTCATCTTGCAAGCAGATGGAAGGGATTTACCAGATGAAAAACTTGAAAATTTTAACGTTTCCTTTTGTATAAATTACCAAACTATCGTTTACAATGAAAGCAATTTGTGTCAGAAGCTTCGTTAGACATCAGGATTGTCATTCTTTGTAACTGCAATATGTGAAACATTGTTTTACAATAACAAGTCATGTGACACTACTCTAAGACGGAATAAGACTGACTTAGTTTAAATCCATTGATTACAAAGCTCAAGAATCAATTACAGAGAGGGTGGCTGACGAAAGAATAATACGCACGGGGTGCGTGTGATCGCCAACGTTTTGGGAGCTATGGCTTTTCAGTGTCGGCGAGACTCGAAGCCATCAGTAGACAACGCATCCGGACTAAATCGCGCTCCGAGCGAATACACGGAAACGCAGTTGGATGTTAATAATCGCGATTCGCTGCCGAAATACTACCCGAGGGACCACGAAGTAACAAGATGGCTTGTGAATCAAATGCGTTGTAGAAATGGCCTCCATCATTTGGTCAATCTTGCCAACGTGCAACCCAGTTTACTTTCAGCTTATTTCGAATTGTATGATCAACCACATTTGTATATTGATGCAAGAACGGGGCCAGGGATGCCAGCATACGGAATAAAAACTGTGCTATATCTGACCCCATTAGCTATTGCTATCTACTTTCGTTTGCGTTCGGTTTTGCGTTTACTACTAGACACCTCCGGTACAAGAATACATGCCCGAGCTCGACAAGAGATTGATGTAAACGCTACATGCTATGTCCGTCGAGTAAAACCTAGACCTGGACCATTTGTCATGGACGAATATTCAACCACCCATCCGGCAATTATAGCCGTGAGGAGAGAATTTTTTGCCGGTCTCACTATTCTTATGTCCGCTAACTTTCATCCCCAAGCTCCTATAGGGATAATCGAACGATTGGGGACAAACCGAGAAACAACGCATTGGTTCGTCGACTTACTTGACTTCTGCGTAAAATTGCTCAACACTCGTCCAGGAGTAGACGTAATCGGTCTACTACAGACAATCAGTTATCGCAATCTGACAGATACAAATGCCTCCCCTTGTTATTATGACCCGTGCGTGTATGATGTGCGACCGGTTGCGCCGGAGCCTGGGAAGCCGGACATGGATCAGGAGATTTGGTGCTCTGTTTTTCATCGTCTGGCTCGTAAGGGGGCCAGTCGAAGCTATTCCAACTGCGGTAACCGATTGATCGGACTACTTGAACATGTGGCAGCGGCTGGATTTTTCCGCCAGAAATATATGCCCAAAGGTCCTGTGAAATACGATGCGGAATTGGTCAGTCGTAAGGGAAATCGCATGGTTGGTTCACGAAAAATGACCCCCGATCAGATAAACAAACTGGCAGGTCCGGAAAAAGATACAGCCCGAGTGTGTATTGCAGCCGACCGAGATGCTTGCCTGTGTTTGTTAACATTGTGGTTAGAAAGAGTTCGAAATCGATGTCTTGATCGCCAAGCTCAGAGGCTGTTTCGGCTTCTTACCACCGGTTTGGCAGATACTGGTTTGTTACACGATTTCCTATTCCCACCCCCGGAAACAGATCCGTCTAACATCTCACATCCGTATTGGTTGTCCATGGGATTAGCTAAAAATGCCAACAAACAGCTTACTTCTCAAAGCATGTTGCCAGTTGACTTCTTAGATGATGATGCCAACGAGATTTGCGAACTAGAACCACCGCAAGTGAACGAAATTCGGCAAGAAATTGGTATACTTGGCCATGCTCTGGGATTAGTAGACTATTCGGAAAAACTCTACAACTTGGGATATCCTCGTTTGGTTGAGATTATGCCAGTCAGTGGTGCCGTTGGAGATGCCGAAAATTACATACAAGACAGGAATGGTGTACAGCCTGGTGGTGAAATATTTAAAGATGCGGTTGCGTCACCATCCCAGTTAGAATCTCCAGAAAATATCTGTAATTCCGATAACCTAGACCCCAAAGGAAATTGCGGTCGTTCTAGCGCCTGTGGAGGCACACTGCTGACGCAAACACAGAGGAGGCCGCGTGCGTCCAACAGTCGTCCATACTGGTCCAGCCCGACGCGAAATATTAGTACATCACCAACGGCATCGGGAAAGGTGGCAGTTGCCAACCAAATCCCATTGGAAGAGAGAAATGATAACATGAGAGAAAATACTGTCGTGACCTGTGGAAATTCAAACACAGGACCCAGCGGACCTGAACTGATTTCTTTGGACCTGGCCAGCGAAAGGAAAAAAGAATCCCTAGCAGAAAAATGTCTGGAGACTAGAAAAGTCAGTTCAAAGGGAACATATAAAAAGGAAGAAGTTACCCGTTCGGTTGATCGCGGAACTAATAGAAACAATGTGTGGCGTTGCAAACGAAACGACAAAAAACCCAACAAGTTGACCGCGTAAGTCCTCACTCGCGGTGGACGAGACGAAATGGTAATTGCTACATGATGTATGAATTGGAATTGTCTACCATCTCCAAACAAGCCTGCTAAATCTGTTCTAGGCAATGTGACAACAAAGTTGTTGTCGATGTTATACAGGTAATATGCCCAGAAGAATTAACATTCACACCCACATACGAAAACGAACCAGTGTTATCTATCATCTACAAATACAAACAGTCGTGGGAGATTCTCTCTCATGCTTACGTCTGTTGGTTGGGATTTGCTGTATGAGAAGTGCTAAAGCGGGAAACGAAGATTTCAGTAGCGGTTGTTCTATACGGCATGTATTCGCCACATGAAATCGTCTTTGAAATGAACACTTCCCGGTTGCGAAAAATGTACCTGATCCCGAATCAAATTTCGTCAAGCAAGCGGCTTTGAGACCAGTAACTGCTCATAGTGATTATTTAAACTATCTAAATGGGTACTATGATCATGTTTAACAGTCTAGCTAGAGAGCACTCCAAATAGAAGTTTATTTGTTAGGATTCATCAGTAGAATCCCTTGATCAGGCTGCTATTAGAATCAGCGGCATATCGTATGAAAACGCCAAAGATTTTTATACCCACTGAAATAACAAACAATGCTGTGTGAAAGTAATTTTATGATGAGATTCGCTCAATACTGGTAACCCTAATCACTTACTAAGAGGTATTTTGATATCCACCCTGGATTTATGGTGATCAACCGGCAAGCGTATTAAGTCTAAAACGTCTTATTTAAAACATATCAGATGTGATTTTCTTTGTTGATGGGCGAATTTCATTCGAACGACCGTCATGCCTCAAATTCCTTAACCTCACTTGGTTCCTGCTTCCCACCTCTAGTTCGTAATTCATTTTGCTACTTCCACATTATTGTGCAGACAGGCACAAATTCAGTGATGAGCATGGTTTATAAACTATTTTTTATCATGAAAATTGTTGGGAAATCTATCACTAAATGGAGCGTGCAGACCGTTCTGTTAATGCAGTTTGAGGAGAACGCAAACCACTTACTCTAAGCACTTTGCCATTATGGGCAGCAAAATGTGCCTCACGGAACAGTAGACCGGTGGTCATGATTGGACTTGTTTAACGGGTAACAAATAACGGCAATTTCGGTTATTTTCTGGGACTGCTAGATTATGACCCGGTATATGGGCGAGGGGAATCTGACTCCATTCTTGGTGCGTTGCGACGTAGTCCTAACGGAATGAGCGCTGCCATTATCTGACTACGCTGAGAATTGCAACGAAGGAACACATGTAATGCAGTGAATGCCGTAAAGTGTGATGGAAATGTGTCCAAATCCAATAAAAATTGAGTATTATGAGGCACGTAAACGTCATATAATTTTCACGTCGTATATTCTCCTCTATCTACTTTGGCAACATGCCGACACCTAATATTATACATATATATATATATATGGTACTCGGTTAGCTTCATTTATTCCTATTTTAGCCGCGAGAGCCACTTGCTCACACACATGCACATGGTGCCAAAACAGGTGCCGTAGCCGTGTTCCAGCCTCCTATGACATGACTTAGGCGAGGTACTTTCAGCTCCACGTAATGATCGCCCGACTACTTGCATCCGCTACGAGTTTGCATCGATATTGAAACATCATGTACTGCGTAGGTGGGGCGGCTGGGATCCAGTTTTCCACCCGTTTGCCTGTCCTTTTAGATGAAGGACAACCTTGATTCGTGACAAAACATCTTCGAAGTTTGGAAATGATCGGCTTAAAGGAAGATACTGGGGTGCCGAAAGTAGAAATATCCACGAGGTTCATTCCCAAAGTAGCCCGGTATACAGAAGAATTACCGATGTACTCTAACGATGAATATCTGCAGAGAAGAATTAACATATTTGTAGAATCGCCAAACCAAACCACTAGTCCCCCAAGACGTTAAGTTGCGTCCCCATCGAGTGAAAATCGTCAACGGAATGTTGGCCACATAGATCCTAGGATTTGGAAGCACAAGAAGACTTGAGAAAGCATTCAAGAATAAAGATCTTGCCGATGTGGGAAATACTAGGTCGTGAATTTAAAGATGTGCTGACAAATTTTCATGATGAGTTATTGATAACATTTGTAGACCGAATGATAGGTTGTCTTCACTCGGCTGCTACTGCCGCCAGCGACAAAAACAATACACCGAGTTTCGCAACATTGGTTTGCCCACAATATACCACCAACCGTTTTCCCGCTGGGCGATTCATAATAACCATACGAATAAATATAGCGGAATTACCTAAGAAATCAACAGTTTAGGGGATGCATTTTTCTGCTGCCGTGGACACGCACTTTTTCCTTTTATTCCATGTCGGACGCGACACATGGACAACCCTGGAGAATCATGTATTATTGTACTGTACGTTTTTTGCGACATATAAATGAGGGCTGACTAGGTTACCACTGAGCCTATGAGCATCTTGGTGAGTCTCCACCGATAGTGAAGCTACATGGTCCCTCGGAAGGCTCACGCTACAAAGGGGCCGTTACGCCAAAGGTGGCTGACATGTGGTGTGAGCTCATCTAGATCAAACGGTCACTTCGTCAGCTCATTTCTATAAAGGGAGCCGCGTAGCGACTTGAAGATATCTGTGTTTGATCATGTCGGATTCCTTAATTTATTATCAAATCATTGTAATTTAGTGTTAAGAATCTCGTTTATAGTTCCGTACCATAGCTTGGTGAATGCTGTTTGACCGCTCGTCAAAATACCAATTGAGTTCCCTCAAGAAGCTTACACACTTAGCTGCTTTGTCGTAGGCTCAGATCAGCACCTTGGTATCCATATCTCCCTAGTTTTAGGAAGTAAAATCTAAAGTCCTTTTTTCATTAAACGTGTTATCTGCGTAAATACTGTCTTCTGAAGTCTGCGAAAGTGTTGCAACCACTGGCTTGTTGCCCTTCCCATTAATTCGCGCTCGGCAGTAGTTAGCATCGTTCTGGTGATGCCTAAAATGGTGCAGTCCTAAAGGAGCGAAGTTGCCTAGAGCAGTGTCTAACCAACCAGATGATTTCTGACTCGGAAGGTTTAACTAGAAAATTAAACGGTTAGATGTCTGGGTGGCAGAAAACCTCCAAGTCAGTGACTGATAGACATGGTCGATTAGTCAGGAACGGCAATACAAGTCATGGAAAATGTGAATATCCATTAGGAAATGAACGCGACACGCTCTGTAGGAGAATTCCTCAAACCAATTTGCAGCACCGTTGAAGTATCAATGGGTTGCAGGAATGATAATTGAAATCCAACGTCACGAACTTGCAGGAAACCAGTGGATACTATGATTTTTTTCATGTGTGAACCAGCCGCCTTGAGATGTTCGTTCCATTTCCTTAACAAAGGGGACCAGTGAGTTTGGTGGTTCCATCAAATTAGTGATGTCGAAGTGTGGATTTTACCCCACCCGAGGGAATTTTGTGTCGGTTGCGATGGTTAGGCTACGTCCTATGAACGCCCATCTCGCATCCAACTTGCCGCATCCTATTGAAGGCCACTGCACCGGGCTAGCAATGGCTAATTAGGAGACAACATATGATCCGGAGCAGGGATTTAAAAAACCTCCAGTTTTAGCCCCAGTGGGAGCCTGTCGTGTATCAGGTTGGAATAAAAATGACAGCGAAAACTACTGATTGGAGATGCTGCAGGATACAGCTCGAAATCGGAGTCAGTAGCTGCACTACTATTTAGAATGACAAGGTGGTTTTTCCCCGCCTTTCCCTTCCACGCATGTGAGGATCAAAATAAAGAAGCAAACACGCAAAACAGGCAGATTGCCGTGTGGCAAAACCTGCAAAAAGAAGCAGATTGAATTTGTGATCTTCCTTTTTGTACCTTATTCTTTTTTATTACGCTATAATCTCCTTTGCACGGCTTCCGTACCGTATATAAATATATAAGATATGAACTTCTGTTTTTGGTTATAACCTCAAGGAAATTGCGTAAATTTCCTGTATGACATTGGGCTGAAGTAGAAAAAAAGATGCCAACCAATGAATTAAATGACTCGCAGCGATGGACTTTTTCCCCGGGGTTCTTGAAAATTAAGTAGAGTGGACTGCATTTATTCACCATAGGTTCCTCTATTATTTATGCCCTTCAGTGAGCATATTCCCTACAAATATTAGTTACACCCAATTGTACAATTTTCATTTCGCTGTTGACAATTTAGGGATACGTTCCAAAATTACCCTCTTTTAACGTGATGCCGAAGAAATATACGTCAAACTTTTCATGTGGAAAATTCATTGTTCTATTTCCTTTCCTCCGTGAGTTTCATATTGAATCGACTTAGTAAAATAATGCTATTCCAATAAGCCCACAGTTGCTAAGGTCTCTACTTGGTTTTATTATCGCATAACGTAGTACTGTCAAAAATCGGTCATTTTTAACAGTTCAATGTAGTTTGCCGCTTTATGATTAACTTGGATAGGCAACAGACATAATCTGAAAGGCCTGACTGGTTATGTCATAGTGCAGGTTTGTGAAAACCTAAGACAAGCAAGGAGGAGGCGGACAACCATTGTATACAGCTATTTCCTCCCAGTAATTCTGTACACATGCACGGTACCGTGCGAAGCATAAAACAAAACAATTATTATGAGGAATTAAATAATATATCTTTCAGGTATTCGAACTCAAACCGCTACAACATGACCGCCACCGAGCATGGTTTCAAGGCACATTCGAAAAGGTTTGGAGCTAACAGTTTTGCGGTCCTCAGGGGGCCAACACCATGCCATGGCTTGGCAAATACGCCACTTTTTCACTCAACCCCAATCCCAGCAAGCAAGGATCAGGTATCATTTTGCCGGGTGGCATACGTGGTACCTGTCCTAGCCAACCAGGCAGGTAAGGATCATGTAACCCAAAATAGGACATGAACCAAGCCCGACCCCTCAAACACATGAACTGTTGAGTTTCTTATTCGCTGTGATCAGATTTGTGAGATGATCGGAGATGGAAATCCCATCGACAACGGCCGATCGGACACGCCATGTCTCGCAAATTCATACGGACGCCCTATTAATCGGACAGAAATGCCACAGAGCCTCCACAGATAAGACCAGTTGCACGATTATAAAATAGAAGTGAATCGCTGAATTCGTGCGTAGATTACCCAGGGAGTGAGAAATCTTAATGGGTCGACGAGTAGAAGTAGGATTACATGAACCAAGAGGCTCAAAAGCATACAGAATTGTAGGTGAGCAACAGGATCACTGTGATTTGATGGTGCACAAGTCAGTTACGCATGGTCACATAAATCCTGTTTCAGCCTTTGCTATTCCACTACTGACTTCCCCTCTAACTCGTCCATCAGCAGTAACACAGTCGGCCAACTAGATATAGTAGTTGCATATTTTAGCAAACCAAGATGGATGCTAATTGTTCCGTATGCGAACTAGAAAGGACGGGCAACAAGCCAGAGATTCCAACGTTCCGAAATTCGGAAAACGATATTCACGTGAACGGCATGTTTGTTGGAAAAGGAATTTCGACATTACGCGCTAAGTATAATGCGACACGGACACCAGGTGGTCCTGATGGAACTAGAAATTCAGCCATTTACAAGCACATCAGTCAAACGTGCTTCGCAATTAGCGGAAACCAACTGACAGACAACTTGCAACCCTGTGGTATCGAACGGCAAACAAACTTCCTAAAGCTAAGTTTCCACTTTTTATGAGTTGTTTACGCATTTTGACAATCGAATGTGGCCATCTCCAGGTCGCCACACATTCATGGCTTACTGAACAGCGCCCTGGATGAGAAAATTTTAAGCCGTCTGCCGAACCAATTGGATCAAAACATCAAATAGAAGATTGAATTAAATGAAGTGATATTTGGCGACAAAAGTATAAAGCTTCTGGATCCTGACGACAGGAGTATGATAACGCCACGTTACGAAAAAGAGCCCTTCATTGATGTTCTCGTGATGCCTTCAGTAGTTGTTTTCGTAGACAACTAAATAAATCCACAATTTCGTGACCATTCCCACCGCTGCTACACATTCTCTTCGTGAATATGCGTAAAATAAATGCATCGTCCCACGAAAACGGGACGATCCCCTCATTCCAAATGTCCCGGGCCGAGAAGGCAAACGCTTTAATCAACCCCTATCCATTCAATTTGAGGTGAACTCGTAGGAGTTCGTCCAGGCCGGCGGATTCTCTCTCTTTAATGGTCGGTTACTCAACTCTGCTTCCTATCTCGTGGGGAAGTCATGCGACATCTACCAAGGATTCCCAGTCGTCGGTGTCGGAGTAACTATATCAGCGTGCCAATTGATCCATGAACCATTCAGCCTGGTGGTCAAGCCTCTCCTCCTCACCAAGAACAGGTTCTTCGGTTCTGATTCACATCGAAGTCCAGGCGCTAAGCGGAAGAACAACTGGGATTCTCAACCAAATCCTTTACTTCTAACAGAAACCTATCCGCAGGGCGGTGGGGATGGATGGATGAAACCCCATCTACTTGGATCGATTATTCTTCTGCTCATTTTTCCGACTGAGTTGCCGCCTCAAATCAACCCCAATATGGAGAACCAGGAGACTTCATCAAACCTCTGCTCACTGACTCTCCGGGCATGACTGAATCTTCGGTTTGAAGTAGGCCATCCTGTATAGCTCGCTGGGTCAGATGGGCATGCAGGCGGTCACACCACGTCAAGGTGTAGACTTGCTGTGACGTCGTCTCACGCAGGCCAATCAACAGGTGGGTCTAGAGTAAACAATGAGCTCATTGTCGACTGCTGTTCGCTGCGCCTGTGAAATTCAAATCCGGAGTCCGAACAGTGTGGCCCAACCTATTACTCCTCGTACCTCATCAAAGTATTTCCTGAGCACCTCCGGAGACGGAGGATCTTGAAATACGGATCAACGTGTAGGAATAACCCTGACTAACTAACTCTCTAGATCTGATCCTTGTTAGCAGCCATTTCTGCACTGCACGGCTCCAGGTTTTAGTTAGCTTTCGAAAGGATAGTTCAGTTAAGTGCAGCCTGTCCATAATTTCTGCGTATTCTTAAGCAGATTATAGCATTGACATGCTGAAGAATGAGTTTCATAGCAAACTCTAGTTTTGTGCAGATAGTCGTTTACTTACGTCTAGTACGAACTTCGAACGCAGCTAGCATCGCGCAAACACATGACGCTCTAGATATGCAGTTAAACTGGCTCAGACTGATCACATCGGAGTAAGCTGCCGCTGGAGCAATCCCATCCAAAAGTGCAGATTCCATTGGTTCAGATACCTTTCGCCAGCCACCCGAGACGGGCCAAACCATGACCCGACAAGCGTAGTTAAGCCCAAGAGAACAAGAGCGTCAGCTCCCTAGCTGCAAACAGATGAACTGGTGTTGACAGCTGCAGCGTCAAATGACGAACAGCCTTGGGAATGACCGTGAAAATTGGTGGGTTAAGGTAGCCGAAAAAATTGTATCCTCGGCTGCTGCAATTAATCATCAAAAACTGTTGAAGCCCATTTGCAGAAACAATCGATAGCGAACTCCAGTTAGTCGTGTAGGAAAGAAATGGTGAGCTTATTCATGGTAGGAAGCAAAGATTTGACTGTAAGACTGAGCACTTCAAGGTTCAGTTTAGCTGGCCGCACGACGACCACAGCCGTGAATCCTTGGGATATCCCAACGGAAATGGAAGTAGAGACAAATGTTGGACTGCTGACGAGGGGAAAACCGGTCGGTCCCGACAAAACTCCCCGAGTTCTTTCCAAATTGGTTGGAGGCTCTGATAAAAGCAATTAACCCTGTTTTTGTGATGTCTGAAACGAAGACAATAATCCGCTATCGTCGAGTGACTAATTGATTGCATCCATCTTCATGAAGGGCGCACGGAGTGGCTATAGCAATCGTCGCGGGATTACTTTAATTCCGATAGTTACTAAGGTGTTAGCTTCGATAATGCTGCACCACTTGCGAGCATTATACTTGCACACTTGTGGTCGCGTGAGTGTATACGCTGAACTCGACTAGTGGCGTTCGACAAGGGCTTTCCATCTCTCCATTCTTGTTCAACTTCGTCACGGACGGGGTGATGGAAGGTGCTTTGGGAGATCTCTAAGATGTAGAAATCGAACTGGGAAGTGGAGGGAAGCTATGTGACTTAGATTACGCAGATAACGTTGTGTCCGTTCGAATCCGCGGGCCATGCATAACGCGCACTAGACCGACTTTCGAGATCGGTCGCTCGGCTTGGTATGTGCTTTGTACCCTCAAAGTGTCAATTATTCACAGGACTGGACGACAGTGGTGCCTAACTTGATACTGGATGGAGAGGAACTAACGATTGTGGACCGTCTCATTCATCTTGGTAGCTGCGTGTCGAACGATAGTGGCTCGGGAGTGGAGGTAAACATGCGTATATCCAAAGCTCGAGCGGCTCACGCTGAACTGAAGCACTTATGGCGTCGGGCCTGATATTTCACTGGAGTTGAAAGGTCGTGTGTACTGTGCCACAGTATGCTCAGTTCTGTTTTACGGTTGCGAGACATGGAATATTCGTGTGGGCGATGTTCGTCGGCTAGAGGTTTCCGACCACCGATTTCAACGTAGTATGGCTAGAATTGGATGGATTTACCGGGTGAGTAATGCAGAGGTCAAGAATCTAATACAAGGTGCCGGCTCTCAGAATATCTTGTTTCAGCTTAGCAGACTACGCTGGTTGGGTCACGTGTTGCGTATGGCGAACACTCATCTACTATGCCGTGCCCTATTTCGTGTTCCTGTCGAGGAATGAAAGAAGCCATGTGGGGGTCAACAGATGGTGTGGCAACGTGGGATGAGAAAATGTGCACCGAATTAAGGTAAATTAGGTGTCTCGTGCCTTGTTGGTTGGGGTCCGAAAGGCTCGCCAGCTAGCCGGCTGGAGACACTGAAGGATATGGTGGTGAATCGCGAACAGCGATGATCGTGTAATCATTCTCTAACGAATCAGAATGATTAAAAGAGTGCGTTTGTACCGTTAGGCCGTTCCATATGTTGGCTACAGCAGCATTTTATCTTTTCCCACTTGTGTAGGTCCACTCCCTGTTCCGCTTGGGTATTCGCTTTTCTTATAGACATATGTAACCTTGAGGAAAGGCAGCGGCCAGTGGGGCTTGCACTACTGTTTAGCACTGAACGATGACGATGGCCACGTGTTGTGTATGGCGAACATTCATCTACCACACTGTACTATTTTGAGTCGCCTGAGCATCATCACCATCATCGTTCAGCGTTAAACAGCAAGGCAAGCCTCACTGAACACTGCATTTTCCTCAGTTACACGTTTCCACAAAAAGAGTAAATATCCAAGGGGAACAGAGATTGGACCTACACAGTCGCTTGGTCGGACTGGAAGAAGCTACGCAGAGGCCAGTTGGTGACGTCGCAGTGGAGAATGAGGACAAGTAGAGGGAACTTCGGTAGAACAGGTCTCACATTTTCGTGGTTGCGGTCCGAGGGACCCGTCATTCAGCTGATTGTATACGCTGAAAAATATGGCAGCGAACTGTGAACAGTGGCAATCGTGCTGTCATTTTCTGTTACATCACGATGCCTGAAAACGTGTACAGGTAGACTGTATTCGATGCGGTGGCTACTATGACATTTTCTTAGCCAGCCTGTGTAGGTCCACTTCCTATCCACCTTGCATATTTTTTTCCTGTAGGTACGTGTAAATCTGAGAAAAAGACAGCAATCAGTGGGACTTGCTCTGCTGTTTGGCACTGAAAGCTGATCATGATGACCAACTTATACATAGTACATAAGTCACAATGTAGATCATAGCAAAGGACGCAAACGATCAAAGGAAAAAACAATGCGCAGAATTCGCTGCACGTGTTAGTTCTTCCATTCTCCACCCTACGTCACTGGTTATCCATGAGGATCCACGAATCCTTAGTGCGCTTGTGATCACCACGGTTTGCCAAACCGAAGTAGAAGGTAGACCTAGAGAATCCCACCCCGAGCTTTCGACCAAGTGGCCCAACTCACAACGAAGCAGGACGACGTGAGGACCATGTGAACCACAGAGGAGGGGGACTGGGTGCTCAGTTCATTCTTCCTTTTGATGCTGGACATCCTCTCCCACAGAGGCCGATTAGCACAGCCGTACGCGGACCGAGGCCGGTTTGGAATCAATATTTAGACACTCCTTTAAGACTGATTAACAAAGACCATTCAACCCAGTGGAGTGCGGGCGCAATTCAGAAAGGAGCTGTCGTGTCATGGTGAGGCAGTGCGCAGGATTTTATCACGGGAAGCTGTGTGAGATGTAGGGAGCGTTGCGAGAGGCGTTTAGGACGAGCAGCCGACTCGTAGCCTGAGATACTTCGCCTCCCACACCACCCATTATAATCAGTTGTCGGAATGTCTGTGCATAATCGCTCAGTAATGCGATACTAATGACACAATAAAAAAGACTGCTCCTCCGGAGGAGTTCGGCGACAATCACCTTCCAGACCAGAAAAAACATTTCGTGAGACACTCATTAAGGCAGTGAAAAAGAAATAGGAATTCAGAGCAGTCTCGTAATGTTCCACTGGACACATAAGGGCACTGGTCGTAAGCCCTAACCTGACCTGATGTAGGACAACCCAACACATTGAGGACCGGCACATACTTCTCAGACACTGCAATCCCGAAGAAACGGCACGACAGCACACACCTTTGGACAGAGCTGAGGGCTAAGAACACTGATCGTTGGCCTTGGGAAAGTAAGGCGCTGCTCTAACAACTGTCAGCAAGTAAACGTTCGATCGAGCCATCCTACAACCGGCGCCAAATCGAGTGTTGTACAAAATGCGAAGGGTGACAAACGTTAGCAGTCTGGCGCTGTCGCACTTAGACCAATATCTTTTTGGTTAACGCAGTCACCGCGCGAGGCCTTCTTAAAGGCCTTATGTTACTCAGTAGAAGCATGAATGCAACGTAAGGGGCAAACTTTACAGCCACTACGGCGTACCACACAAGGAGAGGGAGAGCCGGAAACCGTGACCCCAAAACCTGGAGTGGCACCAAACCACATATGATCTCAACAGACTAAGTGTAATAACTACCTGCGTCACAGCGAGTTGCCGTGCACTGTCAAAAATGAAGACAACGATCGATTCTACCTAAGAGAAACCCACCAGAATAGCATATCTTCGCAAACAAACTCTGATCAGTTCGCATCCTGTCTTTTAACAGCAAAAGAGACGACACTGGAGCCTGCCAATTTATGAAGTTCTACGGTTTGGGTTTGCTTACCGATCTTCGTCCCAGAGAATGGGTTTGTTAAACCAGACCGCGCGATCTGCACCGGAGAAGCCATGAAAAGCTGTCAGTGCCCGCTTTTATTAAGTAAAATGATTTACAGCAAAAGAGGCGAACCCCATAACCAAAAAGACGGTGTATGGGGTTTGCGTGTGAAAACACTGAAGTAAGATTCAGCTTCCTGGATCCGGTTAAAAAAATAAGCATTTGCAGGTTGTTGGGAAAACGGAGAGGAAAAGTTCTGCAGACCTCTGCAGTCTGGGGAATAAAGAAGGAATAAGTTCGGCATTTAGGGGTGGAAACCCGATAAGGATGACCGGATGCCTCTACACTAGAACAGATGAAGGTTGTGGGAATGGGAACTTCCGAAAGCAGCTACGAGGAACAGAAACCAAAATAATGGTGAAAGGAGATAGTATAGTAGCTGCTCGATGATGATCAAGTAACTGCACATTTGAGGATCACTTATCAATCGAAAAGCCTTTCGTTGAACCCGATCAAGAAAAGGAAGAGCCTCAGACGAAGCCTAACCCCACACATGACCCCAGCGGTCAAGTGCCGGGCGGCTTTGAATTTTGGATAGATGGGGTGGAAGGGTGTAAGAAAAAGCGTCTGGAGCGAAACAGAAAACCAACCCCGCGAGCATCACAAGAGCGTAGTGTCAACATAAAGGAACAGTAACAAAGAGAATTTAGGACTAAGCCCAATAATAAAAGTGATTCAGTGAAAGGAAGAGAAGCCGATCTGGAATCTAACTACAGAGAAGTACGAAGATGTTTGAATGAGACAGAAAGGAAAGAAATCTTGAAAGGACGGAAACAGACAGGAGCCCAAGGCAGGAATTCGTCCGAGATCGGATGCAAGTGATACATAGAATACAGCACGACCGTGATCTATGTTGGCAATGGCTTGGCAAGAAGCAGAGTAAAAAAAGAGAAATCGAGAGTAACACCCTTGGCAAAACAGTGAAGAGGGTTGGAGGTTGATATAAGAAAACTAAAGGGCTCCATTATGGAACCTCTGGGAACGCGATCACTGAGCTCCAAAATATTCCGACCAGTGCAACAGAAGTCGCTGCTGGTCGCAGACAAGTAAACCATCAGCTTTGTTTCGCTCGCATCCATCGATCGTACCTTCGTATCGATAACTCCGATCAGGTGGAACGGTTTGCGGTAATTTCCCTCGGCGGCGGCATGTTCTACCTCTAACGCATAAGAAAGCCATCAGATTTTGCGTTCCCTAAGCCTGTGTTGAATTTAAGTTTTGTTCTGATCCATACTTCACTATGCCCGCTACTAACCCAGATGGACTGACGTGCGTCAAAAAAGTACAGAGATTCAGCAGCAGCCCAGCGTCACAATAGGACAGGTCAGGCCACAACTCACTGGAACACCAAAATGCAGAGTAAGCGTCTAGCGCTCATTGCTTATTAGATAATTCCGGCTTTGCAGCTAGCGCGTTACGAAAAGTTGACAGAAGAACAGCAAGTTTATCACAGCCTAACCATTACATCGCGTGCCCACGGAAGCAAATGCACAGACTGGAGAAACCCAATGCCCGGCCGGGGTGCACTAGAATACCCCGGTAGGACCGGGAATCTCAAGTCTGAATACTGGTAGACAACATGGACGTCAACTGGGCCCATTGTTGACTCGAAGGTAATAGACGCCAGTGACTGCAGCGTCTGAATTTCGTGCTAGCGTAGAATAATAGTGCGAACACGCCCAGCAGTTGTTCCTGTTCTCTGAACGACGGGATTCCAGACCAAAACATCTTCAATGCAAGTTGCTTGAGGACATTCGACATATATTAACATCCGTCTATTGCTAGAATCACATCACCCCGCTTCGTTGTGCAGTTTTCGGGAGCAGGTGCCCTTGGCCGTATCTGTGCGGTACATATAATTAGACGAAAAACCAAGTAGGCCCATCGCAACAACTGATTATTTAGCACGAACCTCTAAATCCCACCCCCATAGCCAGCTGCCTACCGGGATCTGCTCAAACGCTACAGACTTCAGATCACCAGAGAGGTGAAGATGAAACTTCAAGGAAGGACTGGAAAGGGACGCCGATCGAACGACAGCAGGAGTCTAGAGTGAGCACAAATGAACGGCTGTGGGCTCCTGAGTATATATATATATATATATATCAGTGATACTCCGTATCTCATTACTTTAAAACCTGCTTCCAAGAAACTCCCGCTACCAGAAAAATGACGACATTCACAGGTTCAGAGGACAACACCTGGACATCTCCCTTTATGTACCAGCAAGCAAACCTAATGGAACTGTAGTGATATCGACCTTCCCTAGAAGGTCGGTTATTCTCGGATAGCGTTTTCTCTAAGGTCTACTTTGACGCTCGATATCTACCCTGACATGTTTGGTTACGTGTTCTACCGCACACATCTGTTTCCGCTCATGCTGCATTTTTCGAGAGTTCTCACATTTGAATCAGTTCGACAACATGGCAACTCCCTGCTGTGGTTTGCAATCTCATTTATTGTCATATCGATGCTACGCTGGCGTCACGATAATTACAGCACAGTTCTCATCCGATTACTGACTCAGGTCTTCTCTTTTCTGTCGACTGAGGGGCTTAGTCAATTGCAGTTTCGAAGTCAGATAGGGGTCGCACTTTGAACGACAGATCAACAAAAAAACAAGCCAGGTGTTTCCCAGTGACGATGGCGCATCCCTAAAAACCAGCAGTATAAAATACTTTGAGCAAAATTACAACGCTCTCATACAGATTGGATACAATCTTCAATGAACACGGAAGCCGTCACAGACTGACTTTGAAGCAGTATGGATTTCGTTTATTTGTATTATCATATTATTCTCCTTCAGGCAGAATCCACTTGATGTGGGATTAGCAGGCTGATTTTCTCTTGACATCATAAACTACTTGAGATCAGCAGCGTGGAAGTTATCAAGTGACGTTTATTAGGACAAAAAATGTGAATAATCAGTTTGCGGATTGCTTTCCCAATGTTGCTTCCTTTCTCGATGCGTTTTGAAGTTCGACGGTATCACATTCATCAGCCGGGAGCTGGACGTAGCGCACGATTGACCCGCGGATGAAGCAGTTTTTTACGGAAAGCTGAGAAATGTCAAAATTAACGATAATAACAATACCAGATGAGGATGTTTCTCGGGGTCCGTTACGCTGATATCTGTCAATCGAAAATTATGGTACTGATCAACAGAGTGAAGTGTACCACATATACTATTTTTGGGATTGAGTAAGAGCAGGACTTACCAAATGTCGTTCTTTAACTCGATCAAGACATCTTTCCCAACAAGGGTCTTGAAAAATGAGAAGAAAAGCTACGGCGACCAAATCAACAACTTGAGGGTTATCACATACCATCCCAAATCAGTATCGAAAATGTATATCGGTCCGGTGACAAGAAAGCCTGGGGTAGTAAGCAGAGAAAGCGACCTCCGAAAACCGTCCGTGACAGGTCTGGAACATACGAATGAAGAAAAACAACATAAGCCCGGGCCCAGTAAGCCCAACGATTAGCACGAGGTTAGGCGGGCTTAGAGACCGCAGTTTTCGAGTAGCCCGGGTTTTGGTGGTACGTTTGCGGCTCAGCAACAGGAGTACGTTTGCTGCCAATGAGTTTTTGTCCGGACTTTTCTTAAGCAGTTTGGCCGATTCAGTGTCAGCCTGGAAAAAGTCCGGCGAATACGGTCACTGCATACAGAAAAAGTCCGGAAATGCTACCGGTACCGGATGGGCAACGGAAAATCGGCACACTATTCGGTATCTTTTGTTTCCCTTTTCCCCTTTAGAGTCGCTGAAACAACCAGATCGCCTACTGCGCACTGCTTGCTTTTCAATTCATACTTATCGTCGAGCCCGTGATACGCCAGTGACAGTTTCTCGTCTTAGCGGATTAATTCGGCAAGTACTTATTACGCATGAAAGACAATGGCACGTACTCCTTAAACGGTCACGATGCTGCGAACCGGCGCACTGAAAATGTACGCGCATAACAGAACGAGACTGAAAATTTTAAAGTGGGTTACGAAAACAAGTTATATTTAAAAAATAATAAAAATAGATACAATCAATTCTTATACAGGCCTTTCAGTTGGATTGGCGGCGCATTCTGTAATGGAGGGGGAAACAAAATGAGATGTATTTGTTTGTGATTCGGTGGCATTGAAAGTGATATGAATTACGTATATAGTAATTCATTGATAGTTAAGGTCAAAAGATAACCCACTATGGGCGTTTACCTTGTTATCCTGCGCCTGTAACCACGAGCTCGAGCGTCCTCGAACCAGTGCTTAATAGTTTGCTTGATATTTACCGCTGATTCATCTTGAAAAGTTGATACGCACCTGATAGCGTCTTTTTGGTGGGTAATATGGGGCACGATTCAACCTTACATATCACCGCTGACGTAAACCTGTGGTTAGCGATAGACGGTTTTCGGAAGGAACCCACCCAGTTGCGTATCCGCGCCAAGTCCTCTCCAATCAGGGATGACAGCATCCGTTGGACAGTGGTGCCCACGTCACTGCAAACGCGGCGCTCCAGGGCATTAATCTTTATATCACGAGCATCAAAATGGTGAAACTCACCGTCACGTTGTAGTTGTCCCCATTGATGAGGTCGGTTTTTAGGCGTACCAACTCTCGATCGATGATTGCGCGCGTAGGTTGGCAGTGCTGTCGGGCTACTAGAACGATAGTACATGTCGAGTCTTATGCCTTGACTCGGCATGAAGCCGCGCATTGTTGACAGCAGAGCATGCATCCGAAGTATTCTACTCATAAAGGTTTACATAATGAGTTACTTCCTTGTATGTTTGCATCAACTTGTAAAGGAGTGCTCTCCACAAAACTAAACGAAAGTGACAAATCTCTAATTCGAGCCTGAATAGTTGGAGTCACCGCGGACTCCGGACCCTAAAAATGGCTTTATAACCCGCGCCACCAACGACCGCAACTGCGTATTGGATGATCGGAAAGATGATGAAGAGCGTTCCGCATTTCCGTTTCTCATGTATTCCGGACTGTTTCCGTATAGTGGCCAAATTCGCCGGATTTTACCGAATTTTTCCCAGACTAATGCCTGCTGAGGTCCGGGTCCGGCATACTATCTGGAAATCCCTATAGGGATGAGGCGTTTTCGTGCCATTCTCCAGGAGCAGTAAGATTCAAGGCTTCTAGGGGTGAAATGTGAGCTATACTTCCTTGACTCCGACTACACAGTTGCGGGTAACGAATCCTGCGCTCCCACTGTTGCATACCCGCGCACAGCGCTCTGCATAGCACTCAAGGCTTCTTCCTTATGCAGTATCGCTTTCATCTGTTCATATCAGACAATATGCACTAAACAGCAACGGCGGTTTCTTACGGAAAATGTGCGGCTGTAAAAGCGCAAACCAGGTTGACAACGAAAATCAACATGCACACAGTATTTAAGAAAACGGCTTAACACTATCTATTTTTAAACCTTCTTCGTGTGGGACCTGTTATTCAAATCTATGCGAAGTTTTCATCGCTAGAGCGCGCTCTAGTCAGTAATAAATTATATAATTTACGACTGACGTACGAGAACAATATGCGATAATAAAAGGCACGTCTACCGCAGAAATATAACAGAAGAGCAAAATATTTATCCATAACACCAGCGTCAAACGTTTTCTGGCACATTAAGCGGCGCAGCGAACACTGCCCAGAGTTAAACAACTAACCACGACAAACAGACACCCGCGTTCTGGAAAATCCGACTCCAGTATAACAAAGAGTTTAGTGGCGCATCCCTTAGAATCGATCCACAAAAAATAGCATCAACTTACTCATCGTCCAGTTCCAAAAAAGACTATGTAACTTTTTGCTATTACAAACACCTTTCTGTGCCCGCCTGTTTTCGGATTCCCACCGGTGGAGATTGCGATGGCTTGGGTCCGTAGGAGGCTGGTTTGGGGTGAATTCTCGAATTGAAAACTCTTCTCCCGCAAATTTTGTTGGGCCACGGTTCTTCACTGCGCTCTATATTTGCCTCCATTTTGTCAGTAACTCTCTTTTTTGGGCTTTACCATGCCATCCTCTCATCCAGATAAAAAACCGAAATTAGACCAAAAAATAGTTATAGTCACAATGGTCACGTCTACCTCGTGTAAACACGAATGACTTTAAGGACGCTAAAAAACCCAAGATAACTCAAAAATGGGAATGTTTAGACGGTTACTCAGTGATGATACAAGATAGTTGCACACGGATTGGAAATCCTGATGCCCGCAAAAATGGCGATTGAACCTGACAGCCAGAAATCCATGGCGAAGTTCAACCGGGTGTCCCAAATTTTGGCAGGACGATTGCCATTACGCAAACAAGGTAGGCTGAGATTACTGAAACGAGGTAGCATGTTGCGATATGCACTTTTTGTACCTCACGAAATGGGCCAAGTAGTGGGCAATTACTGTTAGCAGTTGCCGCTTACCAGTTAAACTACGGTGAACACATACTGGTGAGCTTTTCTGGTGGATAACAGCGGATAAGGAGTGTCTTTCTTTTACTCACCGTTGCCTAAAGAGAGCGGAGAAGTTACTGCCTTGCGATAAATGCAACGAAGGACTTGTTATCTGCCACGGGTCATGTGCAGCTGACTGTAACTGAACTTGGATTTGTTCCTCCGCACCACTCGTTTAACCAAACTTTGACCGCCAGGCGCGGTCGTCGCTTGTGCGTTGCTCACGCGCGCCCCGCTGGCGCGCTCTTGTCCAAATATACTCAACCGGCTACCGCCTCCGACTGTTTTTTCTTGTACCGGTTAGTTGTCAGGGTTGCCAGCATTGCAAACGTACGGGGCCGAGTAAGAATGACGCACGAGTGGTCACAACGGTTAAGGGCATGCAAACGTAATATGGGATGTGCCCTAGGACCATCCGTTCTACAAGACCGTGAAGGATAGTATTTTGCCACAGCAAAATGCATTGGGAGCTGTCAGTCAGCGAGGAAAAGTGGACTGTTGTCATTTCCACGTCCTGAACGATGTGCTTGGTCGGTGTAGCATCTTGTCTTAACGCGAATCTTTAAATACGTTTACATGCTCTTAGCACTTGTGATCACTTTTGCACCCGTCTTATTCGGCTCTGCACGACTATATTACTGGCAATCCAGGTAATCGACCGGAGCGACGAAAAGCAATCGGGGGCGACAGGTAGTGAAACATGCTTGACGGGAGAGTACAAGCGGAGCATGCGCGAGCAACATGCAAAAGCAGCCTCGCTGGGCCTGTGGCGCAACACGGATTTGTTCCTCCGGGTCGCTCATTTAACCAAAACTTGACCGCTCAGTGCTTTTGCCAATTGTGCGTTGCCTACGTGCGCCCCACTCGCGCTCTTACAAAAATATACTCAGGTTGCTATCGCTTCCGACTGCCTTTTCGTTGTACCGGTCAAATGTCAGTGTTGTCATCGGTGCAGTTGTAGATGGCCGAGTGAGCGTGACGCCCAAATGGTCACAGGTAAAGGGCATGCAAGCGGAATACGAGATCAGCCTCCGAACATTCGGTCTTATGGGCCTTCGGCGTTTGGCTAGACAAACTACCTAGAAGAAAAACCCGTGTTTCCCTACAGAGACCGTCTCCTAGAAGAAAGTCGGGGAAGATATCCGATTGAAACCATGCCGAACAAGCTGGAAGTTTATGCATTTCCTGGCGCCTTGGCGCCGCTTTTGAATGGAAGCTTTCTCTATTGGTGTAGTGGTCGTGTGAGTGCTAGATGTTGAAAGCTGGCTTTTTGGTGTGAACGCAGGAAGTGTGATCCATAAGCCTAAATGCGCCTGCACATCGCTGAAGCAGAGCTAGCAGCCAGACATGTGCCGGTCAGAATGGTGGGTCTGACAATGCCTCATACACATAGGTATCAACCTCGCCATGAATATTGACGAGGCGGTGTTGAACATGCGTTTCTGCTCCCGGGCTCTCTTTGCCCTCTGATGTATGAATGATGTCTACCGAAGGAAAGATATTTGTCGTGCCGTAGTTCTTGAAGTTGTCTCGATTCCAGGGGGCTTGTGGGCACTGGTGGATTTTCGACTTAATGGAGGACACCTAAACAGCGTTTGGTACTCTTTATCGACACAACCTGAAGGTAGCGTGTCCGCTGATGCGTAGATCATCGCGACAAACGTGTTATCCTGGTAATTTCAGTTGCGCATCTACAAACTGCACGGTGTTCAATAATTCAATAGAGATTTAGTCACAAAATCGGAAAAAGGGAGAGGTCGCTTCACATTGCGGTCGCAACGGCTGCTTTGTAAATCCGGTACTTCCTATGCGATGGGTGGCGCTGTGGCTCTGGTCTCACTATAATTTCCTACGGGTATCGCTGGTGGCCGACAGATTCGACCGCAGTGGTGAGATTCACGAGTCAGGGGGAGTCCGTGCACTTTCCACCGTTGCAAGTTTGATTTAATCGACGAACATCGTGTCGCCTAAAGAGAACGTTTCACTGACGCGTTGTATCACGCTAAGCGGAACGGCATATGGTGGCTGCATTGGTGGTCGAAAAATGAATTGAGGTATTCGAATTGACCGGAATGTACCCCGAAGTTCGTTGCTCACGTGGCGGACGGACATGAACCGTTTGCATGTGTTGTGCGAGAAGTTTTGCATAGTCGCCATAACTGGGGTTCGTGGGCCTACATGGCGGCACCAGCGCTCCGCGGATATGAGGCCTATAACCAAACACAAGCTTGAGTGATGTGATGAGCATTTCCTCTTTAAACGGGTTCCGAGGTGCTTAAGCAGGCAATTGTAAAATTTTGCTCCATGGGCGACTGCCCCTGGCGTGACGGTGGCTTTCAGTTATCCGCGAAATCTCCCACCAAACAGTTAGCTTGAATGTGGGAAGCTTTTTTCTGTATCGTTTACGCTCCGGGATTTGAAGCAAATTTGAAAACGCCCCACCGAAATGGGATTCATGGTTGGTGACCATCACAGCCAGGCAACCCAATATCCTTACCCATCCGGCCGAAGGGGCCCTCGCGGCATCTTACGGTGTAAAATGGGGTATTGGTGTGGCCTGCGGCTAGCGACTGAAGCCGTCTGCACAGGTGAATATGTAGGCTTAACCGCGGGACAATGGGAGAGTCCTTACGAGATTAACGTGCACGTAGTGAACGCGTATCACGGGTTCGAGGGACTTAGCTAGTGAAGCTTTGGTTTGCCGATGAAGGTTTTCTCTTTAACATTAAAGACAGATGCGGAACAACTGAAACGCATCGCGCTTAACGTCAAACCACTTGTCACCTCTGTCACCGGGCTCAGTAAAGCAGCACCAGGCTGCCCGCGGGGTTGTGAAACGCAGGATCGGTCGAGTAACCGTAATTTATAAGCATCAAAGACACTGGGGTAAGTCTCAGAGAACTCTATTTTTTGATGATGTGACGATTACAGCCGTTGAGCCTAATAAGCTGTCCAGTTGAATTTGGTCGATGCCAGGATCCGCCATCCAGCCCCATGCCATTGCGCCGGTATATATGCTTGCTGTCGAAAGCAAACTAGGCATTTGTGTATATGAGAGTGCATCAAACACGGAGTTGTCTGTCCCAGAGACATCCCTATATCCACAGCGAACGATCAAACAGGGTCTCATTGACAAATTGCTTTTGCCGAATACCGATCAAAGGGAAATGTAACCAGCACAACAGCGGCATGTGATCCGCGAACACCTTGAATGGGTGACCTAGTACGTGTCTATATTGCCAGATAGCAGATTAGACGTTAAACGTGCTGCACCTAGAATGCATTGGCTGGAGCCGCTTGGAAAGGAATGCTAAAGTCTCCCAAAAATTTCGGTATACTGATGAAATGCGGCTCCGGCCGTAGTTTCTAAGGCGCACGTTGTTAGAGGTATGGGTGCTGAAGTGTCGGCATATGTGAGTGGGGCTCCATATTGAAGGGCTGCTAGGGGGGTAATTGTCTTCGCGCAATGAACAATAGAACGCCAATTGAAGTTAACCAGGTGGAAAAACTGTCGTAATTGTCGGTAAGAACGGGGCGCTGGGCAGTATCGAATAGCAGTTGCTTTATCCGGCGATGGTGCTATACCGGAAGATGAGACGATATACCCCAAAAATATGATGCTTGGTTTTCCCAGCCCACATTTCGGAGTCTTAGTCGTTACGCCATCTTTGCCAGGGCGATCGAAAAAAGCGCTTGGGTTGGCTGATTGCTGCCACTTCGGGATGCCTGCAACGAAGACATCGTCAGGGTACACATACGTATTTTCTAAACCTCATGTGACTTCATGTCAAACTTTAGGGATGTTTGAGCCGCATCGCTGAGCCAAAGTACCATACTCACCAACTGGAACAGTCCAAGTAGTTTGGTCACTCCCGTTATTAGTATGTCGGTCGTAAGACTGTGTTTCTAAGACTATGCTGGTGAAGACAACGATTAGGTGAGATCCTGTCTATGGGGGAACCGGTTGCCCATCGGGAACGATGATCCTATCGGGTGTCCTGTAGTACCCGGCAGGGTCATCAGTAGCCAGTGAACTAAGGGGCCGTGTAAGAACAGGCCCAGGTGCTATTGAATGAGCGCATAATATCCAGCTCTAACATACGTTGCGGTCACCCTTTGGATAATTGCAACATGTCGGGAGCTAGGCGATGAGGCGGCCTGGAATTTGGGGTCCAATATTTTTCATGTAGTGGTTTAACTTTGTATTGACGGCGCAAGTGGACCGATCTGTGGCAGTTTGCCCGGGTAGTCGGGAAATGGCGTTCTCTATGACCATTGGGCTGTGGTTCACACTGAAGTTCGGTGGTTCTTCTAATATCCCGCGTTGGGCGTCGAATGTCAGGCAAAATGATGGAGAATGTCTGTGCCAATGACAAACTTGTAGACGTTGGCGACGCCGAATACTCAACGATATGTGAGATTCAGAACTGTACTGTGGTGAAGGCACGACTTCCATACTGCGGATACCGGGACCGTTTGCTGCCCGCAGTGATGCTGCCTGTGCAGTGGTCAAATGATGCAGATCGTAAATTTTGTACTAGCATGTCCATCTGTAACCACCAAAAATAGTCGGGATTTGTCAGGTCACTGACGTTTAGATGGCAAAAATTGGCACACAGGCCGGTGTCTTGCGCCGTAACCGCCAGGTGGGAACCTAGATTGCCCAATTTTCAAACAGTTATGGCAATTACAATAACCTACCACTGACGACAGGAAGGGCCGCATTGGTGAAAGACCACCTCAATTGCCTTGAGTCGGGATGAACCGATCTCGTGTCCGATCTACATGCAATGAAAGCCGCCGTAAGGACGCGTCGATTCCCACCAAGGTAGCTGTTAATTCATGGTGTGTAGGTAAGAATTCCCTTCTGGAGGTTGAGAAAACATTCGATTTTGAGAAAAGTGGAAGCGGCGCCACACGGTGTGGACCAGTGATTTTGTGGAATGCAGAAGAAACGTTCAAGGGGCAGTATTGGGCAAAACAGGTGAATGCAGTGGCAGATTTTAGAGAAGCAGTTATCTATCAATAGGCCATGCCTAAACTGTGCGAATCTGTGTTGCATTTCAGGAAATAGCTCCTAAGTTATCCCGTTCCCGATATTAAATAACTGGAAACTGTAGGCTTCAGAGCTCTAACATGAGAAGAGGTCAAATTATTGCGGCTCCCTTTAACGCCTCATAACTAGGGAACGACACCGTTACATCCCCCACCTGAAGGGTTAAATCTGGGGGAAGACCGCCAGCGATGCGTCTAACACGAATCACGTTGTCGGTTACCTCAAGATTCTCGAACTGCAGTTCAACTAAGGCAAATCAGGGTTGAGGACTGGACGGCGCAAAAAAAGGGATATGCAGACAGGGCCCCTGCTGCTGGATCTGTTGACCGTTTTTGCTCCGTGGAAATGGTACCACATTTGGAAGAATCATGCAAGTAGAACGTGATGGAAGCTGCCGGTTGAAAAATTTAGCTAGTAACAATC